>JARBDR010000811.1:0-45033 GCA_029721355.1 Tegillarca granosa | reverse complement strand
TCTTAGGCACGGCACTGCCGACAGAAAACAGGTTCAAATCCTACTGGGACAGATCCCAGAGAAACCAGAAAAGAACAAGCATTTTACATTATTGTTGTGCATTTTTGGGATAAAAATGAAGATAAGGGCATGTTTTAGACCATCAATCCACCAGGTCCCAGTTTCACAATCATTCACTCAATTGAGTGTACACTCAACTCAAATTAAAGAGCCACTGTAGTAGTTCAGTGGTAGCCCCATCGAACCCCAACCGGGTCTGACTCAAGACTTGGAAGTGGGTAGTGACTGACATGACACAGTTAAAATTGAATATCTAATATTTAAATTGTTTGTGTAGGTTTTTGAACAAAGCAAAATATTGAACAAAGCAAAATATTGTCTTATAAAACTTACAATTTCAAAATTTTGATGAGGGAAAAATGGGAATATTTGAGTTGAGTGTACACTCAGTTGAGTGAATTAATGTAAAACTGGTGCCTCCAAGCTATGATTGGAGTGGAGTGGGTGTTTACGCCCCAAATAGAATTTATCAAGGTTGTCAATTCTTGGTGGAGGATGGTGGAGAAAACCACCAGCCTTCGGTCAACCAGCTATGAGGGTGTTTCCATAGGATGTAATTGTAATTTACCCTTTAGCTATACTTTTTGTTACACTCTATTTGAACATATTCTCGGACATAACATCATTTGTATAATCTGTTAGACTATATATACTTGATATATTCCTGTAAATTTTCCGTTAAGTGCCTTTTAAATTTATATATGTTTCCAGGATCTTTTGTCATAATTTGGATTTTTTTATATGAAAAAATTTTTTTGCAGCAGGAAGTTTTTCATTGTTAATTTTCCTCAAATTAATTTATACATGTACATGTAGTTAATTTTTTTTTTAAAAGTAAATTTTGTAGTAAATTAATTACAGACCAAACTTTAAATTTTGAATTTAATTGTTTGATTGTGGATTTCTAAAAATTAATTTAAATTGAAATTGTTTATGACAGATGAAAATGTTAATAAAAATTACAAAAAAAAAAAGTTTATCTTTTGGGGTAGCTCAGCTCAGTTGGTAGATCTAGAGTGCTCACTTTGTAAGTGTCACAATTCTTTAATTTTAAAGGTCATTTTAATGAAAAATTTTAAAAAAATTGGAATCTTCAAAATTAATATATAGCAGAAGAGCAGAATTCTGTCAGTGTGAAAGGGCTAATGGGAAAAAAACACTTTGACATGTAATGTTTATTGTTATTTAGGGACATTGTAATGTGGCTTTACTATAGTTGTTTAATTATATAAAAATTGTTATTTTTATTGTAGTTAAACACAGCACAGACAATGATGTCATCTAAAGAACCACAAGAACAGATATCGCCATTAAATGTTCATCTAAATCTTATAGAATTACCTGCCAAAAATCATACATAGGTGAGTACATGTGTATATAGGTCACCCATGACTGGTGACATCTCAATTAATCACAGTACAATCAATATTGGTCATCTATAGAACCATGAAAACAGGTTTCACCTTTATAGAATTACCTACCAAAAACCATACATAGGTGAGTATAATAATATATATATATATCAGATAACCTGTGTATAAAGGACACCCAAGGATTGGGCAAAAGTGTCCTTAATAGACAGGTGGACTTTATATACAGGGTCACAAATACGCAAAGGAAATTGCCATACCCGTGCTTGACAAAGGACTTTAAAACAGAATATTCACAATCCTTCTACATTAGATATTACTTAAATTAGCTTATTAACTTAAGCAAATAAAACTTGAGAAAAATTTAATACTTATTTCAATTTCAGTGATTTTTGGGTTTTAAATAAGCGACTTGATCCTTGTAAATTACACTGCACTTGATATTAAGTGAATTAATCTTGACCATGAAAATAAGTGAGCGTAACCAGAAATTTATAAACATTTTTAACCATTGTAGCTGTTGCAGATAACATCTTGTTACAGTGAAATCAAACAGATTTAATAAAAAAAAAATAAATATTATATAAATTAAATACATTTTATTACCACTAAATTGTAACAAAAGTTGACAGAAATTTAATTGGATGTATATCACACGTGACCTCGCCACCTTTTTAAAGTGTATATGCTTAAAATTTTTAATTGTCGTAGCTACCCGATTACTTCAACGTGTTGCTCTAATGTTAAAGCTTTCCGAGCTGGACGGAGTTTCGGCATTTTCAAAATTCTCAAAATACGTGGTTCTTGCTATTACAGTATTACTCTATTAATTGGCTAATGATGTAAATGATTGTTATCCTGCTAATATATCACAAAGGATAATCAATTGACACCTTGACATGTCCAGGCTGAGTAAATCAAGACAATGTTGTTTAACTGTTAAGAAAACGTCGGTGGTTCTCGCCATTCATCTTTATAAACATATCCAAGAATCATAATATCCATTGTAATTAATCGATCCACGCTCTTCCCAAACCCAATTGGCAATAATAAACACAATGTTGGCATGTCAAACACATTAATTCGCTTTGAAATTAAACTTGAAAGAAGAAAATCTCTGATACCAACACTTCCGGTTGTGTTGAAAAGTACGAGTTATGCCCCTTGATCAGCCGAATAGTGGACGTTATACACAAATTTAATGCAGATCGGGACCAAAATAGGTGGAGGCTATACGCATTGGACAGGTGGACGCTATACAGGGGGTCTTTATATAGTAAAATCGATGTGGATACTTTAGACCTGGATGCTATAGACAGGTGGACGTTATATAGAGGTGGACGCTATTACAGGTTATACTGTATATATATACAGGTATATATATATATATAAGTCACCCATGACTGTTGACATCTCAATATAATCACAGTACAACCAATGATGTGTATCACCATTAAATGTTCATCTGAATTCTTATAGAATTACCTGCCAAAAATCATACATAAGTGAGTGTATATATTTATATGTATATATGGGGGAGGTGCACTTAGACTTAAAGGTACAGGACATTAGACCATTTAGTGTGGGATATTGAAGGGACATAAGGATATCAAGGAATGTTAGTTTAGGCATCAAACAGGGGACATTGATACTTCAAGGTGGGGGACAATGTGGCATGGTATGTTATAACAGTTACTTTTTTTCTTTTTACAGGTATCCTAGGAAGTTAGCTTATTGAATTGATAATTTATGTATATACTGGACTTACAGTTTTATGTTATCATTGTACATATGTATAATTTAGTGTACAGTTCGACAGACAGAGATAAAAAATGTATAGAATATATATTATATATATATATAAAGTGTAAATATTCAGGAAACTTCAGATTTATAATGCCTAACTGCAGGTCAGAGGTCATCTTACTGAAGTTCATTTTTCCAAAGTTCACAGGCCAACTTTCTGAAGTTCACAGGTCAACTCATGAAACTTTACAGATCAAATTTCAGAAATTGACTGGAGTTCAAAGTTTGATACCATTTAGTGCATTAGTCAACTTATTGAAGTTCATAGGTCAAGTTAATGAAGTTCAAAGGTTAAAAAACTGAAATTGAGAGGTCAGCTTCCTGAAGTTTAAAAAACATTCATAAACAGTATTGGTTATTATCAAGAATGGAAGATTTCCTGTTTGCTTGCTCAGAAGTTGAAAGGTCAAAGTTCACAGTTCAGGAATGGTTATGGAATTCAACTTGTGTGTGTGTAAAAGTGAAAGTTCAAAGTTCAAGAAATAAAAGAATGGATGAATTATTTAGAACATGTTGTAAGATACATATGTGTTTTGTGTATTTATGTGTTGCATGAAAAATTATATTTATTATGTTAACAGAATAACTTTATTCCAATTTCATGCTGAATTCCAGTTTCTTTTTGAAGAGTTTCAAAGCATAGATGAAGCCAGTAAAAAATTGAGACGAGGGAGTTTTGCACAGGTAGTAAGATTTTTGCACATAAATAACTTTAAAATATTTGAAATCAATTTTGGTAATTTTTATCATTGACATGATGAATCATTATTATCATTTATTTGTTGTTTGCACACTGTATTATGCATTATTGCATGCAGAAAAAAAAACATGATAATTTGGAAGATATGCAGTGAAAAATATATATATATATATATATATATATAAATTAATTGTCAATCAACACAAAAATTACTGTACATGAACTAGTGTGAGAAAGTTTGCTTGCTGAAGGCACTCCAGTTTTCTCCACCATCCTAAAACAGACCCCCTTGGTATAAGTGAAAGAATCTTGACTGAGGCGTAAGACACTCAACACTTATTGTACCTGTATACTAGTACTATAAAAATGTCTACCGAAAGTTTGTTTATAACGTGTTTATAAATTAAGACATGAGATAAAATAACGTGTTTATAAATTAAGAAAGAAATGAGATAATAATTTCTAAGTCCATAATTTACTGTTCATAATTGTAAGAATAGAAGACAGGCAAAATTAAAAAAAAAAAAAATTGAATTTGAAAAATCGCATTACCGGTAATTTCAATACGCATTTTACTTCAAAATCGGCAATTCGCATTAATTTCATGACGCATTAATTTCCTGATTTACAGTATTTAAACAAACATAATGAAAAGATGCCAAAAGATACATTGCTCAAGATTTATCAGTTGAATTTTTACCTTTTTTTAAATAGAAATTTCTATTCTATTCCCATATTTAAGATTAACTCTTGGATCTTGAAGTTTACAGATTTTCTTTTTTTTGCAAACAACCACAGTTTGTCATCTCCACCCATTTTATTGTTACCAGTTTTTTATCGAAAGGAACTTAAGTATTTTTCATATTGGCTTATTTAAGTAAATATATATTTGACAAATGCTTTATTCAGTTTAAAATTGTCTCATTTTTTTTTTGTAATCAATTGATGTTTATCTTACATAAGTAATTTGTAATTTATGTTTAATTCTGAATGAGATCCTGTTGGAAACCTGTTCCCTTGAAGCTTATATGTTTCAGAATATTTGTCCAATAATTTTGTATCCAAGTCTGTCAATAAAGTCCATTATAGTTGCAGACATCATCAGGTACACTTTGGCAATCCTATACCAAATATCTCTTTGGTACATGTTTTGAGTCCTGTGATGTTGAAACATTAGGGTCACTGAGTTTCATCATGTGACCAGAACGAATATGCAGTCTGAACATACATTTGGAAAGGGGGGATGGTGGATAATTTGGTATGATAGAAAAATTGCATTAGATACAATTTTAATATAATATTTATTTGATGTGTGTGTGTGTGTGTGTGTGTGTGTGTGTGTGTGTGTGTGTGTGTGTGTGTGTGTGTTTAGATATATAAATATTTAGTATAAAATGGTGCTTTTAATTAAAAGGGAACTTGTCAAAAGCTAAATGTACCTGTACAGTATACCTGTATGATTTACCTGTACAATTTACCTGTATAATATACCTGTACATTGATTGTATATGTACATTGAATTTTGATTCCAAATGTTATTCTGTTTAAATTTAAAAAAAAATAATAATAAAATTCAATTTAAATGTTATCACAAATTTTTTGACAACAGCATGGTCAACTTTTGTTGAAACTGGTGCAATTGCCAGGTCTTAATTAAATGAACTATTTATCTGATACGGGGTATTTCAATTAAATTTACGGACACTATTTCAGTTTAAAAGATGTGTAAAAAGGGGGGGGGTTGATTGACAATTTCATTACAGTTCCTCCCCTCTGTTCTGGTACCACTGCGGTAGCTCAGTTGGTAGAGTGCTCGTTCCGTAAGTGGGAGGTCATGGGTTCGAACCCCGGCCGGGTCTGACCCAAGACTTGAAAGTGGGTAGTGACTGTTCTTTCGCCAAGCACTCGGCATTACGAAATGAAAGTCACGGTTCTTTCGGATGGGAACTTAAAATAAACGAGGTCCCGTGTCACGGTGTGGCATGATAAAGAACCCTGCTGTATAATGCCATCAACGCAACGCACAGGCAAAATTTCTGCACTTTCGCCTATAGCTGGCGACGTCTCGATATAAGTGAAATATTCTTGACTGGGACATTAAACACCATTACTCACTCTCACTCCTTTGTTCTGGCCACATTTTTCTTGCACTTGACTGTGAACAAATTTACCCCTACTGGAAGGCCACCTCTTTAACATGACCAGTAGCCACTCAATCACAACTAAAATTGTATTTTGCCCGTCCAGAACAACCACCATTTTATGACATATTTGACTTCAGTGCTCTTTTTTGTTTAAAAATTAACATATTTGTATATGTTCAATTCTGTGTATAGAAATATGATGATGACAAATGGAATTAATTTAAAAAAAAAAAAAAAATTGAAATGGATGCTTGAGTGCTAATTTATGATTCAATTATGCTTTTTGACCATTAGGTTTGGTTTCATTTATAAACATGGTATTAAATATGAGAAATCTAAAATTTTTAAAATCCATTCCAGCTGAACTTGAATTTGAAATTTTTTATTTAATTTTATAATTTTTTTTTATTCCATGACAGTATTCTATCTTCCTTATATGTTTTTGTATAAACATCAGGTAATGAATTTTGACCATATCAAATTTGTTAAACTTCAATTTTTCTGTTCAGAAAGATTTTGGTGTGGTAAAGTCGATTGGCAATAAATCAAGGAAGAAAAAAAAACATAAAAGAAATAGTCTTTGTGACTTCAAAATTCTGTTTCCATTGCAACATAATTAAGTTGCAAAACAAGGGTATTACTTTTTTTTCAAAATATCTTATTCTCTTCTAGTATTTTTATTAGAATGAAGGCTGTGCATGTGTACATATTTTTAGAGTGAGAGCTTTAAATGATGGATTCATAAAGGGAGATTATCAAGTTAAGAATGATTGTGCTCAAAGTTCTTCTGTTTGTAACTTCTTACAATTGTTGGAGTACCCTTTCCTCCTTAAAATTAAGAAGTTGAAGGGATGATGTAATTTTGATAGATTTTTAGATGATTTTTCTCATTAGCTGTGATATATCTAATCATAATTAATAATATAGAAAATTTTAGACTAGGTAATTAATAATAATATATATCAATGGGCTGATTGTGATAATTAAATTTTAAAGATTTTTATCCAAATTTGACCTGTTACCTAAGACATCAAGAAGACATATTGACTTTTATTAAACCTGTAAAATTAAGTTATATCAGAATTTTTATTTTTCCTATGTCATTTTTTTCATACTTTCAGTTATTGTTTAATGTCGCCTTATTTTAAGTTAGTTTTTTAGGTCAAGTTATTTTATCCTTCTCGTAATTAGATTTACCAGGGACCCCTTTATTTACTGCTTGAAAACCCCTAAAACTTCATCAAGGGAAATAACTCTTATATAAGCAGTATATTATAAAAGCCAATAATTTATTTTCACACAGTGCTGTCAGACTTATGCAGATGACATTATTTCGTATGAAAGACCGGCTGATCCAAAGCACATGATTACAAACCACAGTGACTCTCATCAACTAGGTTAAAGGTCACGTCCTAAGGCAAGAAAATTTGTCAATTGGCTTTCTAAAGTTTGGTAGTTAATTCCAGCTATTCATTGACAAGGTTTCTCGTACCATTTTCAGTATCAGTGAAAAAATCTACACTAGGGTCTGAAACATCATTACTCCATTTTTTAACCCCCTTCATTATGTACCACCATGGGTTTCCATATATTTATACGGGACGAATTTGGATATAAATCTTTACGACTTTTTCCTATTTAGTTGTAGACTATTCTTTATAATATGTAACGGACAATGAACTACGCTTTGATACCGGTTTTAAGTAATCATTTTAACATAATCAAGCATTTATTGATTTCTGTGTTTGTTTTCAGCATAGAATAAACATCAGATAAATGTTTTCCTTTTAACATTGAAAAAAAAGTATAAAAGTTAAGTTTTAAAAGTGGTTTTATCTTTATCTGTATAGTAAACAGATTAACTTTTTTTTTTTAAATTTAAATTTAAATTTGTATTTTAGAAGTAAAAAGTTATTTTTGTAAGATTTAAAAAATCAATGGAATTATTTTTCTTAAAAGAAGTGCAATTACTTTTTTATGTAATGTGAGGATACTCAATTGTTATATCCATGAAAATTATTTTTCTTTCATGCATAATGTTTTAATTTTTAGAAATATAATATTTTATGTTTTAACATTTTTAAAATCATGACATGTTAAAAAAAATTTTCTTGCTATTCCTTTTACTTCCCACCTTCCATGATGAGTTAAAAATATATAAATTTTGCTGTTCCTTTTACTTCCCACCTTCCATGATGAGATAAAAATAAATTTTGCCGTTCCTTTTACTTCCCACCTAAAATGATGAGTTTTAAAAATGTACATTTTCTGGCCTTCTTTTTACTTTCAACCTTACACACTTACTGGCATTATTTAAATTAACATTGCATTAATTTAAATTAACATTTTTTATTACTGTACACACCAGGAAATTTTACTTTTAATCATAATAGACAAAATTTGATACACATTACTGTCAAGGAAGCCATATTTTATAACCATGGCAACTAGACATATATATTTTAATCGATGGCAGGAAAACAGTTGTAATATAAATTATTAACATTTCATTAAGAGTAGCTTATATTTATATGGCAGCAAGGCAATTATAATGAATTGCCATAGCAACAAAATATCCACGTACATATATTTTCATAGCAGGAATGCATTCATAATTATTAACATAGCAACAAAGCAACCATATTGGATTGCCATGCCAACAAGTGAGTCATATTTGGCTATAATTTACTAGCATTGAAAAAAAGTTTTTAAATCACTAATTTTAGTTCTTTTTCATGACAGGAATGCAGTCATTATTTATTACCATAGCAACAAGGCAGCCATATTGGATTGCCATGCCAACTAAGTCAGTCATATATATGACTACTTAAGTTGAAAAAAAAGCTTTGGTAGCACTCATTTTAATAAGAACTCATTAAATCATATTATTTTGGATTAAATTAAGCTCAGTGTTTTTTTGTGCAATCATGTTTTGTATTTTTTGCTTGTGAATTAAAGATAGAAGTATTATTAGGATGCTCAAATAAGGAAAAAAATTGTTAGTCTACACTTTGCTTCCTGACATTGCTTGCATGATTCAGATTTTAAAGATAATTGTGGTAACTAAATGTACAGTGTGGTAACTAAATGATTGTACAAAGTTTTGTTGCGTTAGAAAATAATATCCACAGATCAAAAACATTTTTAAATCGTATGACATGTATTTGATTGGCTTAAACATTTTGAGTTTTAAGAGGTTTATAAGAAATAAGAAGCTCTGTAAGTTGATATGAATGAGAGTGTTCAAACCACTTGCAATTTCCTTATGTTTTTAAATTTTCAAATTTCCTCCATTCTATATGTAGCTATAATTTAGAACTTTCAAACCACATCATATGGAAGATTTTTTTTTCTTTTTGCCATAAAAATATTTTATTTAGTTTTTAAATCAGTGAAACCGTTAGATATGGCGGTCTTTCTCTTGATACCACAGGCACATGTACATCCAGTAATTTTTTCAAGCCCTAGCAGCAAAGCTTTGTTGCTCTGTCAGTGGATTTTTTAAGATTTCATTTGATATCAAATATTTTTTAACATTTTAGATAATTTAACTAAACTAATATTTCTGTATAATGTCAGAAGAAAATTGTGGACTAAAATTTTTTTCTGAGAATGTAATCCAGATTGTTTTGAATTAATATAGGTTAGAAGAATATTAAAGGAAACTATCTGACATGTATTTATTATTTAATTTAATATTGAATGTAATATACTGGTAAATTTTGAGTTATCTGCTCTTTGGAATTCTTCTGGTTTAGAGTAAGAATAATATATTTGTAAATTTTTAGTTGTCTGCTCTTTGGTATTCTCCTGGTTTAGAGTTTTAAAAAATTTAGTGTCATTCCATACTTAGTTCTTGCGTTTATGACAGGTAATTATTTTATTTTTTAATGAATTTTGTAAAAAAAAAAAACATTTGCTTTAATTTAACAGTCTCATTAAGTTATCTGCCCCTCAAAAATTCTCCTGATAAGAAGATAAAAAAAGTTATGTTTTTGAGTTATTGCCCCTTTTGAAGACTTTTATGTTTTGGAGTTCAAAATTTTACACAAGAATTCTCATGCTTTATCATTTTAAAGAATTTCAGAGTTTAAACCAATTGAAGAATGCCATATAAAACTGGAAAGGTATTTAATATATAACACAAATACCAGTTAAATTTTGATGTACCAGATGTGCACATTTTGGAAATTCATTGCTAATGAGTGACACTAAGACCGAAAAAGTTTGATAGATAAAAAACATAAGCCAAACAGTTAAAAATAATGAATCTAAAGTTCCAAAATTATATAAATCCAAATATAAGGAAATGTGCATTCTTATTGAAACATCTTAATACATGTATTTTGGTTAAAGAATTGATCGTAAAAGTTGAGGGTTAATGTTTTTTGGCAGACTCTTTTTTACCTTTTTTCAATTATTCCATATGCATATTGCAGAATTCTGTTTGATCTAGCACTGATCAGTACTAATTAGTTTATTAACATAGTTGCACAATTCTATAAGCAGAATTTTTTTTTTAAAAAAGAGTTTTTAAATTTTTTTTAGTTTTAAAAAATTTTGTTATGGATAGATATTACAGTATTTTAAATGCATCGTTGATTTTAAGAAAGTACACTTATGTAATTTAAAAAAGGGTTAAAATTCAATTTCAATCCTAGCCAAAACAGAGGTACTTTTTTATTGTTAAAATTATACAAATGTGTTATACAACAGTCATTATTTAAAATATATTCTTGTCTTTCACTAGGGCTGCAGTGGCCATGTTGGTCTACAGTGCTGGCTAATGGATCACACAGCCTCTTACTCCCAGGTTTTAGTCCTAATCAGGGTTGAGCTGAAGTGGCCAAGTGGTCTACAGTGCTGACTAATGGATCACACAGCCTCTTACTCCCAGGTTTTAGTCCTAATCAGGGTTGAGCTGAAGTGGCCAAGTGGTCTACAGTGCTGGCTAATGGATCACACAGCCTCTTACTCCCTGGTTTTAGTCCTAATCAGGGTTGAGCTGAAGTGGCCAAGTGGTCTACAGTGCTGACTAATGGATCACACAGCCTCTTACTCCCTGGTTTTAGTCCTAATCAGGGTTGAGCTGAAGTGGCCAAGTGGTCTACAGTGCTGACTAATGGATCACACAGCCTCTTACTCCCTGGTTTTAGTCCTAATCAGGGTTGAACTGAAGTGGCCAAGTGGTCCACAGTGCTGGCTAATGGATCACACAGCCTCTTACTCCCTGGTTTTAGTCCTAATCAGGGTTGAGCTGAAGTGGCCAAATGGTCTACAGTGCTGACTAATGGATCACACAGCCTCTTACTCCCTGGTTTTAGTCCTAATCAGGGTTGAGCTGAAGTGGCCAAATGGTCTACAGTGCTGACTAATGGATCACACAGCCTCTTACTCCCAGGTTTTAGTCCTAATCAGGGTTGAGCTGAAGTGGCCAAGTGGTCCACAGTGCTGGCTAATGGATCACACAGCCTCTTACTCCCTGGTTTTAGTCCTAATCAGGGTTGAGCTGAAGTGGCCAAGTGGTCCAAGGTGCTGACTAATGGATCACACAGCCTCTTACTCCCAGGTTTTAGTCCTAATCAGGGTTGAGCTGAAGTGGCCAAGTGGTCCACAGTGCTGGCTAATGGATCACACAGCCTCTTACTCCCAGGTTTTAGTCCTAATCAGGGTTGAGCTGAAGTGGCCAAGTGGTCCAAGGTGCTGACTAATGGATCACACAGCCTCTTACTTCCAGGTTTTAGTCCTAATCAGGGTTGAGCTGAAGTGGCCAAGTGGTCCACAGTGCTGGCTAATGGATCACACAGCCTCTTACTCCCAGGTTTTAGTCCTAATCAGGGTTGAGCTGAAGTGGCCAAGTGGTCTACAGTGCTGGCTAATGGATCACACAGCCTCTTACTCCCAGGTTTTAGTCCTAATCAGGGTTGAGCTGAAGTGGCCAAGTGGTCCACAGTGCTGGCTAATGGATCACACAGCCTCTTACTCCCTGGTTTTAGTCCTAATCAGGGTTGAGCTGAAGTGGCCAAGTGGTCCACGGTGCTGACTAATGGATCACACAGCCTCTTACTCCCTGGTTTTAGTCCTAATCAGGGTTGAGCTGAAGTGGCCAAGTGGTCCACGGTGCTGACTAATGGATCACACAGCCTCTTACTCCCTGGTTTTAGTCCTAATCAGGGTTGAGCTGAAGTGGCCAAGTGGTCCACAGTGCTGGCTAATGGATCACACAGCCTCTTACTCCCTGGTTTTAGTCCTAATCAGGGTTGAGCTGAAGTGGCCAAATGGTCTACAGTGCTGGCTAATGGATCACACAGCCTCTTACTCCCTGGTTTTAGTCCTAATCAGGGATGAGCTGAAGTGGCCAAGTGGTCTACTGTGCTGGCTAATGGATCACACAGCCTCTTACTCCCTGGTTTTAGTCCTAATCAGGGTTGAGCTGAAGTGGCCAAGTGGTCTACTGTGCTGACTAATGGATCACACAGCCTCTTACTCCCTGGTTTTAGTCCTAATCAGGGTTGAGCTGAAGTGGCCAAGTGGTCTACTGTGCTGGCTAATGGATCACACAGCCTCTTACTCCCTGGTTTTAGTCCTAATCAGGGTTGAGCTGAAGTGGCCAAGTGGTCTACAGCTCTGGCCTATGGATTACACAGCCTCTTACTCCCTGGTTTTAGTCCTAATCAGGGTTGAGCTGAAGTGGCCAAGTGGTCCACTGTGCTGGCTAATGGATCACACAGCCTCTTACTCCCTGGTTTTAGTCCTAATCAGGGATGAGCTGAAGTGGCCAAGTGGTCCACGGTGCTGGCTAATGGATTACACAGCCTCTTACTCCCTGGTTTTAGTCCTAATCAGGGTTGAGCTGAAGTGGCCAAGTGGTCCACGGTGCTGGCTAATGGATCACACAGCCTCTTACTCCCTGGTTTCAGTCCTAATCAGGGATGAGCTGAAGTGGCCAAGTGGTCCACAGCACTGGCATATGGATTACACAGCCTGTCACTCCTAGTTCCACTTTGGGCTGATCAAAATGTGAGAAAGCTTGTTAGTTCACTTGCCATTTTCCCCACAGAAGATATTGTCTTGATTTATGTTAAAGAATTTTCAGTACTCTATTTCTTTTTTGTCATTTATAAATAAGCACACATCTACACAATGTTTTAAAGGAATAAATTTTGAGGGAAAGAATTGAAAATGATATTCAACTTTGATAGAGAAAAATCAAATTGAGATAGCTCTATCATAACAAGCATTTATATGATAAATTATTTTTATGAATTTTAGACCTTTTTCATATCTTGAAAGTTATCGATTGTGTGATTATTTTGATTGAGAACAAATTTGTGATAAAGGAATCTTGTGATTATGTTTTAAATGTTGAATAAAATTATAAATTTTTGTATATAAATCAAGGAAAACTCAAATGATGATATTTTTTATGAAGAAAAATGGCTATAGTAAAAATTTGGTATCGAGGGGAAAACCCTTCATTTGGGGTCGGAGGAGACCCTTCATTTAGGGTCGGAGGAGACTCTTCATTTGGGGTCGGAGGAGACCCTTCATTTAGGGTCGGAGGAGACCCTTCATTTGGGTTTTCCCAGTGTATCATTTAATGTCTGTTAATGATTATGCAGAGCTAAACTATATGAAGTCATAAAACTTGTTGACTGAATGACAAATCTGTACATCACAGCTCCTTGAACCATCTAAGTTCAGCTCTAAATGGGACAAGTAATAGCATTTGTATGTTTGTCTGTTCACTTGTTGAAGGTTGGCTGTTTCTGCATCCTCTTTTGGCTGTTCCAGAATTCACCAACTTGATACAAGTGGAATATTTTTGACCAAAAACATAAAATGTTATTCTCTTCTTCAAATATAAAGTCAAATTAAGGAAAAATAATTCCATTTCAAAAAATTTGTTTTGAAATGTTTTCCATCACTGTAAAAAAAAGTTCTGCACAAATATTAGTAGGTATTTCTTGATACATGAATGAAGCCCATAATTTTTTTTTTACAATCTTGTTGTACTAAATAACACTTGTTTTTACTTACACTGAATTGCAGTTTTAAAAAAATTTTAAATGTTGACTAATTAATATCTTAATTAATTTTTTAAATTCATGTTATCAATTAGGATCTTAAATTTTTTAAAATTTTGTATAGATTTAAAATACTGGCTGTGTATGAATCATGATAACACAGCTATTGTTAATGTATTTATATACAAATTGGTTAATAAAAAAAATTACAAAAATTGAATTGCATCTTTTTGTTTTTTCGGTAAAATCACATGTATTCATGGATGATACTGTATACGTAGAAATATTCACTGTGTATAAATGTTCGCTATTTTCGCGGTCGCTTATTAACCGCGAAAATAAATCCGACATGAAATTTTATATCCTTGTCAGATGCTAGTGTTAAGGCACTGCGTGACCGTGAACGTTTATACCAGCGAAAATGCTCTCCATACCAAAACCGCGAAAGTTTATACCAGTGAATATTTCTATGTATACAGTATATCGGACTTTATAATATGTAAATACCGCTTACTCGTTCGACACTCGGAGTGTGGACTGGTTGACCTAATTCAGGATAATGTGACTATGCTTGTATATTTGACTATACTGACTCAGTGAGCTAAAATTTTGGAAAAAGTCGCAAGTTACCAAAATTGAATAGATCTTTTGTTTTACTGTAAAATCACAAATATTTCTGGGTAAATAAACTTTGATGTTTTCATGGGTTAGTAAAAACCACAAAATTCAATGTCATTGAAATAGTTTTAATTACCATTGCCATCAATGAGATTTACTTTAACGAAACTCAATTCTATGAAATTTTTGCCAAACAGAATTTTTTGAAATGGCAAAATCACAAAATTTTGAGCCCTAAAATATTAACGATTCCAAATTATATCTTCTTATCATATAAGGGCCTCCTTGATAGAATGGTCTCTATTGCCAGCTAACGGATCTCATTTTAATTTCCTCGCTTTGCATTTAAGAGGTTGGGGGTTCGAACCCTGACCAGGTCTGACCAAGACTTGAAAATAGGTAGTGATTGTTCTTTCACAGAGCTCTCAACATTAAGAAATGAAAGTTGGGGTCCTTCAGATGAGGCCTTAAAAACTGATGGACCATGTTATGACATGTAAAAGAACCCTCCCTGTACATTGTGCTAACTTTGCCTTCAGTGCACTGCAAAGGTAAAACAATTCTTCCACTTCAGCTATAGTTGGTGATGTCTCAATATAAGTGAAATATTCTTGAGTGGGACATAAAGCTTCATTTATTGATATCAATCAAAATTCAATAATAACCAAATTTTAATCCTTTTCTGGCAGGTTCTAATAAGAGAAAGTTTCTCAGCAGAATACTGGTTAAAAAAATTGATTTAGCATCAGGAGGCCCTCTTTGGCAGAGTCAGGGCCTCGGTGGCCGAGTGGTCTAAAGCGCGCACTTACGGATCACAGTGCCTCTTACCACCTAGGTTTGAAGGATAGATTCTAGTTCGCTTGCTAAAGGTCTGTGGTTTTCTCTGGGCAGTCCTGTTTCCTCCAC
This sequence comes from Tegillarca granosa, assembly GCA_029721355.1. Lineage (NCBI taxonomy): Eukaryota > Metazoa > Mollusca > Bivalvia > Arcoida > Arcidae > Tegillarca > Tegillarca granosa. The sequence goes on along the minus strand of JARBDR010000811.1, from coordinate 29,402 downwards.
CATCCCAGAACTGACCGCCACGAAATAAGTGAAAGAATCTTGACTGGGTCGTAAAACACCATTACTCCACTCCACTCCTCTCTGGCAGAGTCATCTTAGTTGCCTGCACGCATATCTTAAAGAATTTGGTTTTAATCTCTCTGACAGATTCTTACAAGTTTTTTAGTTAGCTAGCTGAATGTCAATTTAACTCACTCTCAGAGAAATGGGAAGTGGAGTGGTAGTAAAATGTACATTTCACCTCTCCCATGTAACAGGTTTTGAAAGAAACTTGGTTTAAAGAGGCTGTTACTGATTAAAATTACCTCTGAATAAACTTTAAACTAATTAACCATTATATTCTAAAATTGATTGATTGATTTAATGGGGTTTTATGTCCCAGTCAAGAATATTTCACTTATATCGAGACGTCATCATCTTTGTTTTCTTGGTTGTTTCAAATGACTCCTTTGACTTTCTTTGTTTTGAAACTCTAAATAGAAACAATATACACAGTTTATTTTTTTCCCTAAAATTTTATTTACTTATAACTTATCAATGCTATATTACGTGGTGAAATATGATCATTAAAAACGGGGAAAAGTTCACCATGACATTTATTTTCTTGTAACCATAGCAACCTATCCATTAAAATCATTCCCTCCAATACTGGCTGTAACATAACTTGTAACATCTAAAAAGAAAAAAAAATGAAATTAAAACCAGTACACTTCAACTTTCTTAATTTACATAAAAATGGGGGCTCAGTGGTAGAGTGTCTGCCTCAAGAATTGAAGTTGGTGATATGAACCCTGGCCCGGTCATAATTTCAAATTTGAGATACTGCTTTTTTGCCTGGCTCTTGGCATAAATATTTGCCTGTTTACCTGGTGCCAGAATAAGGTGAATAGGGAGTGGTATGCTTGTCTGTAACATGGAAATCTGTGAGTAGGTTCTGAGTTTGATCCAAAGCTTTTTTACATTGTTATAGTCTACTCAGCTGCAAAATACATGAGAACAGAAAATATTCTATGAGCTTTTAGCAATGAACATATGTCTTTTCAAGGATTGAACTCACAGTCCAAGATCAGAACTGGTCTGATGAACACTTATGCATCAAGCAAGCAAACAAACTTTCTCAATCTTAGATCATCTGAACTCTTGTCATTAAGAGGCCAGTCTGGAATGATGAGACTAGTTGTACAGGGTAGAGGCAATTACTGGCCTGATGAGACTTGGTGTTCAGTATGAGGCTATGGTTGGCCTGATGAGACTAGGTGTTCAGGGAAGAGGCAATGGTTGGCCTGATGAGACGATGTGTTTAGGGAAGAGGCAATGGCTGACCTGATGAGACTAAATTATCAGAAAAGAGACAATGGCTGGCCTGATGAGACTAGGTGTTCAGGGAAGAGGCAATGAAAGGCCTGATAAGACTAGGTGTTCAGGGAAGAGGCAATGGTTGGCCTGATGAGACGATGTGTTTAGGGAAGAGGCAATGGCTGACCTGATGAGACTAAATTATCAGGAAAGAGACAATGGCTGGCCTGATGAGACTAGGTGTTCAGGGAAGAGGCAATGAAGGGCCTGATAAGACTAGGTGTTCAGGGAAGAGGCAATGGTTGGCCTGATGAGACTTGGTAGTCGGGGAAGAGGACAAGTGTGGCCTGATGAGACTAGGTGTTCAGGGAAGAGGGATGATGGGCCTGAAGAGACTAGGTGTTCAGGGAAGAGGCAATAGCTCATCTGATGGGACTTGTTGTTCAGGGAAGAGGCAATGCCTGGCCTGATGAGACTAGGTGTTCAGGGAAGAGACAAAGCGTGGCCTGATGAGACTAGGTGTTCAGGGAAGATTTTAGATAACTATACTTACAGTTATCGGTTCAATATATCTGAACCATTTCTGGTTTTCTTCATGAAGTTCTAACAATCTTTGTTTTACAGACAAAATATTGTCTTTATCTAAATAAAAGATACACAATAATTTTAAATGATTTATTTGTAATTATCTTTTTGTTTCACTTTAAATTTTTTATCCATTTTGTGAGAATAATAGAATCAATCTCTGACCATTTTCAATCCTAATTTTTCCCAGGAAAGTGAACTCAAGATTCAACATAGACGAAACACCATGCTATAGAAAATGGAGATTGATGACCTTGACCTAACGTAAAGGACAAAATCTTATTACTTTCAGTATGTCCTGTGTACTGATTAAGATGAGAACGTGTTGAAATTTCAAGTTTAGGTTTATTATTATATTCTTTTAAATTATCTCAAAGTTCAAAGTTCAAGGTCAAGGTCAGGTCAATTTTTTATGATTTTGGATCCTACAATAAAGATTTTAGTTTTAATTTTGACTAATATACCAGCAAAAATGATCATCTACCTTTATAGACACAAAAAGTTCTTGGATGGTGGAAGAAACCAAGGTGCCTGGAGAAAACCACTGACCTTCAGCAATTGAACTGACCTACTTTCTTATTCTTTCAGACTTCCTATGCAGAGATTTTCAGTTTATAAGGTGTTACAATTACCTGTGTCAGCTAGTGTAGTTCTAGAACAAACAGCTTCAATGTAGTCATGGAAACTAGAAAAATCTGATTTATGAACGACCTTCCTGAACAGTTTCTTGGTTGACACTGAATCTGAAAAAAAAAAAAAAAAAAAAAAACAATTTAAACTATCATAAAAGCAAATGTGATTTTTAAAAATTATTTATTTATTTATTTATTTATTTATTTATTTATTTATTTTTTTTTTTTGTAAATCTGAAAAAAAGAAACAAAAACAAGAGCTATCATTGTAAACATGAAAATCGTTCAAAATGTTTATAGAAGTCTTATATTAATGGTGACTTTCCCTAAGAATTTTTTTTGTGTGTCCCTGAATCTGAAAAAAAAAATCTGATTTTTTTGGTGACCTTCCCGAAGAGTTTCTTGTGTGAACCTGAATCAGCAGGAATTTAGAGATATACTCCTACCACAACTTCTTCACAATTACAGTATCAGGTTACACCAAGTTCTAAATCAGAAAAACGCATCAGCGACCCTGTTAATAGCCCTTGAAACATCATAACATAACTGGCAAATTATCAGATTCCCAGAGTCCCAAGAATTCCCAGATTTGATTTAAGATCAATCCCAAAATTGAAATGAAAATGGTAAGATACTGTAGATAAGTGCAGCAAAATTGCTATATATACCATCAACCCACCCACCTTTTTCATGAAAAGGGCAATAAGAAAATAAGGAAATGATTGATTGAAGAATTATATTGAGCAATATAGGTACAAAAATTCAAACAGGAGAAAAGACTGCTAAAAATTTTCAACAAATCTAGTGAAAAGACAGTGAAAAGGAAGCAAAGGAAAAACCATGTAAAAAATGTACAATTCTGTGAATAAGGCATATAAGGTCATCCACACCCTTTTTAAAATTACGTGATCCCTACCACACAATAACTGAAGTATAATTTTATTACCTTCATTTATAAAGAGTTCTAGTATTCCTCTGTAAGCAACATTGTAAATGTGTTTGATGTGATCATTTTGACTCTGGTTTTTCCATCTAGACCTAGAACAAAAATAATTCATATATTCTTATCCCTGCCTTAAAGGTTCCTGAACATCTTCTGCAAAGAGTCCAATGTATTACAACATGCAAAGATAACAGGTTTCAAGTGGATTTCTAACCTTTGAACTGCAATTATGGCCAAATAACCAATTATGATTGATTGATTTAATTGGGTTTAACATCCCAGTCAAGAACATTTTACTTAAATGGAGACATCACAAGTACAGTACAGGTGAAATGGTAGAAATTTTTACCTTTGAAGTGTGCTAAGGACAATGTGCAAGGATGGCTCATTAACTTGCCACACCTGCTGTGACACTGAGCATCAGTTTTTAAGGTCTAATCTGATTGACTTTCATTTCAAAATGCCAAGTGCTTGACAAGAGTACAGTCACTACCTATTTTCAAGTCTTGGTCAGACCCAGCCGGGGTTCAAACCCTCTGACCTTCCACATATGAAGCGAGCACTCTACCAACTGCACTACCGTAGTGGTCAACCATTTATGACATACAGGTACTAAATAAAAAGTTGCAGAATGAGTGAAATCAGTAAAGAAAAGAAATTGTAGAAGACATCTTGTATGTTCTGTATAATAGTCAAAGAGCATGACAACAACAGTCAGGAAAATTATATATATAAAGATATTTGATTGATTTAATGGGGTTTTACGTCCCAGTCAAGAATATCTTACTTATATCAAGACATCACCAGCTATAGGGGAAGTGACAGAAATTCTGACCTTTGCAATGTGCTAAGGGCAATGTGCAGGGAGGGTTCTTAAATGTGCCATGCCTGCTGTGACATGGGAAATCAATTTTTAATGTCTCATCCGAATTATCAAGAATAGTAATGATTTAAGAGTATCATGGTGGTCTTTCTGGAAAGGAGGAGGAAAACTGAGTACCCTAAAATACAGCTAAACTATTAAAAGTGACTTGACAAGGTTTCTTATATAAAGTTTGCTCGATGATAAATAAATAATCAAGGTTGTCACTGGTGCTATGTCTGTAAACTGGCATTTTACACAAATCTGAAAAGAGACTTCAGTTTGGTGAGAGTAGTGAAATATATATATATATATATATATATATATATATATATATATATATATATATATATATATATACATGTATATATATATATATTACTCCCTTGTCAAGATCCATTTTCCTATACCAAGGTGGTCAGTTTCTTGGATGATGAAGGAAACCAGGGTACACTTAATATTGAGATTGTGAGTTTAAGGTTGATGGAAGACACTAGAGTGCCCAAACAAAACCACTGACCTTCAGCAAATTTTCTTACACTAGGATTATCTAAAGTGGGGTTCAAACATTGGAGGTGAGAGGCATTGACATCTGTAAGCATATGCTTTAATCCATTCTACTTCCAGGGTCCCTAAATCTGAGAAATCTCTAACCTTAGACCATGTGCAGGGGCCTCAGTGGCCAAGTGGTCTAAAGCGTGCACTTATGGATCACAGTGCCTCTCACCGCCTAGGTTCGAATCCCACTCGGGACAGATCCTAGTGTGAGAGTTTGTCAGTTTGCTTGCCAAAGGTTGGTGGTTTTCTCCGGGCACTCTGGTTTCCTCCACCATCCCAGAACTGACCGCCTCAAAATAAGTGAAAGAATCTTGACTGGGGCGCAAAACACTATTACTCCACTCCACTCCACTCCATAGATCATGTGTAAAGTTTTTACCTGGTTTCCTGTGCTGCTAGTCTCATACTGTATACATTAAGTGACCAATCAGAATGAGTCTTTCTTACTTCCCGGTATGCCTGTTTCATTTTACTACTTAACGGGAAGTTTTGGAAATTACGAGAATTTTCTGAAATTAAATGAATTAAAAAAAATAAGTAGTTAAGTAACATGCAATAATTCACAGACGTAGCTGTTTTGGAGGCTCAGTTGGAAGGCCACTCTCATATAGAGTCAGAGGTCTGAAGTTTGATAAGACTAGCAGAACTTATTGACAAAAAAACAATAAATTGATTGGTTGTATAACAGTTGTTTTATTTCACATTAGCTTTTTTTACTACATGTATAACATGAGAAAATTTTTATTTTTATTAATCTCAAGGACTTATTTTTATGAATTTTTTTTTTTTTTTTTTTTTTTTTTTTTTTTGAATTCTTTGTACATGTATAACTGTACATATATGACAACTTTAGGACAGTAAATCTCTTGGCAACAATGTTACAGACAAATATAGCAGAACATCCTATCCATAAACACAAACTGAGCAAATAATTGAATCAGGAAAAGTTGGAACCATTTTGTTAATGATCTGTGTTTAATGCACCTGCCAAGATTGTGCCACTTATATGAAGAAATTAAATGGTGAAAATGTGGAGAAATCCAAAGTGCCAGAAGAAAATTAATAACCTTTGGCAAGTTTCATCTAAGTAAAAATATTTCCCATACTAGGTTTTTTTACAGTGAAAATTAAGCCTAGATGAATGAGGTGTGATCTGTTAGTATGGAATTTAGACCCCAGGGACCTGGATTAGAACTCATAGCAAGTGAACACTATATCAGCCAAGAGTCCTGAAAGAATGGTCAAAATACAAAATGGCACTGAATTTTAAAAACTCGATTACAAATATTTGTACCATCCAAGTTCATTCTGTGATAACAACAGCTAACACAACACAATCCTTTAACAATGTCCAGCTTTAAAAAATAATCCATCATGGTCGGTGTCAGGTCACCACAGCAATGTAACCCAATCATCAAAACTCTTGGAAGTCTTGGAGAATTAACAGATATACTATCAACACATTGCTGACATTGATTGTCATCATCAATAACAGATTTAGAACTACAGTTTGAAACTTCAATATTACATTTTGATTCATTTACAATTATATCTTGTTCCAAATTAGTGTGACCACAAGATTTTTCATTATTCTTAAAACTCTGTTGTTTAAATTTGTTCACACCACTTGATTCGGTAACCATGGCAACATTATTATCTATAAAATGTTTAGAATTAACATCACTACATGAATCAATTTGTTGTAAAGGACAAGGAATTTGTGTATCCTGGTCCTTTGCTACATCCTGGTCCTTTGTTACATCCTGGTCCTCTGATATATTCCTATCCTTTTGTACATTCTGGTCCTTCGAGGTTGTAATTTTATCTAGCATTGAAGAAAAAATAAAATTATGAACTTAAATACATAAATCCATAAAATTCATGAATATATTAAGGAAACTTTATGGCCCTCAGAAAAGAATTGTAAAATTGGCAGCATGGAAAACATGTATATCAATATCTATTTTTACCCTACCTCTGACTAAATGCTATAATAGTGATTGGCTAAATTGAATCACATGACCAACCCAGTATCATTCCGTACATAGCCACACGCGCAAAAATACTGGGTCAGCAAGGCTGATACCGGGTGGGTTAGAGTTACGTTCCCTGTCGCTAACGTAAGCGTCAACAAAAATCACCTAGTTTTAACTCTTTGTATACGTCACAAGTACGTCATTTTACAAAATTCTACTGTGTAGGGGCGGTTCAATCTTTTTTTATTTTAACTTACTTATTTATTTATTTTGAAGTTCAAATGTTATATTAATAAATAACATGCATTAAACCTTATTAAGTGATATTCCTTGTTGCAATATTTTATTGCAGTCGGATATTTTTTTTAATTTTAATTTCTTTCATCAGCAATTTTTCTATTTTAAAAAATAGATCTAGCATCGGGTCATCGGTAGGGTAAAAAAGTTACATGGTTTGTAAGTGTCCGGTATGGAAGATACAGGGTCAGTAAAAAAGATACCGGGTGAGGCTCATGCCTCACCCGGTATCTTTTCTACTGACCCTGTATCATCTCGGTACCGGACACTAACAAACCATGTAACTTATAATACATTATTATAGTATTGTCTTGCAATTGGGAGTATAGTACCTGAACCACAGATATACTATACTATAGTAGAACAGGTCCAAAGGGAAAACATAATAATGTTTTAGTACATCACAAGACAGTATAGGTCATATACAGATTGCTGCATTTGACAAACAAAAAAGAAAAACTATTTCGTCTTGAAAAACAATAGTACCATGCTGTCAAGATCACTACTGTCGTTGTTAAGAAATGCCAAAAACAAAACGAAATAAAACACGAATTATCATGTAATGTACTTATTAAAAACATTTTAATCATATATCATACTGTGTTTAGGTGCAATAAAAAATGAAAAACATACCATAAAATTCAAGTATCATGTGTTCAAATTTCTGCATACAAAGACCATCTTGCTGAAGTTCAAAGGTCAAATTAAAGACACCATTCATACTATCTGAAAAAAAATGTTAAAAATTATGACATCAAATATAAAATTTTAGAACTATAGGTCTCTTGGTCCTGGGAGTACTACAAGAAATCTGATGGTTTTTCATATAATATAATCATACATCTGACCTAATAATATTCAAAATTTTAGGCCAAAACAAAAAGTATATGTGTCTCAGGTTTTACTTTTTCTTGTAAGGCCTAACTTAAAAAAATTTATGTTTGCTGTTTTCTGACCCATGCTATCCACATGTGGGTAGGTAGGTAGGAACAATATTTTTATTTGATTTCTTGAAAACTTATTATATAATAATCTTTTACACTTTTGAAAAGTATAAATTGGTTTCATATGTCTCTTTTAAAACACATTTACATTTTTTTTTTGCTAACTAAAGTCTTCTTTGTTCCTCCTTGTGTTTTCTCCCATTTCCTTACTACCATATAAACCTGCTCACAGGTCATCTACCTCGTCAGGGATATTGCCATTTAATACTGTTTCTTATGTTGTATGAGAAGTAAAAAAAAAAGATTGTAGTAGAAGGCAATAAAAATTTTTGAGTAGGGGCAAACAAAGTTAATTTTATTTTAGGCCCAATTGTTTTTGTTGTTGACACTGTAAAGTGAGTGTAAATATAGAAAAAAAAAAAGAAACCTGATTCATATAAGATCTATGTATGACTTCAGTACAAGAAAAACTTTTTTAAGATATTGTAAATATGAAGTGTTTTCTACAAAAGAACATAAGCACAAACCTAAATTGAAACCAAAAACGGTATAGAGCTAAAATTCAGAATCTGGAATGAAATTTTTTTCTGAGTCATCATGGTCAGTATTACTAAAATAGGGTTAGTCAGAAAACAAGAAACATGGTATTTTTTGTTTGGCCTTTCATGGCTGACGAAAAGGCATCCTTTGCCATGCTCAGTGATATGACATTCACAGCTTCTATTGTATAATCATATCTTTGCTATAAGCTAGGACAATTGTACCTTTTATAAAATGCCGTTTCTCAGCTCCACTGGTATGTGACTGTTTACTTTCTAAACCAATAACAGTATGTCCATATTTATTGTGAAGAGTCTGACCAAGGTATCCCTGTAACATATCAAAAAATAAGTAAAATTATTCCTTTAATGTATCAAAAATAGGAATAATGAAATTTCACAATTTTTAAATAAATGCAAAGAAATGTCAGTTAAAATTATAAGGTGCATCATTACTGTAATCATCATCATCATCATCATCATCATCATCATCACTATCATCATCATCATCAGCAACAGCAATATCGTCATCATCATCAATGCCCTCATCAACATTGATCTTGCTGATATCACCATTATCATTATCGTCATCAAGATCCTTCATTCTGCCATCAATCATCAACATTGATATAACCACCCTCATCATCACCCTCCTCATCATCATCAACCATTCTGTCATCAACATCGCATTATCCTTACCATTATCACTGCTCTCATTATCACTTTTCCTGACATCTCATAATCCTTACCATTATCACTGCTCTCATTATCACTTTTCCTCTCAACAACATATCATCATCCTTATCATCATCACTGCCATCATCCTATTAACACACACAAACACTGTAAGAACTACAACTCATGGTGCCTTCACATATTGTCCAATAAATCACTTCATCATTTGTTCATCAGATCATTTAAACCAAAAACATTTGTCTTCACTGATGACATAAAATCTTCTATACCTGTTACAAGCAAGTTACAAACTCCTATTTATTTATTTATCTATTTATTTTTATTTTTTTATTTTTTTGTTTATTTCCATGGCAACAACTGCCTTATTTATTTATTTATTTATTTATTTGTTTGTTTGTTTGTTTGTTTATTTATTTATTGTCAAAACATGTAAACTGGCACTTACCAGACCAGATCCGATATCAACAACAATGTCACTTCCTGTTTGTTCCATTAACTGATGAACTAAAGGCGCCATATTGGATACCTCATGTTGTTTTTTGGCGGACATTCCGCGTTTAAGTTCAGCATCAATGGTTACTTCCTGTAATGATTTGGTTACACACTGTTGTCTAAGAGATGAAAATCTCAATGCCTCGTGTATAAATGCTTTAAAACTTTCAGGCCAGTCATCCTAAAATAAACATGTTTGTCAAGCTTGAAGTGAAGTATGGACTGTTGAAGCTAAATAACCAGAGCTGTAAATGTACTGCATTGAAGGAACTCGGGTTACCTAAAATCTTCTCATGAAAGAAGTAAAACAATCTTGACTGGGGCATAAAGCACTTTCACTACATTCACCTCAACTGAAAACCATAAAATAGTTTTATCAATGGAGTTCTTAGTACTTTGGGGGACTCAGCGGCCAAGTGATCTAAAGCCTGAGTTTAAAGATCATTGTGTCTCTCACAGCTTAGGATCAAATTCTATTTGGGCAGATCCTAGAGTAAAAAAGTTTGTCAGTTTGCTTGTTGAAGTTTGGTGGTTTTTTTCTGGGTACTACTCTTGCCCCCCCCCCCCCCCCCCCCCCAAAAAAAAAAAAAAAAAAAAAAAAAAAAAAAACAAAGACTTTCAGCAAGTAAACTGACAAACTGTCTCACACTAGGAGTTGAACCTAGGTGGTGAGAGGCACTGTGATTTGTAAGTGTACACTTTAGACAACTAGGCCACTGAGCTCCCCACCCCCAAGTAAGAATATGTCTTTAAGACAATATAAAAGTTTTTAAATGTATGTTATATATTTTACAAATGAATTGATTAAGTGTTATTATTATGTTATTACTTAAACACATGTAATTGTTTACATTCTCTTTATATCACATTTCACACCTGTCTGACAGGTATGATATACACACGGGTATGATATACACATGGGTATGATATACACACGGGTATGATATACACACGGGTATGATATACACAAGGGTATGATATACACACGGGTATGATATACACATGGGTATGATATACACACGGGTGATATAGTCATTACTGAATCACAGGTTTAAGTCTGTATAAGCTCTGTTCTTCCCAGTGCAACACACATTTTTTACCCTCCCATCCGCCCATATAGCAGTGTTGGTATTAGATGCATTATACTAAATTTGTTTTTTGTTCATTGTAGATTGATATCGATTGAAAATTTCTTGAATTTTCATGTACAGTAAGAAAGTGAATGGAAACAAAATGTTGCACTCTTGGAGTGCTTCTAATTATTTTCAGTGTTATAGTTTTATTTATAAATGATTTAAATTTGTTTGAATTGGAATGAATAAGAACATATGGTAAAAATCAGAAATTTACCAATCTTTCAAACAAGTTCAATAAGAATTTACAAGACATTGTTCCAGATTAAAAAATCATGACTTGATAATTAACATATTGGCTACATCTTAAAGAATTTAAATGAACCAACAGATAAACACTTCAACCAAAGTGACCATAGTCTCCAAAATGCAATCTTTGAGATGATACAGATATTAACAAGTCACCCAGAAGATATAGTCTCCCAAAAACATTTGAATGACAGAGAGAACTACTGGATCTTCAAATCAATAATGCTCAAACCAAAGGGAATGAATGTCAGACTCTCAGCAAGGCAGCAATACTTTATACTTTTGGATAATTAACATTCCATATAAATACTAAATTATACAAACCTGGATGGAATTTCCAAATGGTAGTTCATTTAATTGTTCAGGTGTAAATGATATAAAATAAGGATCCCACTATAAACAAAAAATACAGAGTCTAAAATTAGATCAATTAAGCTGATGTTAAAAAATATATTTAACAAGAGTTCCGCATGGCAGAGCATGATACGCCCGTCAAATCTGCAAGTCATTTATGTGGATATTTTGTTTATTATGAACTGTAAAGGGACTTATACAGTTCATATGAGCTGTTCATAATCAATAAGTCAATTCAGTTATTCATCACAATGATACAAAATGCAGTGCACAAGTCAACAAGTACAATAAAAAACAATAGTAATTATTGAGATTTTGGTATTATTTTCAGTAACAAAATAGACTTACCACCAGCCACACCATTTATATAATTTTACCATCATGTTCTTGTAACCTTCATCACAAAATTGAGGTAATCTCTAGTATACTGGGTTGTTTCAAAGACAGCAAGTTCTTCAGCCTACAACTCTATGTGTATCTGCTCCCTGGTAGAATAAATTAAGGAAGCTAGAGTTACGGTTCCTGAGCACTGCACTTCGGATCATCGTGGTAAGTAAGCATACCAAGTTTCAAGTCATTCTGACCATAGATGTCAAGTAAGCATACCAAGTTTCAAGTCATTCTGACCATAGATGTCAGAGTTATGGGCCAGACAAACCTGCCGCGTACTCTGGCAGCACACAAAGGGGAATAACTCAAAAATTAAGGAAGCTAGAGTTACGGTTCCTGTGCACTGCACTTGGCATCATCGTGGTAAGTAAGCATACCAAGTTTCAAGTCATTCTAACCAAAGATGTCAAAGTTATGATCCGGACAAACATGCTAGCAGCATTCAAAGGGAAATAACTCAAAAATTAAGGAAGCTAGAGTTACGGTTCCTGAGCACTGCACTTCGCATCACCGTGGTTAGTAAGCATACCAAGTTTCAAGTCATTCTGACCATAGATGTCAGAGTTATGGGCCGGACAAACCCGCCGCCAGTACGCCCGCCCGCCCATCCGCCCGCCCGCCGCCTGCCCGCCCGCCAAGGGTGATCCCATAATACGCCCTATCTTTGACGGGCGTATAAAAACTGAAAGTAAAAAGGGGAAACAATTGAATAAAACTCAAAAAAAAAAAAAAAAAATACTGGGGTAGAATGTAGAATTGTGGAAAGCTCAGTTTGTATATATATAGCTTCTCTATGGTGTTGTTGGTCTGTTACAAATGCATTAAAGGATTATAATAAATATATTTTTTCTCTGCAAGCGTGCTTTATACCAAGCCGAGGCTTCCTTTTCAAAAGGCAACAAAGTCTGTAGCCTGAACACATTCATCACACAGTTAACAAAACAAAACTTAATATTAATAGGGGAAACAAAAAACATGACAAACAAAAATTTCCCCGATGCTTTTTTTAAATGTGCATATATTATATTGTTATTACCTCTGAAGGTATGTTATCCCAGACTTTGTCCACAAAATATTTAGTTAATTGAAAGTCATATATCCAGCTGTACTTTGCCAAAAACTTCATCAGCTTTTCAAAATCTTCCTTAGTACTCATATCTATATATGTAAACAAGTAGAAAATAAAAAGTACAACAACAACAACAACAACAACAATCATCATCATCATCATCATCATCACCAACAGCAGCAGCAGCAACATCATCAACATAATCATCAGCAGCAGCATCATCATCCTATACCTTTAGCACAAAATAAAAAGTACAACAACAACAATCATCATCATCATCATCATCATCATCATCATCATCATCATCATCATCATCATCACCAACAGTAGCAGCAGCATCATCAACATAATCATCATCAGCAGCAGCAGCATCATCCTATACCTTTAGCACAAAATAAAAAGTACAAAATCTAACTTTGAAGGATATAATAATAATAATAATAATAATAATAATAATAATGAAAATAAATAAGTAAATAAAACTTGAAAAAGATTAGATGAAGTAAAAGTTTGAAACAAAATTTTTTTTCTTTTTTTTTTTTTCATGCAAGTCTAAGAAAACAATTTGGAACTACCCTTAATGAATTTTAAGCAATATATCTAAAGCAAAGTCAAAATAAAACCGAAAATTGAAGCAGTCAGTAAGTATTTATTTTGTTATCATTAAAGCAGCTGAGCAGTCAACTTCAACTTCAATAGTGGTACTTATCAAAAACTATGTTGGGCACACAAGCGCTTGTTTCGATATTTTTAAAAAAAATTAAATCCCTTAACCCTAACATAACACAAGGTGTTCAACTTTCGCTACCCTAATTTTTGACCTACCTTGGTTCGTTCGTTTTTTTCTATTTATTTGGTGGAAAATAAAATAATAATTGAATATCTCTCAAACCTTCATGCATTGTTCTAAAAATGGAGCATATCAGAACTGCCGTTGATGTGTTTAAACTATATAACATGAGTTAAATGGAGACCTCCCCCTGTATCAAACATCATTTCACACTTAGAATGGCAATCGTCATCCCATGCTGTATCACAACATAAGTTTTGATTGGTCCATATTTTAAAAATGAAAATAAAGATCCCAGATTTTTCTCGATAAAACAGATTGACCAATCAGAACGTCTGTCGTGATTCAGCACAGGATGACGATTGCCATTCTAAGTGTGAAATGGCATTTGATACAGGGGAGGTCTCCGTTTAACTAGGGTAGCAAAAGTTGAACACCTTGTGTTATGTTAGGGTCAAGGGATTTTTTTTAAAAAAATATTAAAACAAGTGCCTGTGGTTGGGCACCAATGATGAGGAAACTGTTTAGTGATATGTTTAGTATTATATGGTCATTTGTTACTCCAAATTGACAAATCTATCTAAGCATTAATTAGCATTATCTGGCTATGGCATTTCGTTTGCAGTCATGCTTTTTTAAAGAATATTTATCTGTTTAATGGTAAACTGAAGTCATTGACAGTATAAAACGTCTTACTTATAAAAAGTTAAAAAAAAATTGAGAATTATCTTCTTGAAATTCTTCTTCTATGGTTTTAATTAATGGGCAACAACAACATGAATCACTATGCACGCTTTTCTAATCAAAAGGAAGAACACAATGCAAAATAAAAGCAAAGTTGAAAATGAAACGGCAAGATTAAGCCCGTTTCATTACATCGAAGATTCCTGTAATGGTTTCGGTCTGGAGTTTTATAATTGGCTGAATCTTAATTTTCTCATTCTATTGTAAATCAAATTTTAAATATTTTCACAAAACTTTCATTAAGCTGTTCTTTTAATTTTTTCCACGATGAATTTATTAATTTATATATTATCACTACAATCAAAGTGTTGGTTGGATGATTTTAATGATTAACTTCGTATCGGCAATTTTGCAGCCATTCGTGCAGCCATTCGCGACATTCTACTGTCTGATTCACGTCTGCCGTAGCACTAGTTTTTCAAGGTTTTAGAAGAGATATAAAAAAATTTTGTAGAATGCCACATACCGTTATGACGTATGCATTTTGTCGTAATTAACTGACACCAAACTAAATGTCATCTTAGCTGGAGTGTTAAATGCAGAGCTTTTTAAAATCCTTACGGGGATTTAATATGGGAAAAGACACAAACACTCATTCCGGAAATATATCGCTGAAAAATCATGCGGGTTAAGAAAATAGAATTGCGCATGACCGACTTTCCCATTTTCGCTGGCCAGGTAATATCGTCTGCTAGCTTGAATGAAAAAGGAATATATACTGTAGGCATAACAACAGCGATCTTACCTACAGCTGAATGAACTATTCCAGAATTTTCTACCCTAACCCGCATGATTATTACAGCGATATATTTCCGGAATGAGTGTTTGTGTCTTTTCCCATATTAAATCCCCGTAAGGATTTTAAAAAGCTCTGCATTTAACACTCCAGCTAAGATGACATTTAGTTTGGTGTCAGTTAATTACGACAAAATGCATACGTCATAAAGGTATGTGGCATTCTACAAAAATTTTTGATATCTCTTCTAAAACCTTGAAAAACTAGTGCTACGGCAGACGTGAATCAGACAGTAGTAATCTCTTTGTTTCACATCTGTTTTATTTCAGAGATACATTAAATACGCCAAAATTGATTAAACCTTCAAACAAGTTCAAACCTTTCTGTTGAGAAGTAAGCGTTTTAACACTCGACTTTAAACTTATCGCGTTGTTCATTTACATTATCTTTGATTTGATATAAAATATGCTTGCCAATCAGCGGCGGAGACACTTGTACATCACTGATTACTTTTATTTGTGCAAGTGTCTTCGACCCTGGTCATCATCGTTTGTGTGTGCGAATGGAAGAAAAATAATTATATTAATTGTTATTATTATATAGTACGTACATGCCATTACATTTTGTTATTTAGTTATCTTCTTATTCTGTCTGTAACTTCATCTGTTTTTCTTTTTCTGTTCTATTCATCTTAAGCTACTTCTTCTTTTCTATTTAACCACTACGGTAGCTCAGTTGGTAGAGTGCTCGCTCCATAAGTGGAAGGTTGTGGGTTCGAACCCCGGCCGGGTCTGACCCAAGACATAAAAGTGGGAAGTGACTGTTCTTTCGCCAAGCACTCGGCATTACGAAGTGAAAGTCGCGGTTCTTTCGGATTGGAACTTAAAGTAAACGAGGTTCCGTCACCCGTGTCACGGTAGGCGTGGCACGCATGATAAAGAATCTTGCTGTATAATGCTATCAACGCAACACACAGACAAATTTTCTGCTCTTTCGCCTCAAGCTGAGGACGTATCAATATAAATGAAATATTCTTGACTTGGACGTTCAACACCATTACTCAACTCAATATAAATTCATTTTAATGGTAAGTCAGAGTTCACATTGCACTCCCCTAATCAGATTGTACACTTCACATTATCCTGTGCAGCCAGTGCAAATGTTCCACGTCTATACTTCATCCGCCCCACATGTTGTACATTTCAATTTGGCCTGTACAACCAGCTGGTGTTAGCGAACTACTTCCTTACCCTCCATTCATTTCTTCTTGAAGTCTAAATGTATCGCTTGTAGTTTAATATACGGTAGGTTTTAGTAAATGCATGTATATTTACATTTGTTTATTTTCTTACACTACTACAAGTCTAGGGACGTCTAGTTACTTTCTGAAATGCATTTAGGTATTGAAGATTTTATTTTGACCAAGAAGATGAACATCTCCAATTAAACAGAAGCTGGAAAACCATTTTGTTTACATTGTTAGCTATGGTTTTGGTTCATCAAACATTATTTTTCCAAATAAAACTTTATAACACACATGGTCACTTTCATGACAAAAGGATTTCACTAAGAACTATTTTACTAGTGCATTTCCAAATTGTAACAAACCAGTCTTACAGAGTCTCTGAACCTGATACATCTAAGGTAAGTATTTCTTCTTTCAATAGGGTTCGAACCCCGGCCGGGTCTGACCCAAGACTTGAAAGTGGGTAGTGACTGTTCTTTCGCCAAGCACTCGGCATTACGAAATGAAAGTCACGGTTCCCTCGGATGGGAACTTGAAATAAACAAGGTCCCATGTCATAGCAGGCATGGCACGATAAAGAACCCTGCTGTATAATGCCATCAGCGCAACGCATACGCAAAATTTCTGCACTTTCGCCTATAGCTGGCGACGTCTCGA
Organism: Tegillarca granosa; assembly: GCA_029721355.1. Lineage (NCBI taxonomy): Eukaryota > Metazoa > Mollusca > Bivalvia > Arcoida > Arcidae > Tegillarca > Tegillarca granosa. The sequence continues at coordinate 12,214 of JARBDR010000811.1, read as the reverse complement.
TATAAGTGAAATATTCTTGACTGGGACGTTAAACACCATTACTCAACTCAACTCTTCTTTCAATATGGCTGCATTTGACTGAACAATCATTATTTGCATCATATCATTTACCAAAACTAAAACATCACTCTGCGCTGATAGTATAACCACACACCATGGTAAGTAACTAGTTTTCCACCTACAACTACTGTCTCTGTGGCCAAGTGGTCTAGTATGCTTATAGATCACAACGCCTTTCAACGTCTTGGATCGAATCCCACTCGAGTAGATCCCAATTTGAGAAAGTTTGTCAGTTCACGTAACGAAGGTCGGTGGTTTTCTACGGGCACCCAACTTTTTTCCACCATACCAGAACTGACCGTGTCAATGTAAGTAACGAAAATCTTGACTGAGGCGTAAAACACCATTACGCAACTCATCTCAATGTGTCGGTCAAAGGTTAAAGGTCAAGTATACAACTAAACTCTACATACAACTACTAACGAAACATCGATGACATTTAAAACTTTATTTATTTAAGATGTATATATACAAAAACAAAGTGAAAAATTTTATCACAGTCAGAATAAATAGTATGTCTTTGTTAAAATACAAAGATTAACTATCTCAAAAGATGTATAGAAAATAGAAAATTCCATCTAAAATATAATAAATAAATATAAACCATCTAGGAGAAATAAAATCACAGTCTTCAGTCGAAACAATACTACTAATAATAATAATAAAAGAAAGAAAAACAATAATAATAATAATAACGAAATGATAAAATTAATAATAAAATACAAAAATTAATAATTATAATAATAATAATAATAATAATTTAAAAAAACAAAGGTTCGTTCTCTTTGAAATTGCCCTAATGACGTTTACAAACAATTTCAAAATACCTTAAATTAATACATTGGAAAATTTTTCCAAAACTGTTTGATATTTGTGCAGTATTAAAAGAATTTCGGTAAAAGCAGAAAAAAGATGTTTTGAATAATAGCAGCATTTTCTCAGATGGCGCTATTTCCAATTTATAAATATATTTCTAAAAACTCTTAATGGGAACGCTATTCCAAAAAGACGCCTTTGTGCCACTAACGCTGAAAACAGCATTTCCATTTTTGTACCAGGTATTATAATTTTTTTGTGCAAAGAAAATTTTATATGGAATAGTGGTTGAAAATTCTACATGGATGTATATTTCTAGCGATATGTCGACATAGTTTTAAAAAAAAACTGTAAAAGTGCGAAGATAGAATACTACTATTATTCGATTTTTGTAAGAGCTCAACATGTTATTGTCTTCAATAGGCGACAGTTAAAATGCTACTTGATTGTACAACAATTCTAAGAAATGTCGACATTTTTTTTAAAAATCTGTAAAGGAGCTAAGATTACATATTTTTCGACAGTGCTGAATACTACAGAGTAAAAGATATCTACAAAGACAAAAGACAAAAATAATAAAAAACTAAAGGCTAAACATTCACCATAGTAACAGATACCAGCAATCATCATAGTAACAGAGACCAGCAATTACCATAGTAACATAGACCAGCAATCATCATAGTAACAGAGACCAGCAATTACCATAGTAACATAGACCAGCAATTACCATAGTAACAGAGACCAGCAATCACCATAGTAACAGAGACCAGCCATTACCATAGTAACAGAGACCAGCAATCACCATAGTAACAGAGACCAGCCATTACCATAGTAACAGAGACAAGCAATTACCATAGTAACAGAGACCAGCAATCACCATATTAACAGAGACCAGCCATTACCATAGTAACAGAGACAAGCAATCACCATAGTAACAGAGACCAGCCATTACCATAGTAACAGAGACAAGCAATTACCATAGTAACAGAGACAGATGAGTATAAAAAATTGAAATAAGACAAAACAAGGAAGAAAGTTGACATGAAGGGTTGAACAAAAATTAGCAACTCCAAAAACATATTCCTGGCAACAGTCAACTGAACCAAAAGAGACACATACAATTGAAACGAGACAAAACAAACATATATTTGTATCACTGATTATATATTTCCAACATCTGTTGGGTACGTTAGTCAGTATTGATAGTTGTAGTTTCAGAAGTCCTAGAGGGCTTCACAGCAAACCCACCGATTATAACAGATTTAAACAAAAATATATAGCAGGTTTTGCATAGTGGAAAACCATAAAAAATCTTTTTGAAAAACAATATAAACTCAAATAAGAAAAAGAAATCATTAAACAAATCGTAATTTCCGTTTTTATAGATAGATATCATGACATATGAATTAACATATAAAAATATATTTAGAACTTTGCATAATCAGTTGCCACAAACATAACAATCTAATGACACGGAACTTTTCTTTGAAGTAAGAATTCCTCCCAAAAATAAATAAATCAACGATGCTCTATTCATAATAAAAAGTGTGTAACACTATATGCACTTAAACAATTGAAAACAAACAATCATACCTGTCCATGTTTATGTTTCTATTAATAGAAGACAAGGATGTTAATAAAAAAACTTTTAATAACTTATCGTTATTAACATTTGTAATATAACACAAATGAAAATTGTTTACTTTCCATATATTATTCCTGTAGGGAAGATATATTTGAACATAAAACCGAAAATCAATTTTGTGTCAATTTTACATTCACAATATTGCCACAGACCTGAATTTTTTCTCCAGAAAAAAAAGAATGGTTTTATCTTTGAAACTAAAAATGGATTCTTAAGTTCAATACAAAATTTGACATAAATAATTCATTATTATATTTTCGGGCAATGGTTTGCTCTGTAAGATTTAACAATTTATGAACTTATTTGTAAAATTTTGATGTTTCTGGTAAAGCCTTCCTAAGATTTCTTTTTTCATATGTCCAAACGTACACATATTAGAATAAATACAACTGATTGAAATATCGTCTTTTAAATCTTTGAAAGCATTGTCTAGTGTTTATAAATATTGTAGATCGTGACTGGATCGGATTTTTATTTTTAATTTTCCAGGTTTTATCATGTCTGCTTCTTTCTTTCTACCATATAATTCCAATGTCTTTTCAGTGCCGTCTTCCGAACCTTCTTCAAATTCTCTCCCTTCCCCAAGAAAATCGTCAATAAGAACGTTGTCATTCCATACCTATTAATGTAATTAAAAATTATAAATCAAACATAAAAATACCAGTCAATGTCCAAATCACAATTCCAAAAGCAAAATAAAAAAATATACACACGCGAACTCACAACGGGAAAGCAAGTCTTGTGCTAAGCAAGGGTAAACACCTCCCGTCTCGCGAGCTTTACCTGCCACGTGCAAAATCATATTAAGAACGAAAGGAACAAAGAACTATGGGACGTCAAATATATCCATTATACATGTATGTTTGAATACGGCGACTTCATACTTAGCAACAATTTTGTGTTGTAACTATTGTCATTATGGAATTTTATCATGATGGAAAATAACATTTGCCTTCTGGATTAAGAAGACCTTACATGTTTAATAAAGGTTTTTTTGACAACAATACCAAAAGTTCCTTTTGAAAAATTAAAAAAAAACAAAAATCCGTAACTGAAAAAAGTGTTGTTTTTTTCGAATATCCAAAGCATCCAAGAACACAAATTTTAAGAGAAAAACAGGAAGACCAGATAAGAAAATTTTATCAAATAATGGGACCACAAATTACATACTCTGTTTAGACGTCTGCTGGATATCAAATAAAAAAATCAATTATAATTCAGTAATATATCATAAGTGTGGACCCCCACCGGGTCTGACCCAAGACTTGAATGTTGGAAGTGACTGTTCTTTTGCCATGCACAAGAAATAAAAGTCGCGTTTTTTGCGGATGGGAACTTAAAATAAACGAGGTCCTGTGTCACGGTAGGCGTGCCACGATAAAGAACCCTGCTGTATAATGCCATCAGCCAATCGCACAGGCAAAATGCACTTTCGCCAATAGTTGGCGCTTATGGCTGTAATATAACGTATATCCCCGGGGTTAAGCTGATGTAAGATGTCATCGCAATATATAAAAAAAATAAATCATTTGTAAATGAAAAACCTTTCTAACATCCCATGAATTTAGCAAAATAAGAATTGACAAAATGGGTAGGATAGCCACATATTTGTACTGCAGACGACATCGTCATACGTCTGCTGGATTCGATATCAAGTAAAAACACTTAAAGAAGAAGATAAATTGGTTTTAATTACTTGATTGATAAATGTACTGCTTTTATAACTAGTAAGGATAGCATTTACTCTCAATACATCCTAATGTCAAGAAACTTTCAGCTGTTGGTTTATTTTTCCCAGGTACTTCGATTGCTTCGAAAATCCCAAAACTAACATATGTAAAAGTTAAAAATTATAGCTGTTACTCTCAAAAGATTTGGGTATTTCTTAATGTCAATAAATTTAAAAGTTGTTCGAATGTTTTTTCAGGAACACCGATTACTTCAAAAATCCCAAAAACTTCCATACTGTAGATAGGGAAATTTTCGCCTCAGTTAATATTTGCGACAGACAACACGGATCTATTCGCGTACTTTTAAGTTCGCGTAATCTAGTAACCACCCACTTTTTATATTAGCAATAGTTTTATTTTCGCGTCTAGCTTTACTCGCAACTTACCGCAAAAAATAAAAACGTCACAAAAATTTCTCAATTTACAGTAAGTAAAAGTAATCTGGATTTGAGTCATCAACTGCAGCAACAGCAAAAGAATTTGCAAACAAAGTTACCTCGATAACGATTGGTTCCATGGGTTTCTTTCTATAAAATGTAGCTCGCAGATTCCATTCTGGATTCTTTGTGTTTGTTCTGCTTTCTGACTGAATCTTCTCTCCTTCACATCTTATTACTACATATGGATCCAATGCTAAAAATAGTTACAGAAATAAGAACAATATCAAATACATTGATGAATACTATAGAAGATAATTCTGATGTTAATATTAAAAAAAATTACCCGTAAAGGAAAACAATTGTTGACTATCTACATCCCAGAAATGGATTTATTATTTGCTATATTGAATGAGAGTTTGCCAGGACAGCATATTCTTTGCTTTTATAAGTTATATTTAAACTTTTTTGCCTTTTACTTGCAATAATTATTTTTTGTGCATTTGTTTTACTCGCTCACCTGGTGCAAATTTTGTTCGCCTGAAGAAAAATGTGTTTTAGAAAAAAATACATATAATTCTTTATCGCTCGCTCGCCTTTTTTCCCAAGGAATATGTAGAACTAAAAATTAATTTGCTGCGGCCTTAAAGAAGAAATCGTAAATCCTAGCCCGTGCGCTTACTGAAGATCAGTCTTTTCTGTCTGGATAATTCGGTTTACATCACAATCATAAAGTTGACCGCATTTATTTTTTTTAAGAAATCTTGACTGAGGCATAAAACAGCATTACTTGATTACCTCCACTAAAATATTTTAACACTAATAAAAAAGACAAAATTTTAACCTACATTTTACTTTCGACCCTGTCGGTAGCTCTAATTCTTCTGCGGATATAACCGTTAAAGTAGTCACCAATGTAGCAGATTTGAAACACAGACATCCCTTAGATGGACCTTCTTCTGTAAGTTCCCTGTATAAAAAGAAGAAATACAATGAAAAGTTAGTAATCAGCGCATTCAGAAACAAATATAAACTTACAAACAATATGAAAGTGTATGTATACAGATCAATTCTGTTCCCGAAAAATTCATGTGAAATTTGTGTGAAAGTCATATGAAAATGGTGATAGATTAAAGACATAAGCTTAACATTTGAATTCAAAGTTCTAAAATCAAATTAATTCGAATCCAACTAAGGAATGCTTTGAATGAGGGACAAACCTTATATTTAAATAAATTTCAAAAATTAAGACGGTTGAAAATTTTGCTAAATGGTACATTTTCTAAAATAGATTTTTAGGCAATGGCTTATGTTGTTTCATGTCCATTGTTTCATTGACCGTTGAGTATATACCTGCAATTAGCTGCAGTACTTTTATTTTCTGATTATTTTTAGTTCAAGTATTTAGAATTCATCACACAGTTGTCAGTCAAAGTTCAACTATTTCATAAGCAATAGGCGTTAAGCGTTTAGTTTGTTGTGTTTTTCTTATTCATTTGTTTTGTTTTGTGGTTGCTTTGCAAATTATTTAGTAACAAAAATCAATCGATTTTTGAATAAGATGTTAAACAATAACAAACTTAGCTAACCATTGAACTATCGTAGTAAACAACAAAACATTTAAATAAATAAAATATTTTTATTCTCTGACTATAACACTATTTACCAGTATCTTTTTTTTTATCTGGTTTTTAAAACTACACAACTAAAAACTGAGGTCACAAGAATTCAAACAACTTAACTGAATTTCAAGCAAAATGATAAGGAAAATCTTGAATATTATTATTATAATTAGCATCTACACTAAACAAATGGAAACAAACTACTGAACAATAATTCAACTTAACAATCATCGACATAGTAAAATAAAATTAAAATAAAAAAGTTAAATGTCCTTGACATTTACCCCTAGACACAAAACCACAAAATCTTACCGTACTAATTCCCATCTTTTTGCATTAAATAAAACAATATTTTTTGTATAAAACATAAAAATACAATCAATAAAATAATCATATTTTAGATGGTATAAAAGAAATAAAAATTTTCTTTCCTTTATTTTTATTTTTTATATTTCATTTCAATATTATCATCATTTTTTTTTTTTTTTTTTTGATTTCGTATTATAACTTATACTGGATAATATACTTGGCAACTCATAGTTCCATGTTACTCTCATTCTCAAATATGATTCTGAACGATTTTGATGTAACTAGACAAGATGTGCAGGCCTTTCGGAATCTAGGGGGATTGTGATTGGGACATTGTGCAATGTGTTTTCTTTTATTATTCTCACAAATTTACTAAAAGTTTGTTACTGAAACGGGGGATTTTGCTTATAATCAGTGAACTTCCATTGTCTTGTTTGATTTTTGAAATAATACACTTGTAATGTGCTCTGAAATGCGTTGACTGTTTTTTTTTTTTTCAATTGAGCTACAAATAAGATTTCTGACGTTTCAGGTGGTATAAAAGAAACGAAATTTTAGATCCCTAGCAGATACAAAAATGTGCATGCTCCACTTATTCAAACAACAGAATATCAATGTTTATTAAAAAGAGAAACAATACTCACTTTCCTGATGATTTACTTCCGGTATAAAGACGTAACATAAACGGTCCTATTTCACCAGGTTCCCGGGTGGTCGGTATAATCACATATCTTCCTTTCATCAGTTTAAGTACACCAAACACACTTCTAGATTTAAGATATTCTGATTTGTAAATCAAATCATTTATATCCTCATTTAGGTGGACTCTGTATTTTCTATTGACTTCAACCTATATAAATCAAGAAATAATCAATTAAAATCAAATACATTACCATGGCAACGATAACATAGAGAATCATGCACCTAATATAAGCAAAACACCAGAAAATCAATTTAAATAAAACATATAACCATGGCAACAATGACATGCAGAATCATACACCTAATATAAGTAAATCACCAGAAAATCAATTTAATCCCTCATGCAAAACATTTCTTAGCTGGATTTGGATTTATTTAATTTTGGTACTTTAGATTCATTGGTTTCAACTTATATTTTTTTATCTATCAAACTTTTCGGTCTTAGTGTCACTGAAAGGAATGAATTTCCGAAATGTGCACATCTGGCACATCAAAATTTAACTGGAATTTGTGTTATATATTTAAATAAAAAACATAACCATGGCAACGATAACATGCAGAATCATGTTCAATTTCTAAATACCTAAATAACTAGCCAAATTATAAAGATTCTAAATTTGTCAGATTTAAGTTAAGGAAGCTCTTAGTAAAGGGAAGGTTGTAAAACTAGAGCCAAATCACGTGACTTAACAAGAGCACCGCTAAGCGTGGAAATATACGCCCGTCAATGTCTATAATGTAAGCAATAATAATAAGAGGGAGTAAATTACTAATGGAATTGTCAATTATTGGTGATCATATATTTAAGTAATTAAACAAACCATTTTAACAAGAGCTCCTAGAAAATTAGCAAAAATGGTACATTTTCCGTCAAACAGACAGCCTTCTGATTTATAGATACCCTCCAAGAGTGGTACTCTAGACAGGGGCCAAGAAAGTATATATTATATATATATATATATATATATATATATATATATATATATATATATATATATAAGCGAAACAGTTACCGGGTACCGCTGCTGGTGGAGTAAAGTAAACTCCCCGAGGGTATCCATAAGATGGTGGGCAGTATTTTGTAGTGTCAGAAAATATACCATTAAGCAAAATTTTCAGCCGTTTTTATTTATCAAAAATTTATTTAAAACTAAGGTTTGTTCCCTGATGCAAAACATTTCTTAGCTGGGTTTAGACTCAAATAATTTTGGAACTTTAGATTTATCAATTTCCAACTGTTTGACTTTCGGCCCCTGGTGTCATTGATGACGATGGATTTTCAGAAATGTTCACATATGGCACATCGAAATTTAACAGGTACTTGTGTTATATATTTACACATTAGCGAATCAATGTTTTATAAATAATGTTTTAAAGACAAACCTTCATAATTTGAAATCCTATATGATTGAGTGTACGACCAAATGACTGTCTACCAGGTTTGATGTCATGTTGCTCCAACGAGACCATAACGTTATCCGACATTCCCAGAACATCAAACATGTACTGAAATAAACATGAACAGAATATGGTTTTTGAATTCATTAACTAAAAATGAAAGAACAACGTTTCTAAAATAAGCATACTTGAAATGTACAATAGAAACATGAACTGAATAAACAGAATGTAGCGAGTGAGTGAGTTAGTTATTGTTTAAACGCCTCATCAGCGTTTGTGCAGCTATTCGCGGCTAGGAACAGAATGTAGTTGTTTAATTTATTTAAAAAAGTTTCTGAAAAAAGTTAATTGTACAAAAATATCTATCATGACCGATTATCTTTGGTTCGAGATGGTGTGTAACAAGACGTACGCTGCTAAAACAATTAATTGGACAAGTAAGGTTGACTTATATCGGTTTTGAACTTTTACTTCCATCAGAAAATACCAGGCCTGATAATTAACTCATTGGTTTACCCAACTTTTATATCTAACAAACAGGGTTCAACTACAAATAAAGAAAATGAGTTAAATTTTGATGAATATAATGTATAAAAATTGGTGAAAAAAATTGGAAAGTTTTTGTGTCTCTTCACATGACCCCTTTAATATACTTACTGTAAAATTCCAATTACCTTACAGTTACGATTATCTTACGAGTGTCAACTACATAGAAATATATGTATTTTTCTCAGTATTTATTAAAATAAATTCTTTTTCGTATTTTAGCTAAATTATACTTCTGCCTTGTACGTAATTTTTGTTTGAATGAATATTATTCTATTACATTGTTCAATGTAGTAAAAGTTTTTGAAGACATAATTGTTGAAATACATTTCTGATTAATGAATGTATGAATAATAGCACTACATAACCGATTACAAAATAATAAGCAAATCATGGTTTAACATTATTACCTGTGGATTGCTGAGGAATGTTGGTGACCGGAAGTCACTTCCACCATTTCTACCGGAAACACTCCATTCACTATGGAATATAGTCTCATTCCAAGATTTTTTCACACTTATTTATCGCAGTGGTTAACGAAATGACAAATGTCTAGTGTAGTGAAATTTTTAATAAATCGTCTAATAAGTCATCCTGAAAAAAAAAAACATTTTAATCACTTCATAAATTATTTCATAAATATATTTAAGTTTGCCACAATGATAAAAACAAAATGTATAACTTTGTATTGTTTAACAATTATTTCCCTCAGAATATATAAGAACATCAACTGTACTTTGGAAAGATTTTATTTTTCAAATATACACTATACAAAGACGAATGTACAATTAAAATATATTAAAACTTAACAATATCAAATTTATTATTTTTAACTAAGGAATAACTGTGATTTTAACAAGTTTATTGCGTCATAACATGAAAAAAACGGTGTGCCCCGTCATAATGAACGTTGCGCGTTATGAAAAAGTGTGCACACCGTTTTTCATGTTATGACGCACAAAAAAAACCATAAGTTATTCCTTATAATTTAATTTTAAACACTTAAACTGAAACATCAAACAATGTTTGTTTCATTTTTTCTTGATTTTATATAATTGAAAAATTTTTCTCAAAATTGGAACTATTATCAACAAACAATTTTAGCCAATGGAATGGAAAGAGTCATACGTCACGCCATTCACTTTTAGCGTTGCTATTGTTGCGTAGTTTATTGGAGTATAACATGAAAGACGAGCACGTGCATTACGTTGTGTTTGTATTGCAGTGTGGTATAAAAGAATTTAGAAATTAAAATTAAGTTTGTATATAACTTGTTTTTAAGACTAAAATCCAAAACACTTGCATGTAGTTTGCACGGCTCATTTTCAAAAGGTTTAATTGATACGTCAACAACAACATATGTTATAGGTTTCAAAAAAATAAAATGGTGATTAAAGCCTCTATCTAGGTGGTCAGTTCGATTAAAAAAAGAAAAGAAGAAAGAAAGAATCCGACCTTCAACAGAGCAAACTGTTAACTTTGCTTGTCCAAGAAAGATTTAAGTTAATTTGATTGAATCTAGTTGTGGATAACACCGTGATTCATATGCCAAAACTTTGACCACTTGGTTTTCAAGACCGTATCTATTCATTAAAAAGGAGCTCATGTTTGAAGCACAACTTACCAGAATTCTCCTTCTTGTTCAAACTTCAAACCAGCTTTTCCCATTCTGTTTTTGTTATTTTTGCTCCATTCTGGTGATCTAGATATAAATTGTTAACATTTAGATTTTTTGAAGCGTAAAAACGTTATAACTTTACTGAAATTGCTTTTTTTACAGTTAAGTAAGCAAACATTCGAATTTAAAGAAAATGTTTAAAATAAATTTCCAAAATGTGCACATATCAAATTAACATAGGCATTTTTGTTAAACATTTAAAAACAAATAATTGTATATTTCAGAGCAGCCCTATTGTGGACCCATAAACGGCCTAAACAGAGCCAATTTCCTTATCAAGTCAGTTTTAGATGTTTAGGTGACTGAAAAATATGTTTTAGTTGTTAAAGTTTTCTTAAAGATTACAAGGAAGAAAATATAATAATACAATGAAAAAAATAAACATGGAATTCATTGAAAATGACGCTCACAGCGTTGTAAGTTTTTTTAGTTAAATTTTATTCCCTTATAATAAACAAATAGCCTAATATCGCAGATTTAAATTTAGATTGGGAAGATCAAAGGTTAAATAAATACTTACTCGTCCGACCAAGCTCCGTTCCATTCTTTGATGCCCCATGGATTTGCCATGCGAATCATATTTAACTTTGATGCTCCAACTGCACCTTGTAATTTTTTATCGACGTTTATTTGAACAACACGTGTTATATTGTAACCGTGTCCCAACACTAAACCTTGTGGTGTCTCTCTTCCGATTTCCGTGAAAGCACACTTAAACAAAAGAAAGAAAATGTTGAAAAAGTTGTAACTGCAACAAAGAGCACAAAGCACAATACAAGTCACTTACAGAAACAGTGACTCAAAATGGTCATAAAAGTAGTCATGTGGCACAAAAAATGACCAAATCATAAACCGTGTGACTCAAAAATGTCATATCAAAACATGTGACTTAAAATGACCGTGCCAAAACCGTTTTTCACTGAATGACCATATCATAAACTACGCTAAATTAAATAAACATATCATAAACCATGTGGCACTAATTAACCATATCTTAAACCGTGTGACTCAAAATGGCCATAATAGAATCGTGTGACTCAAAATAACCATATAGCACAAACCATGTGGCACTAAATAACCACATCTTAAACAGTGTGACTCAAAATAGCCATAATAGAATCGTGTGACTCAAATGACCATATAGCACAAACCATGTTTCACTGAATGACCATATCATAAACCACGCTAAATTAAATGAACATATCATAAACCATCTGGCACTAAATAACCATATCTTTAACCGTGTGACTCAAAATGGCCATACTAGAATCGTGTGACTCAAAATGACCATATAGCACAAACCATGTTTCACTGAATGGCCATATCATAAA
>JARBDR010000810.1:0-56888 GCA_029721355.1 Tegillarca granosa | reverse complement strand
TAAAATTGAGCCAGCCCTTCGAAAAGTAATAGTCTCGGGCTGGCGGACTGGCTATAATTTCGTACTCTGAGTTAATGACTAAATGTTTAAGTTTATATCGAGGAATTTTGCTGACATGTTCTAAAAATTTTTGCCCCTGTAATTCTTAAGTCAGGAGAAAAATCTTCCAAAGTAAAAAAAAAAAATAAATATATTAAGGATCCATTTCTATTTACATTGTAACATAAACTTAGTATACATTTAAAAGCTACATATTATTTTTAATAAGTGGAAACACACAAATTGTTTTTCATGGCCTTATAAAAGTGGTGATATCCTATCATCGATAGTTATTTAAGTTTCTAAATATACTTCCTTTTTATTACATGTACCTAGACCTTTTAATGTTATTTTTGTGGTTTAAAATAGTTTGTTAATTTGCTAGATCTATAGTTAAAATTAACAATAAGTTGAATAACACAAGTGTCGAAGTGATACTGCATGATAATCTTCAGATAAGAAAATCTGAAAAATACCAAAACATGACAATGTCAGTTTACTTTGAATATGTATCACAATATATGAATGCTTTTTAATTACTGATATCCTAAGAGAATTTATCGTGTTTTTAAAGAAATCAATAAAGTAGGCCTATCTAGCCTATGGCCCCATCGGACTTTTCCCAGATTTATTATTGTTCAAGGAGATCTACTTACTTCGTTGATAAAGTGTTGATAGAACCGGTAACCACCATCACTATAGCAAGTATTTTCTGATACGCAGTCCATGCCATTTTGTTTTCAATTTGAACTTCCTTCTTTAAAAATTTCAAAAAGGAAGTTTAAGTCGACACTGTACAATAGTGATACCTAAATGACATGTTTTCAGTACGACCAAAGTGTGATCACATGACGCTTGTGCTTAAGAGTGTTGTCACGTGGTACAATACGTAGATAAATAATCTTAACCACACGACTGATATCGGCTCGTTGGTCTAGGGGTATGATTCTCGCTTAGGGTGCGAGAGGTCCCGGGTTCAAATCCCGGACGAGCCCTACATTTTGTTAATTTTTTTAAAAAGTTATTAATCTGTTTATTATCTTCTTTAGTTATTATGGATTGTTTTGAATTAATTTTTATTTTTGAATTTTACATTAAATGAAAAAACTCTAACCTTGTTTTTAATTGGATGTCATATTCTTCACAGACTGAGGAATTTTAGTACTGTCTAGCTTTTGATTATATTACAAGTAAGTAATGGATATTGTAAACTAGATGCCATCATTGATTGTATATCCTTCATAGACTCTCGAATTTAATAAAATTGTTAAAATATTTACACAAATTTTAATATCATAATTTTTACAAAACTCCATAACTTATGCAATTATTTTCAAATTACTTTTAATTTCCAACATTTTACATATTCAGATGTATCAGATACACATCTTTGATTACATGGAATTGCCTTTTATGCCACACTTTTGACATCCACATTCCTTCTAGTGTATTGGGCCTCAGTGGCCCAGTGCTCTAAAGTGAGCTCTTAGGGATCAATTTAAAATGCCTCATACCCCCTATGTTTGAATTTCACTCGGGCAGATCCTAGTGTTAGAAAGATGTCAGATCAATTGCCAAAGGTCAGTGTTTTTTCCAGGCACTCTGGTTTTCTAAACCAGTCGAAATTTGACTGTCTCAATGTAAATGAAAAATATCTGACGGAAGCATAAAGCACCATTAATCCACTTCCTCTGGTATATTTCATAGCTCACAAAGATGCATGAAATTGCAAAAGCAAGAGTCTCATGATAAAAATTATTGCTTTAAAATCCATTGCAATTGTAAAGCTAGACATTTAATCCTTTCACACTGCATATAATACAAGGAACTAACAGAAAAGATGTTTTTGCTGGCTATGAAATGCCATCATGAGACCAGGCTCATGATTATGTATACATCAAGCCGCACATTTTTTTTATACAATCCATTTTCTGTAACACACTATCAAAATGCTAAGATAAATTGGAAATTTCATTGAAAATAAAATAGTTACGATTATTTACTCAGTAAAGCAAGCGAGGTAGTATAATTTTTACATAGCATCAATATGTTTCTACAAGCTGGTGCACAACTTTTATCTAATGATTCTAAATACAAAATTTTGTGTAAAATTTCATGTATTGTCTTATGTCCAGAAACTGATGTAGATTTAGCAGGAAAAGAATTCAAATCCATTTTATGGCACATAAGTATGATATTGCCTGAGAGATGGCATATACATATATTACATGTATTAACTAGAGACTGACTAAAAACTGATATTAATGCATGTATATGTACTGAATGTCATAGAGTAAGTGTGATTTTACTAGGCATAGAAATAGGTTTGGATCTACAAGCTAAAGCTGAAGTATATCTGAGTGAGTGTAGTTCAACAGCTATAGTTTAAGTTTAACTGAGTGTGGTTTAACTACCTTTAGTTGAATTAAAGTTTTAGTATGTGTGGTTTAGTAGCTATGGTTAAAGTTTCACTGTGTAAGTGTGATTTTACCACTGTAGTTTGAAAGTTTCACTGAGCGAGTGTGGTTTAACTACCTTTAGTTGAATTAAAGTTTCACTGGGTGTGGTTTTACTACCTTTAGTTGAATTAAAGTTTTAGTATGTGTGGTTTTAGTAGCTATGGTTAAAGTTTCACTGTGTAAGGTGATTTTACCAGCTGTAGTTGAAGTTTCACTGAGTGTGGTTTAACTACCTTTAGTTGAATTAAAGTTTCAGTGTGTAAGTGTGATTTTACCAGCTGTAATTGAAGTTTCATTAAGTGAGTGTGGTTTAACTACCTTTAGTTGAATTAAAGTTTTAGTATGTGTGGTTTTAGTAGCTATGGTTAAAGTTTCACTGTGTAAGTGTGATTTTACCAGCTGTAGTTGAAGTTTCACTGAGTGTGGTTTAACTACCTTAGTTGAATTAAAGTTTCAGTGTGGTAAGTGTGATTTTACCAGCTGTAAGTTGAAGTTTCACTGAGTGTGGTTTAACTACCTTTAGTTGAATTAAAGTTTCAGTGTGTAAGTGTGATTTTACCAGCTGTAGTTGAAGTTTCATTTAGTGAGTGTGGTTTAACTACCTTTAGTTGAATTAAAGTTTCACTGTGTAAGTGTGATTTTACCAGCTGTAGTTGAAGTTTCACTGAGTGTGGTTTAACTACCTTTAGTTGAATTAAAGTTTCAGTGTGTAAGTGTGATTTTACCAGCTGTAGTTGAAGTTTCATTTAGTGAGTGTGGTTTAACTACCTTTAGTTGAATTAAAGTTTCACTGGGTGTGGTTTTAGTAGCTATGGTTAAAGTTTCACTGTGTAAGTGTGATTTTACCAGCTGTAGTTGAAGTTTCACTGAGTGAGTGTGGTTTAAACTACCTTTAGTTGAATTAAAGTTTCAGTGTGTAAGTGTGATTTTACCAGCTGTAGTTGAAGTTTTTCATTTAGTGAGTGTGGTTTAACTACCTTTAGTTGAATTAAAGTTTCAGTGTGTAAGTGTGATTTTACCAGCTGTAGTTGAAGTTTCATTTAGTGAGTGTGGGTTAACTACCTTTAGTTGAATTAAAGTTTCACTGTGTAAGTGTGATTTTACCAGCTGTAGTTGAAGTTTCACTGAGTGTGGTTTAACTACCTTTAGTTGAATTAAAGTTTCAGTGTGTAAGTGTGATTTTACCAGCTGTAGTTGAAGTTTCATTTAGTGAGTGTGGTTTAACTACCTTTAGTTGAATTAAAGTTTCACTGGGTGTGGTTTTAGTAGCTATGGTTAAAGTTTCACTGTGTAAGTGTGATTTTACCAGCTGTAGTTGAAGTTTCACTGAGTGAGTGTGGTTTAACTACCTTTAGTTGAATTAAAGTTTTTACTGGGTGTAGTTTTAGTAGCTATGGTTAAAGTTTCACTGTGTAAGTGTGATTTTACCAGCTGTAGTTGAAGTTTCACTGAGTGAGTGTGGTTTAACTACCTTAGTTGAATTAAAGTTTCACTGGGTGTGGTTTTAGAAGCAATGGTTAAAGTTTCAGTGTGTAAGTTTGATTTTACCAGCTGTAGTTGAAGTTTCACTTAGTGAGTGTGGTTTAACTACCTTTAGTTGAATTAAGTTTCACTGGGTGTGGTTTGGTAGCTATGGTTAAAGTTTCACTGTGTAAGTTTGATTTTACCAGCTGTAGTTGAAGTTTCATTTAGTGAGTGTGGTTTAACTACCTTTAGTTGAATTAAAGTTTCACTAAGTGTGGTTTTACTACCTTTAGTTGAAATAAAGTTTCACTGGGTGTGGTTTTAGTAGCTATGGTTAAAGTTTCAGTGTGTAAGTGTGATTTTACCAGCTGTAGTTGAAGTTTCACTTAGTGAGTGTGGTTTAACTACCTTTAGTTGAATTAAAGTTTTACTGGGTGTGGTTTTGGTAGCTATGGTTAAAGTTTCACTGTGTAAGTTTGATTTTACCAGCTGTAGTTGAAGTTTCACTTAGTGAGTGTGGTTTAACTACCTTTAGTTGAATTAAAGTTTCACTGGGTGTGGTTTTGGTAGCTATGGTTAAAGTTGCACTGTGTAAGTTTGATTTTACCAGCTGTAGTTGAAGTTTCATTTAGTGAGTGTGGTTTAACTACCTTTAGTTGAATTAAAGTTTCACTGAGTGTGGTTTTACTACCTTTAGTTGAATTAAAGTTTCACTGGGTGTGGTTTTAGTAGCTATGGTTAAAGTTTCAGTGTGTAAGTGTGATTTTACCAGCTGTAGTTGAAGTTTCATTTAGTGAGTGTGGTTTAACTACCTTAAGTTGAATTGAAGTTTCACTGGGTGTGGTTTTAGTAGCTATGGTTAAAGTTTCAGTGTGTAAGTGTGATTTTACCAGCTGTAGTTGAAGTTTCACTTAGTGAGTGTGGTTTAACTACCTTTAGTTGAATTAAAGTTTTACTAAGTTAAGTGTGGTTTTAGTAGTGATTGTTGAAGTTTCACTGGGTGTGGTTAAACAGGTAATGTTAAAGTTTAACTGAGTGAGTGAGGTTTAACTCCTTTAGTTGAAGTTTAACTGAGTAAGTGTGGTTTAACTAGCTATGACTGAAGTTTCACAGAATGATTTAGTTTTATACCTTTAGTTGAATTAAAGTTTTTGAAGCTATGGTTGAAGTTTCACTGGATTGGTTTTACTATAGTTGAAGTTTCACTGAATAAGTGTGGTAAAGCTTTTTTCAAGTTGCAGAAATTTATTTCTTTGTAATGCATTTCCATATAAGGAATTTTTAAGAGTTTTAAGTCAAGGGGGATAAATCCTAAGAAAATCCCCATACATAACCCACAATTGAACTTGCAATCATGAGGAAGTCGTGCATTTAATGTGAACACAATTAATTTAATTTCATCTTTCATCCTCTAAATACAACTGTTTTTAGAAAGATGACAGACTGTCAAGCAGACAACTCCATAACATAACAAATATGTCTATTTTTTCAAATGGCATAAAAAACAATAACAGAAAACAAGTAGTGAGTGCAAGTAATATTTATTAAATACAAAGAAAGATCGTTTTACAAACCACAATACTGTATTATTTTATAATACCAGCAGTTATGACAAGATTTTGTCTACATTCATTCACAGTTTTAAATGTAATGCTTTTTGCACCACGGGTTTTGTTACACCAATTTTACAATATAAATAATAATAAACAAATTTAAAAAAAAAAAAAAATCAAAAAAAATTTGAATTACATGTACAGTATCATGTTTAGTTTTTATTCTTTTGAGATTGTAGTTTGTAAGTACAAGACCATGCCATTGGGTGATGAAAAAATGTGAATATTTATATCAAGTCAACTGCAGCTAATGGAATGATTGGTGATAAGTACAAAAGGAGAACACTGGTGCAAGACCTATCTTTCTGCAGATCCATCCACTGCCATTCTTAATGGTGGCATTTACATAACAATATCCAGACAAAATCATTTACCAGATGTTTCCAAGGTAACTAACAGTTCAGCAGAAAAAATATCCGATACAAAATGGGCCAAATGTTCTCCATCATTCACACGATACAATTGTTTGAGATATCATCATGGAAGGGCTGACATCATGGATTGACAAAAGGACGGAAAATACCCCACCATAATACATCCCAGGATAAAATATATAAACAAATCAGATACCACACGGAATCTCTAAATCTAAAATGTTACAGATCACAAAATAATCTGAAATATTGGTTTTTCTACGCCTTTTATCCCCTTACACCAAATGATATAATCTATTAATATAGTTTAGACATAGTAAGACAATAAAAAACTGTTATCAATGGATTTCTTGTTGAATTCTGGAATGTAGCATTATCGGAGTATGGAATGTATAAATTGAAATTAATTATTAAGTAACACAAACTTAACTCAAATTTTCAATTATACTCAAAATTCTAAATGTTTAAAAAAAATCACAATATAAACACTGATGAAATGGTACATTTTAGGCCTTCAAGCTAACATCTTGTAAGATACAGGTACTTTCATAAAGAAAAAAAAAATTGCGAGTTCTTTCCTACTTTGAACTGGACTCTGATTGTAATAAACTTGACAAGTATCCAAAGTAAACCAATCTGAATATTACCAGATTTGCCCATATACAAAATGATAGATGAAAAAACTCCAAAGACAAGGAAAAACTGAACTCGTTATAAAATGGCATGGTCTTGAGGACTACATTTGCACCCATATTGGCACACAAACAAACATAAACTTGTGTCTATATACATGTAAATAATTAAATCATATAAAATTATGATTGAAATGAAAATCAGTTATATATATTTATATATAAATAAATATCTTAAATTTTTAATTTGTCTATTACCACAAATCAGGTATTTTTTTTTCAAAATATAACTCAAATTTATATGGCAAATACACTAACAAAAAAAAAAAAAAAAAATTGTATATAAAATAAATTCATAACCGTTGTTGTTTAAAATGGTCAGATGTTGCTAGGGTAAGAAACAATTTCATCTTCTTAAAATATACTGTTGTGGAAAAAAGGTTAAAGGGCTAATGAGAAATATTCTGAAAAAACTGTTTAAAAATGCAAGAATTTTGTTTTTCTGATCATATGCCTAATTTAAAGTTTCTTTTTGGTTAGAAATTTTGTGGTGCAATTACATGGCTGTATGTCAGTAGTGACTTTAGTAGTACCACCATGATATGGGTGTTCTGTTGTTTAAAAGAAAAAAAAAGAACAATTATGTAAATAAAATATGGGTCAAATTTTACATTTCATAAAAAAATGCCTTAATCGAAAACTTGAAATACATATGTAAACAAGTAAAATTAAAAGATTAAAAAAAACACACACAACATTAGTACAGATAATTTGAAACCAGCTCGATATACAAATTTTGATTTTTAATAATAACAATATCAATAAAAGGCGTGAAAATGTGTGTCTGTTGTGTTAAGTATTTTTTCAATGATATATTATGATCTGTACCATAAAAACGATTTTTTCTAGAGATCAAGTGCACTAGTTAAATACTTCATCCAAAGTTAGAACAATTTTTCGTCTTATACATGTACCTTGTATTTAGCGTTCTTATGTATTTTAGTTTAAGAATATGAATTCCCTTCTTTGAAATTTCTGATTAAGAAATATCTTATGGTATTTCAAATAAAATAGTTTGTTTCAAATGAGACACGGTAGTAGTACAGTATTTATTATTAATTGTATATGGAAAACTCTCATAAAAAAAAAATAATTGAGCTTATTTTTAATTTTTCTTAAATATATACATTATATTGAAGACTGAGCAGCTAAATTCATCAAAATTTCTATACACTATATCATATCTCTAAGTTTTAACCAATGTTTACCAATATTATTTACTACATTTTGATGGGCTTACTGTTTCCCCTACATAAACACTAAAAATTCTGCTTTTAAACTGAATGAACGGATAATTTACGGTAGTCACAACTGATATCCTATCTAGTATGCATGTTTTGGAAATTAGGAGTATGTGCAAGCTGCATAAAGAAACAAATTTCTTAAAAATTCAAACACCAATTTCTTATCAAAATTTAACTTCTAAATTAAATATCTTTGGTTTTTCTAATTCCAAATAATTTAAACACCCTTAATTTTTACAAAATTCAATCCAATAGGTTCTTGGAATATTATGCACTTTGTACCATGCACAAAAATATTACACTGATAATACATGTACCACAAAGTTTCTTATCATTTGGGACACTTGTGACCCTGAAACCCAATTACCATGCTACGATTTCTTTCTATTTCTGCTATGCACTGTAATCTATCTTGTGATATTAACATGCTTTTTATAACAGCAAAATAAAGTTGATGAAACATGTGATAGCCATAACACAAGATATCACTGTACCAGTATATAAACGTATTTAAAACTATGAAATAGTCAAAAAAATATTTTCACATCAAGTGCCTCAGCTGCATGATAATGAATACATCTCCTTTGAGTTACTAATATTTCCAGATATAAAAAATGTAATAAAGGAGTTTCATCAAAACCATCTTTTTTTTTTTTTTCAGAATTAATGTTAACTCATTGTATTTCTGCAACATTTACAGGATAAAATTTCAGAACTGTTTCTTGTAGAAAAAAAAAAATATCGATAAATCTATAAAACAATCATCTCTCATACTTTACTCTCAATCTGGGTAAATCTGAAACAAGAAATAAAAATTATGTTAGAACAAGAATGACATTTACTTTTAATGTTTTTTTTTTTTTTTTTTTTTTCTCTCTCTTTTTTTCTTTTTTGGAATGTGTCTGGTAAAATGTATAACGTAAAATTTCAGAACTCAACATAAATAAATTTTCTAATTACCATAATCATAAATTACACTTGTTCTTCTCTTTATGAATATTCATGGACAGAAAGTAATGAAATCAAATTATTTTTTTAATAATACATGTACAATTATTAAAAATTTGTCTATGTAAATCTATGTAAAGGAATTTGGATGTAAACAAATTCATACATGTATGTAATTGAAATGTTAAATTTATTTTTATTTTTTATCGATCAATGCACTCTTTTCATTTATTGATATCATTACTTTATCAGGTTTGAAAGATCTACTGATCTTCGGGCTAACACAGCAAGAGTTTGCATATAATCTTAAGATCTCATTTTTCTGCAAATAATAAATTTTCTGCATGTTGCCAATTAGTTTAAAAGTTTAAAAACCATTTAAAAACCAAACCCAAAGTAAAAACTTAAAACATGCCCACCTGTTATTTCAATTACAGTATATCCTTCAAAGACAAATCTTGAGTAAATAAGAAACCTGGCTATTATAAAATATGTAATTTTTTTTTTTTTTTTTTTTTTGAGAATGTTCTATTGATATTGTTTGTAAAATTAACCACTATATCTGATCGGAGAACTTAATCAGCTTGTTGGTGATTTACTAGGTCTGGACCAGAGGATTTTGTTTTTTGAACAAAAGTATCTGATTTTCAAAGCCTTCATAATTTTATTGTTTTTGTTACAACTTTTGTTACCTACAATTATTTCAGTCTCTATCTCTGTAGCGATGCTTATCACGAGAAGGCGGTAATGCGAGTGGTTCTTGGCGTGATCTATCCCTTCGCCTCTCATAATCCAAACCTCTAGCTGCCTGTCTTTGCTGTCTGGTTTTTTCCTGCCATTCTCTGTGGAACGAGGGTGCTTCATCTAAAATTAATAATGAACAAGTTGAAAGGAGATATAGAATGGAGAGAGCAATATATGAACATTATTGGTAGCAACACCTGCTAATTCCTTTCAGTCACACTGCCGCTGGATCATGTTCACTGAATTTAAACAGAGGTAATGAAATTCATAAGTAAAAACCATAAACAGTATACAAATCAAATTGCAGCAATTTTATCGATAGGCATCTTTATTCTAAAAAAAAGTTGGTTGTTGGAATCATGAGCACTTCCTTATTTAACAATCAATCATAGAGGCTCTGTTGGTTAAGTGTCTGATAGTTACCTTATTTGATCCAAATATACTGTAGAATCATTAATATTCGAGGGGCTAAAATTTCGTGGTTTTTCTAATTAGAAAAAATTTCGTTGCGATAAAATTTCATGGAATTTAGTTTTGTGAAAAAAAAATCTGAATAGAGCCTCCTTGATTGGACATTTAAACATACTAGTATACCTGTGTAATCAATACACGTGACCGATTAAACTGGCCAAACTATACCCAAAGAGCGTGACGGTGGACTGAGTATTAATTCATAAATCATTTTAGTAGCAAAATGTCAAACTTTATGTTGAAATGGTTAAATTCTCCAAAGATAAAAGAACCATATTCACCCAGTTTGTCATTCTAAATTTAATTTCCCGTCTGAGTGGAATATTACGCATTCTGAAAACCACTGGTCTACCTCCGAGACTATGATGGAATACACCAAAACTGTGCTAGTTCCGTATTGTAATGAAGTGCAAAAGGACATTAAACGTAAACGATTGTACGCCCTTGCAATTTTTGATGTTTTCCATGCACATCAAAATGAGGATTTCTTGTCTTATCTGCACAAGAATCGCATTTGGACATTTTTTGTGCCAGCTAGCACAACTGAGGAATTACAGCCATGTGATTGTTCTGTAAATGGAAAATTTAAATCGAAACTGAAACAGAAGTTTGTCGAATGGTATGCTGAACAAGTATTACCAATCAACTAAAAAGGGTGTTAGAATTGAAAATGTGACTGTTGATTTAAAAACTAGCAATGTGAAACCAATACACGCGAATTGGTTATTATCTGTGTTTGATGAAATTAGTAAAGACAAACACTGTGTGATTGAAGGATTTAAGCTTGCAGATATATCAGAGGTGTTATCGGACAGGTAAAAAATTGATATCATAACAGTGACATGCTGACGTTATGGATTAACTTGTAATTGTTGATACAACTTAGTTTTAAACTTTGGTGTACAAAGATTTTAATATGTGTGTTTATATATGTGCGTTTATAATCACATTTTAATTAAATAATATGTTTAATGACTGAAATAAATATGCATTACACATGAAGGTATTGTGATTTTTATCCGGCAATGGCTAGTAATGTACATACTATTAAGTATTATTGGATCATCGACTGTTTCTTTCCAAATTGGTAAGTAAAAAATTTCATTGACATTAAATTTCATGGTAATTACTTACCCAAGAAAATAGCGAAATTTAATGCTCCACGAATATTTGTGATTTTACAGTACAAGAATCGCTAAATTCTGAATAAAACCCCTATTTATCACACTAAAATAATAAAAAATTACCAAGAGAAATAAATTTTTACGTATATTCATTACTCCTTCAGTGACCAAGAAGGCCGAGTGCTTAAGGCATTAAGATTTCAAACACAAGACGTCTTATTGCTGTGTATACAACCTTGTTCGACAACGAGAAAGAAAGGCATTTCCTTGCCACTGGCCCTTTCTGGTTGACTCTTTACCAGTGGTCTATGATGTTTATCTGCTACATTGCTTACAAGTACACTAGCACTCTTAGGAATTGCGATTAGTTTGCACTGATACAGTGCATATCAGAAACACTTGCACACTAAAGCACCACATTAATTTTTGTTGAGATTAATACTTGAGAAAAATCAAAATAGTCTTGTCACAATTAGTGGAAAAATTGTTGACGTGACGTAAAACAACATTCAACCAACCAACCAACCAACAGTACACCTCATGAAATGTTTTTATTAACACAAAGCAATTTAGACATGATTTTGACAAGCCATTTCTTATTCAGTTTTGGGGGACTTAGTGGCCAAGTGGTCTAAAGCGTGCACTTAGGGATCATAGATGAGATCGAATTCCACTTGGGGCATATCTTAGTGTGAGAAAGTTTGTCGAAGGTTGGTGGTTTACTCTGTGCACACTGGTTTCCTCCAACATCCCAGAACTGATTGCCTCGAAATAAGTGAAAGAATCTTGACTCGGGCGTAAGACACCACTACTCCACTCCACTCTTATTCAATTTTTCATTTTTCAAGAATTTATATCATACATACCTTCATCCAGATTTATAAAATCTTGTTTTTCATCATGTTCACTGGTTTTTCTATTTCTTGATTTCTCTATAACATGACCCCTATCATGTATATGATGACCAACAGCCATTTTCTCCACTCCAGATTCTGAATCTTTTACCGCTTTTCTGGTTTCTTTTACCTGGAGTTAAAAAAAGAAATATTTTACATTCAAAATCAAATGTTAATTGTGAGTTGAGTTGAGAAATGGTGTTTAAAGTCCCAGTCAAGAATATTTCACTTATATCGAGACGTTGTAGACTATATAGGCAAAAGTGCAGACATTTTGCCTGTGTATTGCGTTGATGGCATTAGGCAGCAGGGTTTGTTATTGTGCCACGCCTACCATGACACGGGACCTCCTTTATTTTAAGTTCCCATCCCAAAGAACTATGACTTTCATTTCGTAATGCCGAGTGCTTGGCGAAAGAACAGTCAATACCCACTTTATGTCTTGGGTCAGACCTGGTTGGGAATCGAATCCACTACCTCCCACTTATAAAGCGAACACTCTACCAACAGAGCTACCACAATTATTAATTGTGATATAAAGACACTAACAAATCCATAACATTCAGTGGTGAGATGTGCTGTAGTAAAACAAGATACTCCAAAGACCTTACAAGCTTTCTTGCACATATATAGCTTAAAACAACACAATTTCTATTAAAATCCTTGTAGATGCAAACTCTAGCATTCATGCTAATAATTGTGTCAACCCTAACACAAACCCTAGCACTCATGTTTGGAAAGGTAAATGCCAACCCTAACACTCCCACTTGGAATTTATAAAACCATGCATCACAAGAGAAACAATCAACTTGCCTTGATCATCATTGCCGTTATCATTCAGTATTTTTTTTTTCTTTTAAAAAAAGTCAAATCTTTCTCTTATAGCAATGTAAAGATTTATAAATTCATATTTAACTTTAATTTCTACAAAAAAGAAACAAACATTGGACAAAAGAAATATTTAAAGTATTTTTATTTTTGAAATCATTACACTTTACAGATAGGCTCTATTGTGATACAACAATGGTTTACTTTACAGATTGATATTGTACAGATTATAGGTACAGTGTGGCAGCCATAATAAAGATGTATTTCTGATATACGTCTTAAAATGACAAAGATTGTAACGTTTCTCATCCCCTGGGTTCGAATCCTGCTCAGGACAAATCCTAGTGTGAAAAAGTTTGTCAGTTTGCTTGTTGTAGGTCTGTGGTTTTCTCCAGGCACTCCTGTTTCCTCTACTATTCGAGAACTGACCGCCTCAAATTAAGTGAAAGAATCTTGAATGGGGCATAAAACACCATTACTCTACTCCACTCAAATGACAATAACTAGCTGCTTCACATTCTATACGTATACTAACAACTGAGAAAAAAAAAAAAAAATCACAAAGGGAGATGATATATGGTATACATACTCCTCCAGGTCCTCTTCGTGTAGAAGATGTGGCTTGATATACTTTTGGTTCTCCTTGACCAGTGTTCGTATAGGAATAAAAACTTGATTGTGAAAAACTATGACTATTTGGGTCATTACTTGCTCTTTCCTAAAATTATGAAATAAATAATATGGCATCTAATTAAAATAAAATGACACTGCCATGCTGTGGAGAAATAAATCTGTTTGCATGTTAATTCTCAGTGTTATATCACTTAAAAAAAATTGTGCAAAGTTTAAAAACAGTTGTTTAATCTTGTCTCTAGATATCATCTGGAAACCATCAGAATACAGACAGTGATAGACAGAAGAAATCAAGATAATAATTAGTCAAATTGCTAAAGTGCATGATTGTAGATTATAATTACAGATTCTTAGACTGGCAATGCTGGAGGTACATTCTTTTCCAAATGTATCAAGTTTTCAACTGCATAAGATATACAGTACCTGATTTTAAGTTTCAATCTGAACAACACCTTTTAATGTTAGCTATTTATATAGCTTTTGTATGAAAAGAAGATCAAGAAAAATCTGAAAATTTCAGCCTTTAACAGGGTAAATCTTACAAGATGCTTGCCATATGCTAATGGCATATCAAAAACCTAAGTGTTTCAAACATACCTTTTTTTTATAACCTGTAATGGCAATTTATAGGTCGGATACAATTTTTTATCTATAACAACTAAGGACCTTTCACATTAAATTTCATTTGAACTGGCCAAGAAGATTAAAGTTTTATGGACTTACACATGCACACTTTACCATGCCATAAGCTCACCCTGGCTCTGCCACACAAGCTAATAAATCACCCATCAGTGATGTACATGTCTAAATGCAACTACAGCATAAGCCAGTTTCTTTTTCATGTATTACATCATTCAAACACTTTCAAGTCAGTTTGTTTTTTATGTAGTGCATCACTCATACACTTTTAAGTAATAACAAATTATATGAACAAATTATCGGTTTATATCAACATAAAAAACCGATTTCCTTATAAAAACACATTACACCTCCATACTTACAAATGATCTTTGCATCTCTCCCATCATCCTGTTCCATGTTACCAAACATACTAGGAAATCCTCCCATACCACCCATAAGGTCTCCAAAAGGATCCTGTCTGCGTCTCTGAACTGCTCCTTGATTGTCGGACCTTCTTGGTGGTTCTAACATTCTATTAGGCATCCCCATTCCAAGACCACCAAATGGGTTTTGAAACATACTTTGCATTTGCCTCATATGCTGAGTATGCATTCTATAAAAAAAGAATTATATTTAAATTAAATATGATATGGCTTATCTATAAATTTTGCACATTTTAACTAGTGATGTCTCGATTATTGCCAAAAATAGATTGTCGGTCGTTAAGATAAATAATTGATCATCGCCCACATCAGCGAATAGTTTCCAGATTGTAGTAAAGTCTGTTTCCTTTCCGGTTCTTGCTACTAAAAACAACAATGGCAGATGAGGATTGGATAATATATTGTATCCAGACACTTTTTACATCAATGCGATGCTTTGGCCACTTTCAGTCTATCAGGGCAAAGAGCTATCTGGCCTTTAACTTACAATCACAAAACAAGAACACTTGGCTTTTACAATAAAAGTATTTATATTCAGCCTTATTTGTTTCTGAATACTGATGTACAGTTACTAAGTGATTCCGATTATTATCAATTAATTGATTGATTATGCCTCTCTGATTATTGATCATAATTTTTTGTCCGATTGGACATCACTTATTTTAACTCCTGCTGGGGCCTCAGTGGCTAAGTGGTCTAAAAACTGTGCTTACTAATCACAGTGCCTCTCATCTAGATTCGAATCCTACTCTGGCAGATCCTGAAGTTTGGTGGTTTTCTCCAGGCATCCAGTTTCCTCCACCATTTCAGTACTGACCATTTTTGTATGTCAAAGAATCTCAACTGGGGTGTAAAACACCACCAACTCCACTCAATTCCACTTGTGTACAAGTAATCAGAGTTAATACATAAAATAATAAGTTCCAGCACACAGAATAAATGTTTAGGACATCTATTCCATCTTCAAAATTAGCCCAAAATTTGAATATTTGTCCATAATAGATCCTTATGAAACCACTGGATACACTTAGCAGTCAGACTAGAGATTAAATTTAAAAGAAATCTCTTTTTTCAGTCATTTTCAAGTCAATCATTTGAAACAGAAGACAATCCTATAACTAGGATATTTATTCTGGTTCTCATTCAAAGTCAGTAATTTTATATTCAGTGATCTCAATTTTTTTTCCCTTTTTGCCTCATTTTGTTTGGTTGTTTCTATCAATTACTATGACTTGAAATTAGCTACTGACTGTTCTTCCACCAAAAACTTAATATTAAGATTGAAAGTCACAGGTCCTCTGAAAGAGACAGGCCTGACTGATAAGGAACCATCATTGCACACTGTCCCAAGTGAACCTAAATGTCAAACTTTTTGCAACTACATCAGTAACTGATGTATCTCAAAATAAATGAAACATTCTTGACTGGGAAATAAAACCCCATTGATCAACTTTTATTACATTGCTTGTTGTCATATACATGCTTTTCAGTTAACAATTCCTTTCTTCTTTTGAGTTTTTAGTCTTTTTTAACCAATTGTTCAAACTCAATATTATTGAGTTACAGTTAAACAAAAATAACAGCTTTTTTATAAAAAAAATTCAGTGCCCCGACCATGTAACCTTTTATGAACCTCATGTGCACTGTGGAAGTACCAAAAACTAAACTGCTCATTATGTATACAAGAGCTGAAAATTTAATCAGCAACTGAGTCGAGTCCCAAGCCAAGAGCTTTTTGAAAAAGTCAATAAACTTTTTTTTTCACTTTTAATCCCTGCATCAGTGGCAACTATTACAGCCTATAAAGTGTAAAAGAATATTACAACAATATTGCCATAGTAAATATGTTGCATGTATTCATGTTTGGAATTTTCTGGAAAGATCTCCTACCATCACCATGTTTATTTCTATCTTTGCACTAAATTTATATAAATTTTGGCCAAATGTTATTTTTAGCCATCTAAAGACAACAATACAAATTTTGAAAAAGTTCATTACACTTGAGAATTTATGTGGCAGACATTATGTAAGACTATTGTCATATTGACAGTACTTATTTCCTATCACATTGGAAATCAATTCAATATTGCTCATCTTTGTAGTAATCTATCATTTTACGGCACTAGAAATTATAATAAGTTGACAGACTGGTGTATCTTGATACCTCTACAATATATATTAAAAACCCTGTCTCAAACCATAACATGAATCAACAGAAAATTTGTTTTACTATGGCATACTCTCAATCCTCTTTATAAACCCACATATTGAGTGTTGAATGAAAGTGCGAAAGCTGTCCCTTTTGTAAAACTTTGGAAAGAGTATTGTAATAAATCAACATCCTGACAAGCTCACTCGATTTTGGAGTTGTGATGACTGATTACGGAACCATGTCACTTCACAGTTAAATAAACTTGTGAACATCATTAACATTAGTCAGTGAAATCTTGTAAAAATTTCGGACAATTCCTCTGGTTATGATACTTATGTCCTGTCTTAGTGAACCATAGCTTACAATTTAATAATTAATACTACAAATATTCCGATAACAGATCCCCCCCCTCGAAGATCTTCAAAATGATTTTAGAATTTTCAGAATGACATGTTATTTTCATTGTTAACAGTTCAATTCTGTATTAACTTACGCAAAAAATGGATCATCTTCCATTTCTCTAAACAAGGATCCACCTAACATTGTTGGGAAAATAAAAACAGTTTCGTTTAGAATAATCTGGAAATCTCCTTGTGTTGTGTTGTGTCAAAGTAACATACGGGTATTTCCACCGATAAATACTAGGGGAGGTAATTGGTGATCACTTAAAATTATTACTTCCCTTTTGCTGTGACCTGCCATAGTAATATATATATAGTATAAACTGCGGTTATTCGAACTTCTATTATTCGAATACCTTAGGTTATTCGAAGTTCTCTGTGGGTCCCGGCCGCCCTGCACTATAACTTCTTATTAAAAAACTTCGCTTATTCGAACTTCGTAATTCGAATACCCGCGATTATTCGAACCTAATTTGAGTCCTAAGGTTTTTTTGTTTTTTTTGACACTCAGTTTACAATATGTAACAATGTCTTTAAATCTTAATGATAGATGTTTTATGTGAGTAATGATTGATTAGATCTAGTAGGAGTAGTGTGTGCAAATAGAGATGATCAAATGGTAAGATGAGTTGAATAGACATTTATTACTTCATCATCGTGTCATTCTTTATATCTTTCTTTTCTTTTTTTTTTTATTTTTTTTATTTATTTTATTAATATAATTTTATTATATAGTACTTACATGAAATGATAATGATGTGATTGTGCTGTTAGATGAAACGATTGATTGGTGTCTACAATATAACATATTAATGACTTTTACATAATATATAAAATTACAACAGATTTTTTCTAGATAGGTATTGAAATTTATTGAATAGCAACTGATCATTGAAGTCTTCTTGATGTCTTATTTTAATAACAGTATCAATATAAGCAGCTGTATATGTTAGTAATATTGGAGAAAACTGATTTTCTATGTTAAATTTTGTATAAACGAAGTCCATATATTCTGTATTATGACTAATACATTTACTAACAAAGATTCTGAAATTTAGCAAGAAACGACATTCATAAAATAAATGGTCAAAACTTTCAATATTTCTATGACAAAAATTACAGTTATAATTATCAAGTAATACATTTCTATTATATAAAAATTCCTTGGTAATAGTTTTTCGATTTAAATATAAATAGAGAGTAACTTTTTGAAATGTATTTAAGGATTTACAATTTTTAATGTTAATATAGCAGGAATGAATATCCACTGTAGGATATAAGGATTGTATTTTGGGTTTAAAATTATTTTGATACAATAACAAATTATTTAATTGTTTAATGTTATTTTATACCAATCTATATTCATTTTATTTTCTATCTTGTGATATATAATTTTAAATTTGTAGTAAGTATTTGGTAGGTTTATTGTATGTACAAATTTGTTTTTCGCAAAATCCGGTGTTATATCTTTTATTATAAGCCCAATCCAATATATTGCTAATGATATCCAAGGAAGTGTCTTATTGTTTAGAACAGAATTAATTCTATGTATTAACATGGCATTTAGTTTAGTTTTAAAGTCAGGAAGTTTAACCCGCCATCTTCATATCTAAAATTTATAGTATTACGTGATATAAGCTCAAATTTGTTATTCCATAAGTAAATATATATAATTTTATTAATGTCTTTTATAATATGTTCAGTAGGGTAGCACACCCTAGCCACATACCATAGTTGACTGAGTAGAAATGTATTAATTACTTGAATTTTAGATTTATACGATATAGTTCTATTTTTCCAGGTTTTTACAGTATTAGCGAGCTTAGCTTGTAACCGTCGGGTTTCCAGTTTTTAGCAACTTGATCTTTACCAAACCATATACCTAATATTTTAATTTGGTCTTTAATTAAAGGTTTATTGAGATTATCTTGAGTTGGTGTGTCATTAATAAGTAGAATATCTGTTTTTTCCTTATTTATTTTAGAACCTGATGCCGCTCAAAATTTTTTGAATTCATTAATATAGTGTTCAAAATCATTAAGCGAGGTAAAGTTCTGAACGATGATCCGTCAAGATGGCGGATGTGTTAAGTTGGTTGTTCTACACCTCAGTCATTTTGAGCCATATCTGGTAGATATCTGCCATATCAGTAGCAGTTGGTTCTTGTGCTGCTTTCAAATTCAGCATAGAAGTTTATTTGTTGTTTAGTTTTGAACTCAATAAGTGTAAAACAGAATACGGATTGCCACCTTGGAATCTGTGTGAATGTAAACAAAACCTATGGAATTATAATTATTATTATTTGGTTTTGGATAGAAACAGCAGTGATTAAAAGTGAGTCTTTGAATTTATATTCTACATATACTTTAATATACTTTAAAATACTTTGCATCTTTTAAGTAAAAGAACTAAGTCTGATACAATCCATTTGTTTACAAACAAATATTTACCTATTCAAACCCATATAAATTCATTAACCGTTACAAGTCCAAATGATAAGTGCTCACTACTTAAAGACACTGTAGATTAATCGAGGCTGTTTATGAGTGGGTAACAACTACAGTCCATTGTGGTATACTGTTGAAAATAACTTGAGGCTCTACATGGATAGGAATCATGGAGTTGGATATGAAAAACTCCGACAACGATTTTATTCCGCCGTCATTTACAAAAGAATGTGAATTTTTTAACCTCAATAAAATGGACGGATATGAT
This sequence comes from Tegillarca granosa, assembly GCA_029721355.1. NCBI lineage: Eukaryota > Metazoa > Mollusca > Bivalvia > Arcoida > Arcidae > Tegillarca > Tegillarca granosa. The sequence goes on along the minus strand of JARBDR010000810.1, from coordinate 37,027 downwards.
AAAAGTCAGGATCGAACTTTTTTTACCGACATACGATAGCTCACATTGTACACCGGAAGACAACCGTTTCCAATCCTTAATTGCTTCACTGGATGAACAGTTAATGTACCTGCCAAAGGATAAATATGTAGACAAACTTATACAGATTACTAATAACTCTGAGGAGGCAATTACGTTTTACAGACGGGTACTTCTGATTCGAGCTCGATCTATAGAAAGTTGTCCACAAGGCAAATTAGTCGACAGAAGAAGAACGTCAAACAGCTCGTGCGAACAAAAATACGCAAATGACTGCTTCGTACTTAACCAGTTTTTAAATGGAGAACGTTGTATGGAGATAAAAAGTATCTTCAATAGCTACAAAAGTAACGTAAAAGTAAAACTGACTCACCTGCAAGAAGTCAATCACATGCACAAACCCCCGAAAGTTCAAAGAAAGTTCCAAAAGGAGTAGGCAATAATCTGCTTAGTTCCGAAATAAATTCATTGCGCGAATAAATTGCTAAGCTAGCTTTAGATTTTCAAAACCACAAAGAAGACATGTGTAATAATGTAATAACTATAAAGGAAAAATGTAAAGTTTTGAAAACCTCTGTAAAGAACATCAATGATGATATCATGAACTGCAATTCCAGGTTAGATGAAATTTTTAAGTGCGATCTGGTAGGATCTAAACCATTGCAGTCAATGTCGGATAGTTTAGGATTTGTTGGCAATAAGGTAGTAGCTTTGGAAAAAAGTAGGAGAAGTGTCACCGAGAAATTGGAAACTATAAGTATTTCTAGCAGGGATAGTGAGTTACGCATCGAAAGACTTGAAGATCGAAATAACTGTTTGAAGAATGAGAATAAACCAGATCTTCAAGAATTAAAAGCGAGGTTAACGCATGTTGAATCAGTAGTCACACAATTGCCGAACAAGGACCTGGATAACGTCAAAAGTACCGTTAAGAAACTAGAAAACCGCATTAAGTCTATAGATGATACGTTTTGCGACAAATTGAAGAATACGCTTGAAAGTTTTGCTAGAACTATGTATGAAGATGTAAACGATTTACGATATGATGTTGATACTTTAATAAAGAAAAGTTCTGAAGCTAAACCGACAAGGAAGGTTGAAGACAGATCACCAAGAAAAGTAGCTGATGAAGTAATCGCAACTGCAAAAACAATCTATTCATCTGATTTGAATTCAATGCAATCGTTATCTGCGCGTCCTAAGTGCAATGATCAAAAGTCAAACACTTTTACAAATGACACTAACAGAGATGGAAAATGTTTAGAACCGACCGACGTCTCCAGTAAAATATCAGAACCACAATCAACGCCAATCCGTATCACCGAGGCGGAAAATGAATATGACTACAATGACACTTCTGCAAATATTGCAAGTGGTTTTCACGCTGTTTATTCGTCACGTCAGCGGGTTAAACGATGTTTCCTTGGTCGTATATCAGAACAAGTAATGTAAATGACATCAAAAAATACCTAGAAGAAAGAAATGTCCATTGCACGTTTGTTCGTCTAATGAAAAGTCGGTGTCAAAACACAGTCTCTGCTCGTGTTAATATAGTATCACAGAATTGTAAGATTGTAGAACAAAGGAATTTCTGGCCTAAAGGTATTAGTTTTCGACCGTGGCTCTCGAAAAACTCTTATAATGGAGTGGATTAAGTCAGATTTTAAAGGCCTATTCAGTTCATTTATCTGCATTATGGTTAGTGTTCTTAATATACTGACATCGAATGTTACGGGGATAATGTCCAGTTCATTATACTTGGCAAAACCTCTAAAAGCAAACGATATTAGCATTTGTGGCATATCGGAACATATGCTGAAACCTGAGACAGTCTGCTTTTTAGAGTCTATCGACATTGATTATAATTGCTTTGCCACTGTCGACTTCAGTTTACATCCCGCTTTCACAAATAGAATAGGTAAAGGAGGTGTTTGTTTATTGTGGCACAAACGTCTAGACAATATTGTTGAACCGTTACAAATTGAACCACCAGACGAACGAATAATAGGAATCAAGGTGACTTTAAATGACAATGAAATATTGTATGTATTTCAGGTTTATTTACCAACAACTCGTTACGCAGTTGAATTATATCAAAATTATATCGACAAACTATGTGAATTATGTTTAACTTATAGCTCGCTTGGAAAAGTTGTAATTACGGATGACTTTAATGGCCATTTTAAGGGAGAAAGGTACTTTGGTGCATTTAATCCACGGGATAGGTTTTTACAACAGCTCATTGACGATTGTGGTATGTTCTGCCTAATAACGACTTGTTTATGTAAGGGAGAGCAGTGGTCATATGAACCTAGTGGCTATGGATCGCCTAGTCTGATCGATCATGTAGTGTTCCCGCACACTGCCGTTGATACCGTGAATGACTGTATCATTTTAAGTGGCAAATATCTTGAAGTTTCAAAACACCGCCCAATCAAATTCTCGCTCATATTTTCACATATGGACAGCATCAAATATCACATTAAAGACCACACACGTTTTCGTTACAAATGGAAACATGCGAATTTAGACGTTTATCGATATACACTAGATGGTTTACTACTAAAAACTCTACCATGTGAGATAAATAACGAAAATTTAGAAACATACTATAACATTATGGTTGACTGTTTTGTAGAAGCAGCGTCAAAAAATGTACCAAAAACTGGATTTTTAAAACCTTATTGGAACCAAGAACTCGAAACATTACACAAGTCCATGCGGCAAGCTAGATCGGTTTGAATATCTGAAGGAAAACCTCGTGGTCTAGAATCCAATTCTTATGTTTTATATAAACCCACAAACGAGAGTTTCGATGTAAAATGCGGCAACATCACAATGATTACATATTGCAACAGTTCAACAAAATTGATAACGCGGCTGATGTTGACCAGTTTCTTTTTGGAAATTAGTGAATTCTAAACGCGTTAAGTCAAAATCTGCGGCAGGTGCTGAGATACGATTTGATCAAGAGACATTGCGAGACCCGAGACTTATAGTTGACGGTTGGGGTAAATATTTCCAAAATTTATATTGTGTCCAAGATGACCCTGGCTTTGATGATAATCATCGTCGTAAAATCGAATGATTGGTGGAGGAGTATAAGAGGAACAACTATTTTAGTGAAAATGAGGACTTGTTGAATGGGCTGTTTTAAATCATTTACCAAATGGTAAAGCATCAGGACTAGACTCAGTAACATATGAACACATTAAGTTTGCAAGTTCTGTCACACACAATTGCTTACTCAACTTATACAATGCTTTTGTTAAATATGAAATAATTCCTGATGCGTGTAAAGTAGGATTGATTATCACATTACACAAAGGAGGAAATAAACCCAAGGACAATCCTGATAAGTATCGAGCCATCTCACTACAACCAGTCATAGAAAAGGTTTTTGAAAAACTTGTGTTAAATCGAATTGAAAACTCTAGTTTGAACGAGAAAATAAATCCTTTACAGAATGGGTTTCAAAAACAAATGAATAGTAATATGGCATCGTTTATTGTCAAAGAATGTGTTTCGTATGGAAAGGAACAGAATAGTAAAGTGTTCGCTGCGTTTATGGATGCCGAAAAAGCATTTGATCGAGTATGGCATACAGGTCTTTTCTACAGATTACATGAATTTGGAGTCAAAGGAAAACTGTTTAGAATTATTATTGAACTTTACAGAAACATGTCAGCTAGAGTTCTTCACAAGGGCCTGTTATCGATGGATTTTCAAGTTCAGTGTGGAACAAGACAATGTGGCATTTTATCGCCGTGGTTTTATCTTGTATATATAAACCCATTGTTAAACTTACTCAGCTCATATAGTGGTGGCTTTTCTATTTTCGATAAAAACTTCAGCTGTCCAACACAAGCTGATGATATTGTTTTGCTTTCTCTTTTGAAACATGGATTAGATGCACTTTTGGAGAAATGCTACGATTTCAGCCGAAAATGGAGATTCAAATTTAATGCCTCAAAATGTAAGGTAATGGTTTTCAATGAGCGTAAAAATGACTTTCAGCGACAGATCAGATTATGGAAATTCGGTAATTAAATCTTATCTGAAGTAGAAGTAGAAGAATATAAGCATGTAGGAATAACACTAAACAAATATGATATTTATAAGATCAATGTCGACGAAATTTGCCATAAAATTAGAGGAACATTCTTCGGTTTAATGGAATCTGGAATACATGGGGACTGTGTACATCCACTTACAAGTTTAAAGACTTATAACTCTATCGTATTACCACGTGCTTTGTTCGGGTCCGAATTATGGTCTTCGATACCAGTAACATCATTTCGTCGTCTGAACACAGTACACCTTTATTGTTTAAAGAGAATACAGAACCTGCATATGCGAACAAGATCAGATATGGTGACAGGACTTCTTGGAACATTTTCAATCGAACATATTGTAGACAAAAACAAGCTATCTTTCTTTGGCTCACTGTGGCGATTGCCGAACTCTTCAGCGGTAAAACAACTGTTTTATATCCGGTATTTTCAGTTTAGTTTTGGATCAGTGCAATCAAACATTGGATACATGAAAGATATACACCGTGTTCTAGTCAGATATGGTCTGGATCAGTTGATGGATGATTATGTGTTATCAGAGTTTGTTTATCTAAAGTCCAATGGAAGCGACTTTTATCAGAAATTATTATGGACAAACACAATTCTGAGTGGTAAAATAGAATCTCAACGTCTGAAGACTTCTCTCGCTTCATCCGTATTCACAATAATAATGTACCAAATGTTTGGAGGAATATAAGCAGAAAGTGTTTGTCTCTTAATTCGGCATGTTTTCTTATGATTAAACTGTGTTGTGTCTTACCCAACAGTAAAATAAAGTGCACACGATGCGAATCAGATGTCATAGATATTGTAAAACATGCGGGTCTGAAAGATGCCATATTGATCGATAATGATTTGCTGGACTTCAGAATATTTTGTTCCAAATTTATACAGAAGGTGTTTGCTGGTCAGCAGTTAAACCCAGTTTATTGATTAGTGGAACAGTTGCGTTGTCATTTTAAGGACATTTTTCATACAACTCTAATTTTATGTATATACGTTTGAATTTCTAGCTTTTGTTTGTTAGTTCCTTACCTTTCTATCTTTTCTAACTTATCTCCCTGAGAGGAGGAAATAAAGATATATATAGATAGAGGACATCCCTGTCTAATAGATCTTCTAATATTGATTTTATTTGATAATTTACCATTTATTTGAACTTGGCTAGTAATATCTGTATATAGAATTTCAACCCAGTTTATTATAATGCTAGGGAATTCATATTTGTGTAATAGTTTTACAATGTAATTATGTTCTATTCTGTCGAAAGCTTTTTCCTGGTCAAATGAGAAGATGCACCTTTTAATTTTTTTGTTCCATATAGTCCAATATTGATTGTATATTTAGTAAGTTATTGAGAATGGTTTTGTTTTTACCTGCCCCTGTTTGATTGATATTAATAAGATTATTTAATTTTTCTGAAATTCTATTTGTCAGTATTTTAGAAATTATCTTATAATCGACGCATAAAAGCGATATCGGACGCCAGTTTTTTAGATCACGGTGGTCGCCTTTGTTTTTGTAACTAAAGTTAATGATAGCATTTTTCATAGTATCTGGAAGGGTTTGTTTAAGATAAATATTATTTATTACTTCAGTTAAATCAGACCACAATGTATCCCAGAAAGTTTGATAAAATTCTTTTATAGACCATCTATTCCCGGTGTTTTATTATTTTGGAATTGGTGCAATGCCTTTTTACACTCTTCTTCTGTTATAAAGTAGTTAAGTTCTTCTTTATCTACAGTATCTAGATGATTTGAACTTATATCTTCTAAATATTCATCAATAACATTATCTGGTATATTTTGTGAGCTACATAGATCAATGTAATAAGTAGTGACTAAGTTTATTATATTAAGTTTGTCAGTTATTAAATTACCGTGTTTGTCCTTTAATATTTTAATCGCTTTTTTATTACCATTTTTAATTTCTTGGTTTTAAAAGAATTGTATATTATCATAATCTTCTTCTGTGTAATCTAGTCTTGACCTTATTAATATACCTTGTTTAGTTATATTTTCAAAACTAATTATTTTATTTTCCAACATTATTTTATCTTCAATTTTATAGTTAGTTTTTTCCAATTTTCTAACTGATTATATAAATCTAGTCTTACTTTTTCATTACTTTGTTTTGTTTTTATACAATGTTTAATTGTGATTTTTTTTTTTTTTGATTTGGTTTTTTCCCTTTTGCCACCATAATACTGGATCCATGAAATTTAATTTTTTAGTTTGCCATTCTAACCAGAATTCTTGTATAAGTAATTGGTAGTCATTATTTTGTAATATAGAATTATTTATTTTCCAATATCCATTTCCCCAATTATTTGTATCGATAATCAAGTCTGTAATAACAGCTTTATGGTCAGTAAAATAAAGAGGTTTATGAGTTATTTGTTTTATTTTCATTAGTTTAGGTTGAGTTATGTAAATTCTATCAAGTCTAGTTCCTGAGTTTATAGATGGCAAATGAGTGAAAATAATATCGTTTTTATGCAGAGTTCTAAATTTATCAGACAAATTTAAGTATTATTTAATCGTGCCTAATATTGTTATAGAATTTTTGTTGTAATAATAAAAATAAAAATAAAATAAAATAAAAATAAAAATAAAATAAAACAAACATACCAGTTAATAATAATACCAGATTTTACATCTAATTTATCCTCCACCATATTAAAATCCCCAAGTAAAATGTTTGTTTCAGTGTTTACAAAATATTGTTGCATATATAGTAAGAGATTTGCATAATATTCTTCAGAGTGTTGATAATTATTTGGTGCATATATATTTATATTATTTATTATATCATTACATATTTTTAATTTTATACATATAAGACGACCTTTAAAAAATGTATGAGTTTCTATTTCTCTTATATTATTTTGTAAGTGTTTTTTAACCAGAATAGCTACAGCTGTACATGAAGTTAATTTTCTATTTTAATTTCCAAACTATTTGTTATTTCCGTTGTTTCTTGTAGACATAGTATACCACTACAGTCCAGACAACTTTTAATCAAGTCTTTTTTATTTTTCAATTTTTTTTATATTAAGTGTTATTATTTGCATGTCTTAAAGATGATAATTTGCAGCCACCAAGTTTTCAAGCTACAGTGAAATAATGTATAATTTTTAAGATTTTTGTTTTTTTTTTCGATCATGTGATATTAGTGGTATTAGTATAGGATTAATGATGTAGATCATTATATGATATCAATGAATTAAATTTTTTATAAATTCTTTTTATTTTTCTTTCTCCTTGCTTTAGTCCTTTTTCTATTTAATTTCTGAAAGGATCTCATTCCATCCTGTTTAACAGGAGATTCCACTTCCACATCCAGATCTGGGACTGAATCTACAAAGTCGTCATCCGAAGTATCAGATTGATTGTTATGATTAATAATGTTATGTTGTGCATGACCCTGACTCACACAGTGCCCGGGCAGATTCATGTTTTGAGTAGTAAAGGAATCTATGTAAAATCTGGATTTTACAGACAAAGATGTTGTACCTTCCTCTTCCACATCATTTGAAACATCATTGCTTAATTCTACTTTTTTTCAGTAGGTGAAAGCTCAGATTTCTCAGAAAGTTCAATTTCTAGGTCTGATTCTTGTAAATAGCCTTGTTCCCCTACCTTAGCAATAACTTGATTAGCAAAATCTTTCTGAGTTTTATCTCCGTGTTTATCGTCACCTAAAGGCGATAAAGGAGGAAAGTCCTTGGTACTCTGTAGATCAAGTTGTTCCTCATTGTTGCCACGAAAAGTTGATGACATAAGACCCAAGGGGTCATTTGGTTGTATTTCTACGTGTTCGGTTTCCCCTATCTCTGTATCTACGCTGTACAGATGTTGAAGTCCTAAGTTAGACTTTTCAGTGGAAAAATACCCCCAAAAATTCGAAGTTTAAATTTTTATTCATTTCTAAAACGAAACAACTCTCACCTGTACAATTTAATACAAACGAGTACGGTTTCACCTTTACCCGTTTATGTTACCCAAGCCAGAGACATATATATGTCTGTGCACAAGCGTAACTGACGGTCATTTTGTAGACATGCGTACGCCATGTATTGTCCATCGTAAGCCATGTTGATCATCAATCGCAAAAATTAATCGTAGTTTTTCAATCAAACAGTAATTATAATCCCAGGTAATAGAAAATGTGCTGCACGTGTTTAGTAATACTAAAGTAAACGATAAAAAGAATTATGTTGACCACGGTTACCATCATAAAAATTTTTTTCAAAAACGGCATCTGAATATTAATTTGATATTTTATATAGCCTGGTCGGAGAATTGAAAAAAAAAATCATTATTTTGTAATAAAGTTGACAGAGACAGTTTTCCGCCTTATTCACATTTCAATTCCAGAAATTTTATAGAACTGTTCCGTTTCGATTCGTTTAGAAGTCTGTAAAATCATAAAAACGTGTATTGCGTGCATAAAAAAGCATGGTGTACTTTCTCCGGATGACTGTTCTTTTTGTGTTGTATGTATTACCACGCGTGTTTGATTTTGTACCAGATGGTATTAATTTTTTATTTTCATTGAAATAAAATTAATATTTCTGTTTTTATGGAATTAATCATGATAGGCCATGACATTATTCATTACAAACTGACACCGATAAAACACTTCCAATGTGCAATATAGTACTGTTGTGTCTTAGGATAACTTACGGTGGATCGAGGTTTGAAGTTTCAAATTAACTTATTCGGTTATTCGAACCCCCCGATTATTCGAACCTAAAATGAAGCCCCTTCAACTTCGAATAATATATATATATATATATATATATATATATATATATATATATATATATATATATATATATATATATATATATAAAACACAAATACCAGTTAAAGTTTGATGTGCCAGATGTGCCATTTCGGAAATTTTATATATATATATATATATATAACTTTACATGAAATGTATCAATTATTAGTTTTATAGTACAAAAAAGTAGATTTACGATGATGGTAAATCACTATTCCTATTCATTGTGTGAAGTTTTAATTCAAAATATCATTTATATATGTTTATTGTATTAAGTTACTACATATAAAAGCTCATTTTATCTCTGTTGTATTACTATATGACCTTATCCCTACACAAAAAGATCCGATATCCTTTGTACTACCCCTTTTGTTAATACGGTATATGGAATTAAATTCATGACAAATCCAGCGGTAAATATGTCTAAAAATATATCATGATGGATCACGATTTTACTCAACCCATTATTTGTATTTTAATGACAGCATGACTTTACATCCAATGAGGAGGCTGATACAGCTAACACCGCATGTTTTGACAATAAAACATGATTTAATACCATTTTTTTCCTTCAAAATATTACGTACGAAAGCCGAATCTTGCCAGTTTAAAAAAAATAAAAAATATTAAATTTCACGTTATAACGAGAAAATTTCATGTAATTACGAGAAAAATTCACGTTATTACGAGAACGTTTCATGTAATTACGAGAAAAATTCACGTTATTACGAGAAAAATTCATGTAATTACGAGAAAGTTTCACGTTATTACGAGAAAAATTCACGTTATTACGAGAAAAATTCATGTTATTACGAGAAAAATTCATGTAATTACGAGAAAAATTCATGTTATTACGAGAAAAATTCACGTTATTTCAAGAAAGTTTCATGTAATTACGAGAAAAATTCACGTTATTACGAAAAAAATTCATGTAATTACGAGAAAAATTCATGTAAGTACGAGAAAAATTTACGTTATTACGAGAAAAATTCATGTAATTACGGGGAAAGATTCATGTTATTACGAGAAAAATTCACGTAATTACAAGAAAAATTCATTTTATTACGAGAAAAATTCACGTTATTACGAGAAAAATTCATGTTATTACGAGAAAGTTTAATGCTTTGAAAGGTGTTTATTTTGTCTCGGTACAATGCACACACTTACAATCTCAGTAGTATGGCAGACGACTATTGAAAGTTTTAGAAAACCTCGTAGATGGTTTATGATATATTACCATACATTTTGTTATTGTTGTTGATTTATTGTTTGCTTGCTGGCGTTTTATACTTTCAATTATTTACTCAGTATACCTGTTCGTCTGTCTTAATGCAATTTTATTTTCATTTTAGAACTTTTTAAACTTCACGGGGAAAAACGTGGTATCCAGGTTTATAGTTTTATGCTGCTTTACTCTCATATATATTTTAAAATCAATAAATATTGAATTAACTTTTTCAAAAGAGACGGGGAGGTCGGGTCGAACCCCGTCCCGAATGACCAAGACTTGAAAATATGTGATGTCCGCTTTTCTCCAAGCACCCGGCATTTAGAAATGAAAGAAACACGGGGTTCTTCGGGTGAGAAATTAAAAACCGATGCCCCCTGTCATGGCATGCTAAAGAACCCTCCCTGCACATTACCCCAAGTGCACTGCAAAGGTCAAAATTTCTTCCACTACATCAATAGCTAGTGACATCTCGTTATAAGTAAAATATTCTTGACTGGGACGTGATATACCTGTGTATAAAGACCACCCATGAAACTGAAGAAAAGTGGACTTATTAGACAGGTGGACTCTATATAGAAGGCCATCTATATATTCTATAAAACTTATATTGTTACTATCAAAAAGGGAGAGAACGATATTTAGAACCTTGTAAAATACTTATTTCATATATATCTATTACACTGTTTTAATTTTATTATTCAAAAATTCTGAAAAGTATTTTAATTTTGATGAACTGTATATCTGATAAACTTTGATTATACGAATGGTACATGCATGACTAATCGTGTCTTTGTTGTCCTAAGTAGCAAAGATATCGCAAACTAAATTATATATAATTATATATATATTACTCATTATCAGTCAAAACTATACCGTTTACTATATTAGCATGTAAAACATTTTAAGTTAATACATTGTATATAAGTAGATCAAAGATTTACATGTATATCAAAATTTTTAGCGCACTTTTCATACTAATGTGTAGATATTGGAAAAAATAATTTTGATATAAATTTAAAAGAAACTCGGCTGATTATTATTGCATAAACTTTTCGAAAATTTTAAAATTTTAAGAAAGATTTTTTTAAAGTGGAATTTATAGGCAGGTTCAGGAGTCATTTCGGGACTGAAGAGAGGGGGGAGGGGCTTTCTTAACATTAGATAGGTGGACTATATATAGAGATTTCATTTATAGTAAAATCCATTGTGGATCCTTCGGACCGGTTGTTATAGAAAGGTGGACTTTATATAGAGGTAGACTTTATAGCAGGTTTTATTGTACATCAATTTGAGAAGAGTAATTAGGTCAATAGCAGGTGTGAATCAATAGACTTGAGGATCATACTAATTTAGATAAAACGAGCACATCACAATGCTTTCAGCCTTATTTTTGTTTTTTGAAATTCGGAATCTTAATAGATTTATTTACCTTTGGGCTTTTGATACTACCATAAAAATTATTTGATGATATACAATTGAGATTTTTTAATTTTCATCGTTTTAGCAGTTTTCCTGCATGGATCTAAAGACAAAAAGGTCTTAAAAAATGGCTTAAGAAATAAGCTTTTAATTGCTATATTTCAAGACATTGAGATTTTAGGAGATTTTCAGTTTCAATGTTTTTTTTCAATTGCGCTTTAAAATGTGCTGAAGATAAAAAATTAAGTTTAGTACTTAGTATTCGAAATATGGAACACATTCCCAAGTGAGCGTTAAGGCCCATTGGCTTCATTTTAAGTTACCCAACAAAAAACACATGATCTACATGATCTACATACAATAGAACAAGATATCGTCACAAATATAAAAGATTTCACGTCAAATGACACCAAAAACTCAAAACGAGCAGAGAGAGACATAAATTTAAGCATTGGTTTCAAACAATTACAGAAGACAAGTCTCATAAAAACAGTTTGTTAAGAATGGATGGATGAGCAGCTGGATTTGATTGTTTGCTAGAGTTTTACGTCGCGTCAGTAGTATTGCAGCCATTCGCGAAGAGTTCAAGTTAATATCTAGGAGTAAGCGATTTACATAAGTCCATATATTGCGTGATGTAATAATGTGTTTGATCCACTTTGTGCTAGAGCACACTGGTGGCGACTTTTTTAGTGCTAGCACATTTGATTACACTAAGATTCACATTACACACAACTCGGTTGTCTATTATTGACATCAACTGGACCAAAATGGCCAACCACGTGTGGTCAAATGACTTAGAACTTACAGCAATGTCAGAGCTGGGGTTTAAAGATTAACGCTTTAAACACGGCAAACGCCGAACAAACAGGAGGAAATGAGTGTATAATTATAATGCATCTACGAATTTCCATAGAAGGAACGAATGTAACCAATTTGAAAATGAAATAAAATGCGTATGAATTTCTCTCGATTGATTTGATTTAAAAGGTTTTAGTCCCAGTAAAGAATATTAACGTCTTATCCTTCAAGACCCGTGTTTCTTTAACTTATAAATGCCGGGTGCTTTAAGAAAAACGGTCGCCACCTATTTTTTAGTCTTGATCAGACCCGGTCGTGGGTTCGAACCGACCTCCCCGTCTCTTTTGAAAAAGTTAATTCAATTTTTATTGATTTTTAAAATATTATGAGAGTAAAGCAGCATCTGAACGCAAGAATAGAACTTTTATACTAACGGTTGTAAAATTCGAACTCGTATTTAGTACTATAAACCTGGGCACCACGTTTTTCCCCGTGAAGTTTAAAAAGTTCATAGAATGAAAATAAAATTGCATAAACACAGACGAAAGGGTATACTGAGTAAATAATTATAAATATAAAATACCAGTAAGCAAACAATAAATCAACAACAATAACAAATTGAAATGTATGGTAATATATCATAAGCTATCTACGAGGTTTTCTAAAGCTTCCAATAGTCGTCTGCCCTACTACTGAGATTGTAAGTGTGTGCATTGTACCGAGACAAAATAAACACCTTTCAAAGCATTAAAATTTCTCGTAATAACATGAACTTTTCTCGTATTAACGTGAATTTTTCTCGTAATTACATGAAACATTCTCGTAATAACATGAATTTTTCTCGTAATTACGTGAAATTTTAATATTTTTTATTTTTTTAAACTGGCACGATTCGGCTTTCGTAATTACGCATATGTAGATTTAAATAATTAATTTGTTGTGCACGGGCGTAGCTTACTATAAGGCAACCGAAGCAACTGCCTCGGTTAAATAACGAGATTTTCTTCTTCTTCTTTCTTTCTTTCTTTTTACACAAATACCGAAAATAGTATAAGGAAGGCAGTTTATGGTTTAGAAGGTGCCAAGAAAATGGACTCTGTGAGCGGCATTGAAAACGATCCGAACACACACACACACACACACACACACACACACACCTTTTTATCGATTAACGAGCCATATATAGTTAGCAACAACATATTTAAACCAATGGAATTTCAAGACACAATTTGACACACAGCTAAAAGGGATTAATTGAACGTAATCGTTGCCTTAACTCGTTTGACATCTGAAGTAAATTCACGCGTTTGTCACCTGAAGTAAAGGAAAAATAACGATGGAAAAAATTAACAAAAAGCTATTAGCATTTTTCGTAATCCAAGTTTTGCTGTATGATTGCTTATTTATCAACGTGATATTTAACGCCGAACAGCGGTCGATTTATTCTCTATTTCCTCCTAAATTTTATCAGATAGTTTTATCACAAAGTGTGGTTTTTAAACATAAATGTTACGCTTTAGGAAGCTGTGAAACTTCAGAACTTTCATTTTTTTCAGTACGAATTTGTTACTGTGACTCAGCCTGCATGGAATATGGTGACTGCTGTTACGACGCATTACGAACAGATAATTCAACACCAGGGACTAGTAGTTTGCACGATAAAAACAAATTCATGTCTTGCGAAATTGGAATACTTTCCAGAAATTATACCGGATTATGGATGGTATCAAAGTGTCCATTTTTGTACACAGTGTCTGAAATTTCAGCTAAATGTGCTGCAAAAGATATATTAAACCCCGTGTCAGCAGACGATGGCATTACTTATAGGAATGTTTATTGTGCATTTTGTCACAATATTAGTCAATATACAGTATGGCGGTTTGAATTTGAATACGGAGGAAAATGTTCTAAATACAAATCATTGAACACAACAATTCCTAATAAAATGAAACATTTTATTGACAAAAAATGCAGCTATAGATTCATACCATCCTCGAATGCTAATTTTCGAAGTTGTTTTATTTTTACAACACAAAATGAAGTAGAAAACGATTTATGTTCAAGATTCCAAAATCCTTTACATTTAAATGGCAAGCTATACAAAAACGAAAATTGTATTAATGAATCAAGAACAGCCATATGTGTGAATCCATTTCGTTACAGGGGATTAATCGATTCTCTAAAAGTAGGAATGTTTGATATATATCCTGCACTTGATTTGTTTGGATCGAAAACGTGCCACAATAACAAATTCCGTTATGATGAAAATACGGTAAATATTATAAGCATTTTTAAAATTCTTTTTTTTAGTTTTAAATTTTTAGTTTAATATTTCTTATTTTAAAAAAAATCTTATTTTCACAATTCAACTTGTGTTAATTTTAAGGTTTGTGTAAATGATATTGTACATGTATATTAGTGGCCAATTGTTATTTATGTCTTAATGCACTGAGCTTATGGCATGGCGAAGCGTGCGTCCGTGCGTAAACTTTAATCTTCTCCTCTGAAACTTCTGGACCAATTTTAACCAAATTTGGTGTGTAAGGTCCCTAGGTGATGCAGATTAAAGCTTGCACAAATCAACTTCCTGCGGCATCCAAGATGGCCGCCGTTACTATAAATAGCAAAAAAGATAAATGGCTAATACACGTTTATTTATCAACCGATTTAGTTCAAATTTGGCATATAGAGAGTAGATGCATAGCCATTTATCATATAAAACGGGTTTTTCAGAAACGATTTTTATTGGGTCGCTATTACCATGATTATTCAAATAAGGTGCTATATTTAGCCAAATCTTTGAAAATCTTCTCCTCAGAAATTACTGAATCTATTTGAACCTAATTTGGTGTGTAAGGTCCCTAGGAGATGCATATTAAAGTTTGCATAAATCAACTTCCTGCGGCATCCAAGATGGCCGCCGTTACTATAAATAGCAAAAAGTGATAAATGGCTGATACGCGTTTATTTATCAACCAATTTAGCTCAAATTTGGTATATAGAAAGTAGATGCATAGCCATTTAACATTTTTAACAGGTTTTTTAGAAACAATTTTAATTGGGTCGCTATTAGGGGAATATTCAAATAAGGTGCTATATTTAGCCAATTCTTTGAAAATCTTCTCCTCAGAAACTACTGGACCTATTTGAACCTAATTTGGTGTGCAAGGTCCCTAGGTGATCCAGATTAAAGTTTGCACAAACTGTGGCATCCAAAATGGCCGCCATTATCATAAATAGCAAAAAGTAATGAATGGCCGATACACATTTCTATATCATACAATTTGGTTCAAATTTGGTATATAGACAGTAGATGAATAGCCATTTCACTTACATATCATTTTTTTAAACATATTAGCTCAACTGGCAATAGCTAGCGACATGGCTGTCTGAAATTCACATGCAAATAAAGTGCCAGTTGAGCGATACAGGCCCTTTTGGGCCTCTTGTTTAAAATTTTATCGTTAATTGCATTATTGTCGTAAAGCAGTTTTTGAATGTATTTCACGACAAATTTAAAAAATGCATTATGACATTTATAGCCATTTTACCTTTCTCTTTTAACGTATATTTTGTTTACTTGATTTTAAAACATATGAAAGACGTTAACTTAGAGGCAAATGAAGAAGCCGAACGCTGTTATGAGATGCTTTTTTGCCTGATGATATTAGAGATATGCTCACCGTAAAATTTTGAAGAAAATTGTGTAAAAAAGAACATTATATTGAATTTGTCATGTTCAAAATAAGGTTTTTAAAAAACATATATATACGTTTTATATATACTGCATATACATGCATATCAACATAACAATATGGTTTGTGATATTTATGTCATGTGCAGAATTTTGATTTGTTACAAAAATAAATATGCAAAATTCTTCCTGAATAGATGGAATATTTCTATTTGTAAAAATTCGCCAAACACTTTAAATGGACTGAATGGTGTTTTAACAACATTATTAAAATAAAAAAGACATTTTGTAATGTCATAAAGAAAACCATCTAAGAATAAATAGTATGTCGATCATGAAAATTGACAATAATATCACGATTTATGTGCGTTTATTTATTATATTTATTTAAAAAACTAGAACTGTCTTTTGGGAGTTGTCTGATGCAGTGTGCGAAATTACTGCTGACCCGATGGCCCAAGGCTATTCACTTTTTGTTCGGGTCATCAACTTCATAGAGTTCCAAGTCCGGTTGGCTCTTTAGTTTAACCAGCGGTTCTCCTCTCAAAACGCCTAAATTCGTGGTAGTTTGTTTCGGTATAAAAAGAAATCTACATTAATGAACAATTGCAATACTTACACTAGTATAACAGACAACATGGCAAAGACACAGCAATACATACAGTATAGTTAATATGAGGTTTAATTGGCAAAATTAAACACATGCAAACTTCCATATTTTAGGATCATTAACTATTCTTTTAGGCTAACAACTTTTAAAAGTTAAGGACCAGCATGTATTTCTAGCTAATTTCATAAACTGGTCTGATGCGAAAATTATTCTATCAACATTATATTGCAGTTTTAATTAATTAAGCAGAATTTTTTTAATTTTTTTTTTAAAAATTACTTACCTATTGATAATCTTATCTGATGTTGTTTATTGCATAAACTTGAAGTAAGTACATTAATATATGTTATGAGTAGAAATGTTTTATTTTGATATTACAATTATCAGAAATGATCTTTCTTTTTAGGATACCTGTGTACCAGAAACCTGCATTGAAAGGCAAACAGAAACATGTGTTAGCGAGCTTATACGAAACTATGACTGGGGGAAACATGTTTCGTTTGTCAGTGATAACATCATCGACAAAGATTTCATTTTGCGTTTGTCTACGTTTGTCTATTTGTCTTTGCCTATTGATGTATTTAATCTAACATTGAGTGATATCATAACTGTATATGCATGCGGAACTAATATCACCGATGAAAGCAAACCCTGTTGTACAGCAAATATTGCTCTTAAGTTTAAAAATCGTATTGAAATGAGAGAAGAAAACATTCTAAAAAGAGTAGCTGAATTACAAGAAATGAAATGGCAATATCAGGAGATTAAAAACAAAACAATGGTCACAGCAATCGATACAACAGAACATATAAATATTTCAGATACATGTGCTATTTTAGAAGAACGAAAAACAAATTATATCAAAGGAATCCAATTGGACACAATTAGGTCTGCATTTGCAGATAACACCAAGGTTAAACCATCAAAAATGATACCAAAACGCATCAAAGGCCTTATAGCAGTGTCAAGTGGAACCAATGAAGCTACAACTAAAACAGAAAATGATAAAATACAAATGATCAAATCAACAAATGGAAGGATAACAAAAATAAGATTTGAACAGTTTGAACTGGAGTACAGTAACATAACTGAGATAATGATTGGTAGCAAAGGTGTTGAGGGTAATTATCTGTCCGCTGCGGGTACTATATTTACCTGTACGACCTGTGTTTATATTGTTTTCTTATGCTTGTACATTTCTTCCGCGATTGATATTTAACCACAAAACTTTTTCATTCAAAACCTTCTTTTTGCGGTTTGCCGAAGAAAACAATTGTAGTTTTATCATTTCGGTATAAGGTTTTGTTTCAGGTTTATCATACATGAATTCGAAGGCAGTAAATTTGTAAAATGTTTTAAAATGTTTATGAGAAATCTTTTTCCAAATTTTTAATTTTTTTTCTCCTAATTTAAGTATTTTTTCCAAAAAAACATATATATATATATTATCTTACTTACTCACTTAATCTTCGTGCCTATGAGCACATAAGGCCTTCACAATCTGTCGGCAGCTGATCCCAAGTCCATTCAAATGATTTCATCTCTTTTTCAGCAGATCTCGGCCATGTTTCCTTCTGTTGTCTTTTTTTCTTTTCCCTGGTAGTGTCCAATGTTAAGAATTTGGGAAAATCCTATTCCTAAAGATTTTTTCTCTCAAAACGTTTTGTCAGCATTTTTGACAAAAGTACACTGTAATTTGTTTTCTTATAAATTGTTGATGTTGCAATGAGGTTGAAATCAACATAAAAAAGAAGAATAGGAACAAGAAGAAAAAGAAAACCCAAGTCAAAACATTGATTTTCACTGAGGTAACAATTATTTTCTTCGAAATAAAAACAATTTTTTAAGAAAAACGGTTATGTTTATATTTGCTATACCAATTTTTAGCTCACCTGAGCTGAAAGCTCAGATGAGCTATAGCGATAGTTCACCGTCCGTCGTCTGTCGTGCGTCGTGTGTTGTGCGTCGTCCGTCGTGCTTTAACTTTTTACATTTTAATCTTCTCCTCCAAAACCACTGGGCCAAATTAATGAAACTTGGTAACCATCATTCCTGGGTGAAGCCCTTTCAGATTTGCACAAATGAAGAAGTTATGTCCCCTTGGGGCCCCATAAGGGAGAAAAGAGTGAAAAACTTTGAAAATCTTCTTCTCTGAATTTCAAGAGATATACCTTAGTTATTTCATTTATAACATCCTTAGGTGATGTATTTTCAGATTTGCACAAATGGTAGCCATGGGGCTCAAAATGGGGAAATTGTAAGGCACTGAGTGGGGAAATTGCTAAAAATTATATATTTGTCACTATATCTTGAAAACTATTAACTTTTTTTATAGGTATGTATATTAGAATGTTGTAGATATTGACATGACAATCATTTTGATATATGGTTCAAGGTCATATATTGAAAGGTCAAGGTCACAGCTGCAAAAAAAGACTGAAATTGCTAATTATCTTAAAAACTATTAACATTTTGTATAGGCATAAATATAAAAATATTGTAGGTATTGCGACAACGATCATAATGATATATGGTTCAAAGTCATATGTTGAAAGGTCAAGGTCACAGCTGCAAAAAAAGAATTAAATTGCTAATTATCTTGAAAACTATTAACATTTTGTATAGGCATGTATATTAAAATATTGTAGGTATTGCGACAACGATCATTTTGATACATCGTTCAAGGTCATTTGTTGAATGGTCAAGGTCACAGATGCAAAATAAACTTAAATTACTAATTATCTTGAAAACTAATCACTTTTTGTATAGGCATGTATATTAGAATATTGTAGGTATTACAACAACGATCATTTTGATATATGGTTCAAGGTTATATGTTCAAAGGTCAAGGTCATATCAACATAGGAATATTAAGATTATTAATTATCTTAAAAACTATTAATTTCCTGCATAGGCATGTATATTAGTATATTATAGGTATTGACATGACAATTATATATGGTTCAATGTCATATATATGTTGAAAGGTCAAGGACATAGCTGCATTAGTATACTGAAATTGATTAATGATTTGGAAATTATACATAACACTACAGTTACTTCATGCATATTATATAAGCTACTTATGAATGAAATGTGAGTGGATATATTTCTGATTAAGTTTTGTGGGAGTTCTTAACTTGAGAAAACTTTTAAAGTTTCTGTACGTAATATATTGTCTACTTCACTTTGCAAACAGTATTGGACATATCTTCAGGTGAGCGCTAAGGCCTATGGGCCTTTTGTTTTTTAATTCTACAAAACTATATAGAAATGTAAAACACGATTCCAAGACATGTTTTTTATTTTACTGTTCTTGTTTGATGCATTTTCTAGGAGTTATGACCATTTAATTAATTAATTTATTTATTTCTTTATTTATTTTTTTTTATTTTTGTTTTGTTTTTGTTATATATAAATGTCTGCAATTTTTATTTAGAATTGAATTAAAATATTGTAAAAAAGGAGAAAAAACCCATGAAACATGATGCCTGTTTCTGTTCATTGATTTTTTATTTTTGTCTTATATTGTTTAGCTTCATGTTTTTTTTCATTAACTTTGTTTTAAGCGTATCTCTTTGACTTCTGTACAACATATGATGGCTCTAGGTAGAGATAATTAACTAATGCATTGTTGGGTCTTTTAAAAGACCTGTTTCGTTTTAGATCATTTGTTGCAGGATGTGAGCATATGTTCATTATTGTTTTTACCTTTATATATTATGTTGTTATTTTAGTTATTAAGACCATACACTTCTAGTTTAATGCAGTATAATTCATTTAACAATTGAACTGTTTTAAAATGGTATTCATTGTCAGTATGAAGGCAACAACTTTGCAAGCAAACGGAATAACGCGCGTTTATTACCCAATACACATTGCCTAAAATGTTGTATATTACCCAAAACACATTGCTTAAAATGATGCATATTACCCAAAACACATTGCTTAAAATGATGTATATTACCCAAAACACATTGCTTAAAATGATGTATGTTTCCAAAAACACATGGTTTAAAATGTTGTATGTTACCCAATACACATGGTTTAAAATGATGTATATTACCCAAACCACATTGCTTAAAATGTTGTATATTACCTAAAACACATTGCTTAAAATGATGTATATTACCTAAAACGCATTGCTTAAAATGATGTATGTTTCCAAAAACACTTGGTTTAAAATGTTGTATATTACCCAAAACACATTGCTTAAAATGATGTATATTATCAAAAACACATTGCTTAAAATGATGTATTTTTCCAAAAACACTTGGTTTAAAATGTTGTATATTACCTAAAACACATTGCTTAAAAAGATGTATATTACCCAAAACACATTGCTTAAAATGATGTATTTTTCCAAAAACACTTGGTTTAAAATGTTGTATATTACCCAAAACACATTGCTTAAAATGATGTATATTATCAAAAACACATTGCTTAAAATGATGTATATTACCCGAATCACATTGCTTAAAATGATATTTATTACTCAAAACACATTGCTTAAAATGATGTATGTTCTAAAACACATGGTTTAAAATGTTGTATACAACCAGATATGCTTAAATATATTGTATGTAGATAAAATGCATGTAATATGTTAAACCAAATTTCATATGTCAGTGTTCTACTTCATTCAGATTTATCTGAAAAAAAAGCATTTACATATGATCCAGATACATATTGTGGAGCATAGGAGCATATATCCCAAATTCCTGTTTCTAAGATTTGTTTATAATACAGACTCTAAGCTGTGATAATCCAAGTTTATGTTGTGATATTTTGTATTCAAAATCCTTTCTGTTTTATTACTGTTGTGATAATTTTAAAATAGTTCAAATTTATATTGTTTGGTATTTAATCCAAATATAATGTTGTATTGTCGTATGTTTAATCCTATGTACAAATGAAATTACTACAATCCAAACTCATGTTGTGTTTTTAAAATATGCATGTCGTGATGTGCCGTATATGACCAAAATATATGTTGTATGTTGTGTTGTATGTAAAACAAACTACATTAAATGTGTTGTAGAAAATCAAAATATATGTTGTGTTGGATTATGTATGTTATGTGTTAGTAAATTAAAAAAAATGGTTCGTGATATATGAATTCAAAATTGTTCCTCTTCTATTTTTTAAATTTTTTATACTTCTGCGTTTTATCTAGGTATGAAACATTGTACGTAACATTAAGATCTTTTATAATAGCTAAGCGAAATTAGGCAAATGGCGACAACCTTGACCAGCTATTTTATTACCTGTACCAAATAAATATATGACGGCAACCATGACAAATGTTTATCAATATTTTGACAATATCGAAAGTTTTCAAAAGCGTGACGAAATAAACATATAACGTATGGCGTCAACCTTTACGAACCTGTATTCAACCTTGAAAACAGTTGTAATAGCTTGAAGTAGAAAATTACAAGATGTTAAAACCCAAATTATGGTTTGCCAACCTTTTAATAAGCTTTACCGTATTAAACATATCAGGTCAGTCTCGACCAAGTTGAATAACAACTATAGGGAATTTATCACATGACTTCAACATTGACCAGCCTTTATAATAGCTTGACTGAGTGAAACAAGTGGACTATCTTGACAAACCTTTTATTAAAGAAAAACTTCATGCTGCATTGAGTTTTTCAATTTTCGCTTTTATTTTATTTTATTTATTTGATTTTCTAAAATATATTTTTTTTTTAAAAAAAAGATAACTTCTAATCATGATCCGTGAGATTCATTTTCTAAAATTCCAATCCTATTAGGTGTAGATAAATGGAATCCCCTAACGGGATGGTCATGGTTTAAAGGTGATTATTATGAGCTTTGAGCATGCGCACGGATGTACGGAAATTCCAATGAATCGAAGGTGAAACCTGACAAATTGTATTATTTGTCCATCATTTATATCCAAATGTATTCGCAATGGTGTTGTGTATCCCTTATTAAGTCACAAATGACAAATTCAATGAAGTGCTGTGTTTAATTTATCGTATTTCACCGAATTGTTGTGTTTAAATGACCTAACATGCTACATCTCGCTGGAAAATTACTGTTTTATCTGTTTTTATTTGAGCTTTTATCGTTGAACCTTGTTCATTAGGAATATCATTAATTAGATCAGCACCGTTTTAATTTTTTTCCCTAGAAAAACTTAATGGAGCTTTAAGGAAGGTGACTTTATTAGGGCAACCATGAGTGAAATATGTCGACCATCTTGTAAACCTTTTTTTTAAAAAAAAAAAAAAAAACATAAAAGAGCTGATCACATGAGGGTAACCTTGATCAGCCTTTACAATAGCTTGACCGAATGAAAAATGTCGACGATCTTGAAAAAAAACTTACTGGAGTTGATTACATGATGGCAACCTTAATCAGAAAAGCTTAATTTAGTAAGACATGTGGATACAACATTGACAAGTCTTTATGATAACCTGTCGGAGTTAGACGTATGACAACATACTTTACAAAACTTAAAGAAAAGACTGTCGGTAAATCATTCAACTACACATAGATATATAGTGTACGTTCTATCTCTAAATAATCCCAAATTTTGAGAATATGTGAATGCCATCTATACAAGTGAGCTTGAAATAAAAGACACGACAGATTTTCCATGTTCTGCTTCATATTTGGACTTATACCTTAATTATGACACTCACGAAAGGTTACATCTAAAGCTCTACAACAAACGTGATGACTTCAATTTTTCTATTGTTAACTTTCCGTTTCTCTGCAGTAATATCCCTGCTTCTCCTGCGTATGGTGTATATGTTTCACGGTTAATACGTTATGGTAGAGTTTGTACCCACTATGGGGACTTTCTACAACTAAGCAAACTGCTTACAAATAAATAGTGACGCAAGAATATTGTAAGCCTATAATCAAGGCACTTAAAAAAGTTTTATGGCCGTCATCACAATATTGTTGATAAGTATTTAGTCACTGTATCCAAACTTGTACTGGATATTTT
Organism: Tegillarca granosa; assembly: GCA_029721355.1. Taxonomy (NCBI): domain Eukaryota; kingdom Metazoa; phylum Mollusca; class Bivalvia; order Arcoida; family Arcidae; genus Tegillarca; species Tegillarca granosa. The sequence continues at coordinate 13,399 of JARBDR010000810.1, read as the reverse complement.
TGACTTACCATAGTTCTTTGTTCCTTTCATTTTCAAAATTAACTTGCACGTGACGGGTGTAGCTAGTTAGACAGGAGGTGTCTACCCTTCCGGCGCACCCGGCTTCACTTTCTTGATGGAAGTTCACGTGTATAACTTATTTTGCAAGTTTTCAAAGTTTTTACTTCTTTTTTTGGATTGTGGTTTGGACAAGGACTGGTATGTTTGTTTTATTACTATTACTTCCTTTACAGAGTTAATCACATGATGACAACCTTTTCCAAGTATTTATAATTTTATGTCATTTTCTTTCAGTGTTTAGTTTTGTTTGCTTACAAATTAACACCCAATTTTAACGCCATCAAAGACAATCAGTAATTCCACAGAATAAGAGGTCCTGATGAAAAAACGTGACACGAAAGTTATCATTTATTTATTTATTTTTTAAAAGGTTCGTTCTTTGATGCAAAGCAGAAATTGATTCATATAATTGTGGAACTTTGAATTCATTGATTTTCAAATTGTCTTTTTTATCTATCAACTTTTTCGGCCCCTAGTGTCACTGAGGAGGAATGAATTTCCGAAATGTGCATATATGGCACTTCAAAATTAAAACAGGTAGTTTTGTTAAATATTAATCAAGTTTCTTTTTATTTATTATTCAACCCGTTTATTGGATCACAAATGAATTGTTGTTCTAAAAATATTGTTTTGTAAATTTATTGTTTTGTTTCATTTTAAAATTGATTATTAAAGTAATTGAATAATCAACTCGGTCTTATTTATATTTAATTTTACACACAAGATAGAGTGTAAGGTCATCAAATAAAAGTAACTTGGTATGTTTCTTTTTAGTTTACATAATAAAACTTAATAACAATTTTTCATATAAAAATTTGATCAAGGTAACTTTGATCTAAGTTTACACTATCCAAGCTTTTTTGTCTAAGCCAACAGAGACAAAAATCTAGGAACGCTTAAAATTTTAAAGTAGCACTAATGTAGTCCTAGATTGTTAAAATTTCCATCCATATGTTCTTAAAGTTCATTGGTTTGATTTTTTAAAACAATATATCACTCCCTGCGTATCAATTTAAGGTTTACATAGTTTGATTAAAATTGTGATTTGTTGAATCCCATTAACTTTGAACAAAGTTTTGTAAAAAAATGTTTAAGTTTTATTCCATTATAGTTCTTCAAAATTTTGCCAGAAGTTTTTGTTGAAGTTTTTGGTAGTCGAAATAACCTTTAAAGTGTTCTTGATTTTTATATTCATTATAACTTTGTAGTTCATTAACATTGAATCGTTTTTGTTTAGTGTCTTACTTTATACATTAATTCAGATTACTCATTTTTATGGGGTGCTACTATATCTGAAAGGAGGAAACTCTGAGAAAAGAAGAAGATTAGGTATGAGTTAATAACTTTATGTTTATTAAGCAGTGTTTAAAATTAAATTATGCAATTTACACTACCTCGCCTATTAGATAAAAAATCTTTGATTATAATACACATATCTGCAACGATAACAGATAGTTGGTACCAAATTTCATCATACCGTTTTCGAGATCTGCTCTGGACAAGGTCTTGATATCATATAATAATAATAATAATAATAATAATAATAATAATAATAATAATAATAATAATAATAATAATAAATTATAATAAGACGAAGAAGAAGAAGAAGAAGAAGAAGAAGAAGAAGAAGAAGAAGAAACAGAACTATATTTCCCCACCATTGGTGTTGGGGAATCATAATAATTAGAGATTGTAACTGGGATACCAGTTACGTATGATTTCCACTAGCCAAAATCTGTATATTATTTAAAATATAAATGTGGTGATCTCTCGAAAACATTGTATCAGAAAGGAGACGATTGGGTTAAAGCTATCTCTCTTTATATTTATTGGGCAGGAAGGTGTTTAAAATTAAATTACACAATTTATATCCACCCATTTTACAAGAAAGAATTTTTTTATTATAAAAGACACATCTATAAAGATAACAGATTCTAGGTACTATATTTCATCGAAAAATCCATAATACCGCTTCCGAGATTTGCTTCTGACAAGGTCTTGATAGAAGAAGAATAATAACTGGAATTGTAATTGTGGTAAGTACAATGACTTAAATCTTTCACCATTCTGAACATTTGAACCCTCCCTCCTCCAATTGCATAATTTGTTTGGAAAATATCTAATGTACATCAGCAATTTTTCAGCTTATATATGAGTTTTATTAATTTCTAAGGAATATTCTTTGGAAGTTTGTGTTTGCGTGAGTGTGAGTTTGTGATTTGGCCCGTCTTGTTCAATCTCGCAACCAGGCTGACTTTATATTAAGGTGATAGATCACCGAGTCAGTATTCTACAGACAAGCATATCACTCCCTACCTCACATTCTCCTCACACTAGGTGAACCAGTCAACGCTCTATCCTCTTTTAAGGAAACAGCGTTGTTACGTCCAAGGTAAAACCTAGCCAGGGTTGGTACGAATTACCTCCTGCTCTTGAGACAGACCCTCTACCACCAAACCTTCAAGAGAGTAAAAACTATATTAATAAATGTGATAGTCTTATTCAGCTGAAAAATATCAGGATTTAAAAAATGTCACATTATACAAAAAAAAAATTAAACTGTATCAAAAATTATCAATAAAACCTCTACATTCTGGTAATGGGTGGTCTAAAGTGCATGTGTACACTTATTTATCACAGGTCCTCCTTCTACCTTGATTCCAATCCAGATACAAATGAAGTTTGTAAGTTTGCTTTAGATAAGTCGATAGTTTTTCTCTGGAAACTTCAGTCTTTTTCAGCATCCAGGAATTGACTGCATCAATATTTAATAAAAATACCTGTTTAATTTTGATGTACCATATATGCACATTTCCGAACACATTACGGAAATTCATTTTTAAAAATCTTGGGTATAAAACACTATTGCGTAACTCTTTTTCGGTTCTTAATTACTAAGTATCTCTTTGAAATTGTCAATTCAAACCATGTTAATTGAGTGTTATTTATATCATAGTCTGAAACTATTATACATTCCTGATTGAGGGTTTGGTACACCTTCTCAGTTGAATGACAGCAATTCTTCAAACCTCTTCTCATGTATTTTGGTTTCTTATAAAAACAAATATGACAGTTATCATTAGCTGAAGTATTTCAATTAGTCAAATATTCAACTTTGATGATGAGGAATGAATTTCCGAAATGTGCACATCTGGCACAACAAAATTTAACTGGTATTTGTATTATATATTTACTACCCCTGAGCGGGTACCGCTGCTGGTGGAGTAAAACTCCCCGAGGGTATCCATAACTCAGTAGGCAGTACTTTGTGCTGTCAGAAAACGTACCATTTAGCAGAATTTTCAGTCGTCTTAAATTTGGAATTAATTTAAAACTAAGGTTTGTTCCCTCATGCACAGCATGCCTTACCTGGATTTGGATTTATATAATTTTGAAACTTTAGATTAATTATTTTCAACTGTTTGGCTTACATTTTTATGTATCAAACTTTTCGATCTTAGTGTCACTGATGAGGAATGAATTTCCGAAATGTGCACATCTGGCACAACAAAATTTAACTGGTATTTGTATTATATATTAATATCAAGAGTATAAGCAACCATTTGACTGACGTGGGATGACTTCGTTGAAGTCAGAAGCTTATATTTATTGGATAATTGACAAGGGGGTTTAAGCAATTATTCTATGAAAAACATGTGCTTTTCACATTGTTTTGAATTCTTTGTTTAGGACTTGAACTTTCTAAGCTTGCCTTAAGAAATGAAATCAAGTATGTTTTAAGAAAAGTGGTTTTTGACTGAGGTTTTGGGTTAGGGATTCTTGCCCCATCACCCCCTTCTCTTGGCAATAATTCCATGGCGTTTGTTTTATCACTCTTTTCAAAGTGTCTATAATGAACCACAGGGGCTTGTATCAACTTAAAATTATTATTTTTAAAAAAAATCAAAAAGTCGACCCTCTAGATACAGTAAAAGCGAAAAGGGAATAAACGATTTCGGACCCTGCCTCACTAAAATAATCCAAATTGACAGAACAGCGATTAATTACCTTATTTTACTATATGCCGCTAATTCTATACACTTTTTTCTTTAGCACGATGCATAAAAAATAAGATTACTCTCCAAGAATTTGTGAAATCTTCGAATGATTTCGGTTTTTTTTATAAACGGACGCCATGGCAGGACACCTAAACCGGAAATGGCAATCTCACATTCGGAACTATCGCACATAACGGAACCAACAAATCAGGTAAGTGTCGAAATTTCGCGGAAAATTTAATTTAACGATGGATCCTATGCAAATGCTTGCTTTAAATCTAGCAGGGAATGGCCACAATATTTTATTAACTGGAAATCCAGGAACCGGAAAAACACATACGTTGAGCTTAATCACAGAAAGGCTGGAAACGATAGGAAAATCCTATTTTGTCACAGCTTCTACAGGTAAAGGTGCTGCAATTTTACGAGAGAAATGTAAAATAAACACAACAACAGTGCATAGGTTTTCGGGGATGTTGGATGGCCGTTTCACAAATGAAGAACTGTTAAAGCATCTGCAGGTAGATGAAAATTTTGCAACAAGTAGGCAGAAAATACAACAGTGTGAAACATTGATAATTGATGAAGTATCAATGCTCAGCTCCAAAACACTACACCAACTGGAATTTATTATGCGAAACCTTAAAGATAACTCCAGATTATTTGGTGGAACCCAGATTATTCTCTCTGGTGATTTTTTTCAGTTGCCACCAGTTCCCCATTTTTCATATGGTGATGATGGAAGTCATATTATTTCATTAGAATTTATAAAAAACTTTCACCATGTAAATTTGGAAAAAATCCACAGACAAGAGGAACCAGATCTTATTCAGGCAATATATGAAATATCAAGGTAAAAAAAACTGTAATAATGATTTTTTCCAGCAGGATATTTTTCTCAGGAAAAAATTACCATGATTTCTTTTCACTGGAATAAAAATACTAGTAAATATCTTCCATAAATAGTGTAATCTTTCTGTGACTACTACAAATGTCAAAAGCAAGTTTATTGAAAGTGGCTTCTATAAAAAAGTGAAAACTTATTTTGGTTAGAAAACAAGAGAAAGAACAAAAAAAAATAAATAAATCAAATTCAATTAAATTAATTAAAATATTTACTTCTTTTTTTATTCCTATGGATAGAAATTTCAAGGTATTATTTATATGGAAAACAGTTCCTAGTAGTTTAATTCCAAGTTAAACCTAGGATTATTTTAAGAGTAATATTTATTTCTTACACATATTTTTCAAACTTTATATAACCATTAATCAAAACCATTCATTCTAGGGGAGGTCAATGGTTAGAGTGTCAGTCTCACGAGTGGAAGTTCACAGGTTCGATCCCCAGCCACAAGAATCTGTCATACAAATGACAAGTTTCTGCTGTCCAGCTTGGAAGCTTAGGGAAACGACTGACTTACCTAGTGTCAGGATTATAAACTAGGGGGGATAGTAGTAAGGCTGTCGCTACTGTCTCAGTGTACCAGCACTTAAAAGTTGGCCTTAGTCCACTCTTGGCAAAGCAGTCCAGATACCCTGCACACCCCTTTATGCAGACACAAAAAAATGAATGCGAAAATAGACTATCAAAAGTGTTCATGTCATGATATGACTGAAAGACTGTCAAAATTTTATTTAAAAAATCCAATCAATCAATCAACCATTCATTCCAAAATCAAAAATAATTATTATTAACAAGATAATTTTTCATGCAAAATCTCGAAGAGAACCAGAGATGGTTTAAACAATATTTATTAAGCACATAACATACAAGTTGTTAACAAAAGTATACAAATACAAAGAAAATATTTATAGGATTCAGGGACAAGACCTTATTTCAACCTTATGATATTGGATGAGATACATGTAAGCAACTTTAATTCTAATGTTGTCAGATTTATAATCAAACACAGTTGCACATAAACTATTTTATAATAGGTTAAACTAAACCAAGCTTAAACTCTTCAGAAATTATTGTGTTTATTTGAAAGCAGTTTTTATTCAGTTAATAAATTTATTGCAGAGGTGAATTATCCAAGGAAAGTAAAGATCTATTTATGCGACTTAAGAGACCAATACCTCCAGGAGAAGAACCTGTAAAGATTTTTGCCACCAATATTGATGTTGATGTTTGCAACTCAACTTGTCTAATTAATATGGAAGGTAAAATTATAAAATACCGGTAATAGAAACTATAAGGTTTCACATTGGAAGCATTCTTGTTGTGACTCTACATCAGTCGTTTCCCAATCCAGCACAAAATAAATCTTGTCAAAAAAGGTGTTTTTTGAGATACCCAGGTTTCTTCCCAAAGGAGAACTTGCCCCAAAGAAGATACACATTGTATCAAAACATGTTGTGATATTACTGAATTGCTCTTACAACAATGGAAAACAGTGACCATAAAAAAAAACCAGTTAATCATTCTGAATATAAGCAAATAATTTTCAATTTTTGGTGTGTTTTGAAAACTTAACTGGATCTGAGAAATTAGAAATGTCAGATAAAGGTTTTCTTTTTCTTGTTGTATTGAGGGAAACATCAAAAACATAAGGATTTGCAGATTCAATGCCTGTATTTGATTTCCTTCCTCTTGAAACTGCAGATTGGCCTAGAATAAATGTATTCATTGTGGACATATAAGTATTGTAATTTGGATTTGTTTGGTTTCCATTGTGCAGTCCTCTTACTTGACAAAAATTGTTTTCTATGATATCAGAATTATATCGCGCAGGATAAACACCTTCTCCTGGAAACTCGGAAATGTGAGTTTTGCTTATCTCAAGAAATGTCATGATGAGGCTTTGTATATCATCGAGGCAAGTTTTGCTTGGAAGGCTGTTTGGATGCTTATCATTTTCATTTTGCCACTGCTGAAACCAGGACAATATTTTTGTAGTTGATACAGTCTTTCATCATTGGTTGAAGTGATAGGTCTTTTATCACGAAATATAGATATCAGTTTGCTAGTTTGAGTCAATAACTCAATGCAACCACTAAGTACTTCACCACTGACTAATGTCTGCTGATAACTGATCATGAGATTTAACATGTCTCTATCAAGAACTTCTTCAGCCAAGTGGTTCCTCATTTTCTCTGAAGAGTCAGGATGTAGGTGAGATGGTGAAAGTTTGTAGTGCACCCTTCTTGAATTAGTTTCTTCATCCCACTTAGCTGCATCCAGCCACATGTCCCAGATAATTAATGCATCCCCTTTCAAAATTCTCCTTGTATGGTGCTTTTGGTTTCCACTGCTAAGAATAGCATTCCTTATTTTTTGATGTTGTGTGAAAAATCTTGAGCATGAGATATTTTACGAGAAGGCTGTACTAGGTTTGGACTCGTGTACCTTTTTGATTTTGCATCGTTGTCATCATCAAAATGTAGTGACATAAATTTTCTGTTCTGCTCTCCACCATCTTGTAGTATGTAATCAACTATAAAGTTCCATGATTGTAAAGTGGAGATGATATTCCACATAATACTGTAGAGTTCTGCAGCTGTAACACCAGTGGTTGGGAAATGGGCAATAGGAAACCTAAAACCAGTGTAGCCAAGGAAGGAAACTTGTATTACTGATGAGGACAGTGTTTGTTGTATTTTCTGTTCTTTAAGTGTCCTGATTACATTCCCTTCTTCCCCAGTGTCTACCCAGCCAACTAATTTGTTTTCTTTTCCTTTTACATTCATAACTAAATCTTCTTGGATTTTTGTTTCATCGTGAATAAGGCCTCCATAGTATCCAGATGGTGGTAGTTGAAGATTCCGAGCGGTTTCGAACATCCATCTAAATATATCAGTATTCAAACCTGGCTTTTGCACAGTGACATTTTTGTATCTCTGCAAAATTCCACCTGATGGTAAAATAAAAAAATTACTATCCTTAAGGTTTTTATAAGAGGCAGGACTTCTTGACCAAAGAGAAAGACATTTCTTAATTACACTTTTATCCCATCTGCGGTTCCTGAGATCCTTTACACACAATGCACTGTGTTGATCTTTAAGAAATAACTGCATATCTGGTGATGCATTTGGAAAAACATGTCTTAAAATCTTTGTTAGATCATTTTCATCAACATCATCTAAATAGATCATATTATCTTGATTTCTGTTCTTAAAGAAATTCAAATTTTTCCTGCAACAAATACAAGCATCACCAACATGTAGCCAGTCTAAGACCATTCTACAGGTACTACACCTTATCTTCCTGATAGTATGATCTGAATTAGACACATTTTCAGCAACTATATGGGACGGTGTATACTTCTTATCTAGATTTATTCCTGTGCAGATTGTCACTGCTTTCACCTGAAAGAAAATAACTTTCAAACTAAACTCTGTTTTATCAAATTTGTCAGAAATACCTAGCTTACTTAAGTCCACTTGTTTTCCCCTAATTTTTAACATCCACTTATCATTCAAGAAATCAATGATGACCTCTTTAAACATAATGTTTCCACTAACAGCTATATTAGTTTTAACAAGCACATTAACAGTAGTTTCAGTTTTTGACAACACAAGGGAGGATTCATCCAAATAACTGTTGATGTTTGATATTTGAATAATTGGGATTCTATTTTCACTGTCCAAATTGTGATATGCAATGTTCTTGTACACATACTTCTTTCCTCCAAGAAATCTATTTGTGACATTTTTGATTTAGGATATAATTTCAGAAGAATTTTAGAAAAGGAAATCTTTGTTACACATTGCAAGTTTGTGTTTTGGATGTCACTGACATATTTAGAGTACACATCAGTGGAAACATGTCCTGTTTGATTCTCTTCTATATTTGAACACATCCTAAAATATAAATTAAAATGAAAAACTTTAACATTGATATGATTTTTTAGCCCAGCTGAGAACAAAGTGCTCATGTGAGCTATTGGTATCAATAGAGGCAGACCCTCCATCGTCTGTCGTCTGTCCGTCTGTCTGTCAACAATTGCTTCAAACGACTTCTTCTCAGAAACTTCTGGTCATATTTTGTTCAAACTTGGTCAAAAGCATCTATAGAACATTGCCTTTCAGATTTGTGTTTTTGGTTGCCATAGCTACCAAATGTAGGTCACATTGACCTGCATAGTTGAAAACCTAAAAAAATTTCTCCAAAACCACTTCACTGAGATAAAATCTGATGTGATATTTGGCATCTAAAGCATCTTATATAGCAAGTTTGTGAATTTCAATATTTTTTTGAAAAATTAGGTTATGCGTTTTTGCGTTTTTTTCTTATTCATAGTAAAAAAGTACTTTTTTTAACCAAAATTACAATAATGAATAAATTTAGGTGAATTCTTTTTCCAAACAGCAATTTCTTTTGAGAAGAAACATGTGTTTGACAATTTCATGATTGCTGTAAAATACAAGTCGCTTTTTTCGACCTTTTTATTTTCAATTCTAGTAACCCAAGAGTCGAGGGTTCAAATTCCAGTGAAGCCACTTTTTTTTTTTTTTTTAATTTCTGAATTTTATGACTAACAGTGGTGCATGGAAGAGATTTTATGAATTTTTACTTTTTAGTGTAATAATTATTTTTGAAATACATGTAATACTGATATGTAGATATAGCTAAAACCTTGAATTTTTTTTTTTTTTTTTTTTTTTTACAAAATCACTGTTATGTGACATAATTTAAACTATCTGAACAATTTTTTTCAAATAATTTGCAGTTGACTTTTACAATTTTTAAAAAAAAAAAAAAAATTAATTAATGTGTCAAATCTGTAAAGTCTTAAATCCAGATATGAAAATTGCTCATGCGAGCTTTTGTTATGGATGGGCACTCTGCCATCCATCCATCCATCCATCCAAAGACTTTTTCTCAGACACTACTGGTCACATTTCATTCATATTAGTCAATAGCATCTATAGACCATTACCATTCACATTTGTGTTTCTTGTTGCTATTGCTACCAAAAGTAGGTCACAGTGACCTACATAGCTAAAAACCAAAACAGTAAAAATAATTTTCTCTGAAACCGCTTCTATTGAGGCAACATGTCAGACTTAACAGGTATTATCAAGACATACCAGTTACATTTAAACTCAGGTGAGCAAATAAGGGCCATCTTGGGTCTCTTGTTTATATAAGACATTGGGTTGTCTAGATGGATATAACTTTAGCAATTACAACTTAAGGGCCTATTAACCTGAGAAGGGAGTAATTAGGTAGTTTGTTTGTTTTCATATTGCTTAACATCGCATTGACAATTTTCAGTCATTCATGACGAGAACAAGGTTATTAATCTCTAGTATTAATCTATTCACAATTTCATAAGGTGTGCGAGTGTGTGCCAGTGTATTTATGGTCTGCATTGTACTAGTACGCACTGATGACGACCTTTAAGGTGCTAGTTTACCGAAGTATTGTCTCACACCCCACCCCGTCACATTATACTGACACCTGCCCAACCATTAAGGGCCAACAGCTAATTAAGAAGTTAATTAAGCTTTATATACTTTATATATTACAGTAATGTTAAAATGTAAATATTGTAGGTGAAGAAAGGGTTTACAAAAAGCCAAGATGAGGGAGATGTTTAAAAACATAAAAGAAAAAGAAAAACTGTACTTAAAAGTTGGTTGTCCAATTATTCTCATTGTAAATCTTTCAGATGAATTGGTGAATGGTTTGGAAGGTAAAGTTTGTGAACTATATCTTGAAAGTGTTGTTTGTTTTTTCCCTTCCATAAAAAGAAAAGTGGAAAATGGAATGCATTATTTTAAAAAGTATAGTGTAGAAATGAAAAAGGATATAGGATGTCGAAAACAATTGCCTTTGTCACTTGCATTTGCTTTCACAGTTCACAAGTCACAGGGAATGACAATTGATAGAATTTCTATAGATTGTAGTAATATGTTCCAGTATGGACAGTTAGCTGTAGCTGTTAGTAGAGCTAGAAATAAAAGAGGTTTGCAAGTTTTAAATTTTGCTTCAAGCTTGAATAAAAAAAACCACCTGAAAATTTGCTTGCTTTTTACAAAAGAGAGTCTCTGGCCCATACAAGAAAATTTTGCATGTTGTGTAGAATTTCATGTTATTCCTCAGGAAGATATTGAGAGGAAACAGATATTTTTTGAAAATTTTGAAAATACAGATATGAAGAATTGAATAGTGATGAAGAACCAGAGTTAATAGAGATGATAGACAAGATTGATAAAAGTTGGGCAGAAACTGACATTGAACATGAAATTCAGAGAATTTTAATTTGAACATTTACTTTTATCTCTTTATCACAAAGAAGCAGTTACTGATCAACAAATTAATGAAAACCAAGTTTTGGCATTCCTGCAGGAAAATTGAAATGAAACAAAACAGTTTTTGCGATATTTATGGAATAAAACTTACCCACTTATCCAAAAGTACTTTACAGAAAAAACAGAAAATAAATCAATAAATGAATTTTATAAACAATTTGATAAAATAGTGTCATCAGATGAGTATAATTTAAAACTGACTAAACTTTTTTCCCAAAATCCCTCCCCTGCACAGTACAACATCGCATTTCAGATTCATACAAGCTTAAGATTGAAATGCTGCAGCAACAATCCACCCCCATCATTACTTCTGCTGTGGAAGAAGCAAAAAGTAAAAAAGGCACAGAATTTCAAGAATCAGCTGCAGGTAGAGGCAAAATCCGGTATCTTGCAGGATGGTGCATTTCAAGAGTAAAGAAATTGAAAATGAGGAAACTATCAACTTATTTATACAAAAGAGATAAGGTTGATTTAGTAAAGCAGATGATAAATGACAAAGACCTATTGCAACATTTAGAGGGTAGAGAAGGAGAGTTACTTAAATATTCTTTAGACAAGGCCTCCTTAAAAGAAACAATGCGTAGACAAAATGTAAGACATGGACTTACAAATGTTAATGATAAATGTTTTGAATACTTTTTATTAGTAGATAAGCTTGTAACATCTCTTCAAACTGTTCAAAATTTGAATCTCCATGGAGAAAAGTTTTATGCTCATTTAACTTCTGAACTATATGAAAATGAAACCTTAGCTGAAAAATGGCACAATTTGTTTGAAGATTTTAACAAAAAAGAAGAACTTCAAAACCAAATTAAAGCACTTTTTAGTGAGGTGATTGAGAAATATTGCATGATGAGTGTTGCACAATTAAGAAAAGAGTATCTCCGAAACTTAGAAGTGAAAAAAAGAGAAGCAACACGTAAACAAATAAAAATCAAGTCTGCAAAAGTGAAAAAAGACAAGTTTGATATGGAAACGTTAGCAAGTGATAAGACAGATGGAAAAGCTGCATCACACAAAAGACTCCAATCGGAATTGTTGAAGGATTCAACCTTTCTTGAAGAAAATTTTAAAAAGACAGAATTAGTAAAACTATGTCAAATGTACCAGGTGAAACAAAAATCTAGTCATTCAAAGAAACATATAGCTGACTTACTCAAACCCATAGTTATTGAGTCATCTCATATACCATCTTTGTTTATAGACTTGCAGACAACTGAAGCTCCAGAGTCACCCATTCCATCAAGTTCAGTTTCAAATATACAGGGATGTTCAACATCTATGCTGCATACAGAAGAAAGTGTGAAAGTAAAAAAGCGTAAAATTGGGGTTGGAAAGGGAAAGGGAAAAAGAAGAAAAATCCATTGTTAAATGGCCATGTGGCATATGTGGGGATGATGCTAATTTTGATTCTGTAGGTTGTGACGGATGTGATACCTGGTTTCACGGAACATGCTTAAAAATTGAAAATTTAGATGATCTGCCATCAGAATGGTTTTGTGAAAATTGCAAGGAGGAGGGTGATATTGTACAAAACTGAACCGATATATTTTTGCACTTCTGATCATTGTGATTTTAAAAAGGTAAATATTTGAAATATGTAATGATAATTTATAATTGTATATAAACATACCATGTTACAGTAAAACTGTCATTTTCCATGATTATCTTCAATTTTCTCAATTTCTTTTTTGTATTTCCCGCAAATTCTTAAAACCATTTCGGAACTTACCTGATTTGTTGGTTCCGTTATGTGCGATAGTTCCGAATGTGAGATTGCCATTTCCGGTTTAGGTGTCCTGCCATGGCGTCCGTTTATAAAAAAAACCGAAATCATTCGAAGATTTCACAAATTCTTGGAGAGTAATCTTATTGTTTTATGCATCGTGCTAAAGAAAAAAGTGTATAGAATTAGCGGCATATAGTAAAATAAGGTAATTAATCGCTGTTCTGTCAATTTGGATTATTTTAGTGAGGCAGGGTCCGAAATCGTTTATTCCCTTTTCGCTTTTACTGTATCTAGAGGGTCGACTTTTTGATTTTTTTAAAAATAAAATTTTAAGTTGATACAAGCCCCTGTG
>JARBDR010000809.1:0-102404 GCA_029721355.1 Tegillarca granosa | reverse complement strand
GCCACAGATACATGTTCTATCAAACTTGTTTTCCAAATACCATCATCTTGGAGCCATCTTGATTCTGGTCTCATTCCATTCTCACCCCTGCAAACTTGTTTACATCATCACTTATTTAGTGTTTGTATCAGCATTGTTTTTGTTTTGGTTTAAAAACTTCAACTACATGTTCATAATCTTTTATATGCACACTTACCACTTTTCCTGAAATGCTGACCACTTCGCCCGTTGTCTCTTCTAAGTGTGATTCCATTATTGTGGCTTGATCTTTGGGTTTTAACTTGATCAAATCTTTCAACTTCATTCCAATTAAAGTGTTTGTTTCATACCCAAATAACTCACAAGCCATGTCATTGGCTATTAAAATCTTCAAGTCATAAAAAAAAGATTGAAGCATTAGAACAAAACCAGTGTATATTTATCTATGACAGAAACAAAATACTGTAAATTTGTATTAAAAATGCTTAGAATTTTTAATCCACTATAGCTATGCTGTTTTTTTGGAATTTTCTCTTTAGATGTATTTTCAGAATTATACTAATTAATAAAACATCTATAGTGATTAAACAGTCTACAAATGTAACATGAAAGCAAAAACCATACCTCATTTTTTTCATCTTTATGTAACGTCGCCCACAAATATTAAATATCTTAGATCTAGCACAAGAACATTTGTTTTATCAAGATGATTTCCACCAAATTCTCAACTTAATGAGGCACAAAGGGACATAACTCTCCATAATTGGAAACATAAAACAACTTCCCTTAAAACATAATTACTTCTAAATATCCAATTTGGCCCAGGAAGTTTTGGATAAAAGATTACATAACCTATGGCAGACAGTAAACTACCAGTCTGAGAAAGACTCACTTAAGCCTTTGGCTAAGGTGGCTAAGGTGGGCTAAAATTGAACTTTTGATGTAAACTTTGATCCTAGAAGCTTCAGACGAGATTTCAACAAAAAAAGTTTACATCATGCATGACATACAGTTAACCACCCAAAATAGCTATTCTAAGCATTTGGCTCAAGTGAGATAAAAGTTGAAGCTATGATGCAAAAACTTTGGTCATCAAAGCTTTAAAGAAGATGGAAACATTATATATATATATAAAGTATACACCACCTACTGCAGACCACCACAAAAGTGCATCACTTTTGGCTCAGGTGAGCTAAAATGAAGTTAAGACATAAACTGGTTTTTCTTTCTGAAAAAAAATTCTTTGGTTAGTCTGTAAAACAAAATTATAAAAAATTTAAGATTTATAGAAATAATACCTCTGAAGTCTTGGCATTAATTGTACAAATAGCCTTATTTGGATTTCTTATAGTTGATGGGAACGTCGTACCAGGCTGCCCGCCACCTATGTAGTTATAGAATGACCAATTTTCACCGAGGGACTGATTGAGATGTTCCGAAGATGAGGCTGTAAAAGATCCTCTACTGTGTCCAGACACGAAACTTACATCATTAAGACCATTTGCTAAAGGCAAGTAAAGAATACAATATTTATTAAACAATATATATATATATATATATATATATATATATATAATATATATATATTCACAATCATTTTTTTATACTGATTTTAATTTGATTAGAAAAACTGATATCTGACTGAAAAACAAAACTGCTAAAAGTAAATAAAAACATTGTTTGTGTAAACATCATTTGTTAACATTTTACTACTATAGTAAACACTGGTTAAAACTTAAAACAGACATTGATTTATCAAAATTTGTTAACATTGTTCAGAATTCTCCCAACTTGAAAATATTCCCCAAATGAATAATGAAGTCACACAGGAAAGGTTCTATTCATGATGTAATGTTATTGTTGTTGGAAAAGGAAATTCCCCTAAAAGTAGTTCCCAGCTACTGTGGTGATATGGACCACTGTATCACATAGCCAGAAAACGTAATGTATCCCTATAGTAGGATTCAATGGGTATGTGATAAACAGTGGTTACTTACAATTCTGATCCAAATGGACCAGCAGAAAACAATCGAAACATATTGCTAATTGATCTACCCGGTACTATAAAGAAGAAATGTATTCACTAGGAATTAACCAGTGAATTGTTGTAACAAACCAGTATACAGATAAAAATAATTACTGTGTAATTGAAGAGGCCCAAAAATGTGCGAAACAATCAATTTACAAACAAATACAATGTATGGTATATCATTAATGGGACATGTACGTATGGCCACAGAGAACTCAAAACAATAAATATCAAATTTCTTGGGTTTGTGATACAATAAATATACCAGGCTCCAGTTTTACTATCATTCACTCACTTGAGTGTACACTCAACACAAATTAGAGAATATTTCAATGTCAGTTTTTTAAGACATTGCACAGTTAAAATCGGATTTCTAATGTTATATTTAAATTGTTTAGTGAAGGTTTGTTTCAAACAAAACAAACATTGTCTCATAAAACTTAAAATTTTTGAAATATTGATGAGAGAAAAATTGGAATATTTGAATTGAATGTATACACTCAGCTGAGTAAATGATTGTGAAACTGGGGCCCAGTGATACCGTAAATTTCCCAATACATAGAGCCAATTTTAGTTAATGGTTATTGTTTCTATATATTTTATCTTACCTATGCCACCGTAACTTTTTACTATTCCTATCTTGGGCTTTTGGTTTTGTCATGGTATCTTCCAGACAAAGTTTGGACTTTCTGACCTTTGGAAATGACCTGATTAATCTCAAACGATGCTTCTATTCCATTTGTTAAACCAAACTGTCCCGCATGATCCCATCTTCCTGTGCGGATTCTGTCCCAGTGGTGAGGATATGACGGCGTTCCAAAAGAAAGTTTCTTACTTAGACGACCCAAAGTTATTATTGGTATGGCTGCCCAAATTAAATTTCTTCTAAAAAAATCAAGGAAAGTGAAAAATAAAGCTTTATTTATTCTGATAAGGAGAAATACTCACCTTGGAAAACTTTTACAATTTAGGTCCCAAAGAACCATTTTTTGTGAAGAAACTTTTTGTTGTTGTTGTTGTGATGTTGTTCAACATCAAGGTTTCAGCTATTGTAGTGACAGCAAGGCTATTGATCTCTACTGATTAATTCTAAGAATAAGTTCATGTAATATACCTGTGTGAATAAGGGCTTGTTGTGTACTAGCGCACACTCAGGGCAACTTTTTGGTAAGGTGCTAGCTCACTGACAAAGTGTGCCACAGACAAGCCATACCACTCACCTAGTCCATTGTCCAGACACTAGGGGACACAGTTGATACTGTATCCTTCTCATGCTGAACACCAGATCAGAGAGCAATATTGCAAATTTTAAAGTCTTATGAGAGACCCAGCAGAGGTTCGAACCCACAATTTCCCACTCTCAACGCTGATGCTCTACCACTGAGCCACTGAGATACAGGAGTCCAGGGCCCATAAAAATTAGGCAACTTGCCATTATCAGAAAGATTTTAATTGAAAATTAGAGCATAGTTCTGTGGTAAAAATGTTAGGCTTCAGGCCTAAAATAAAATTAACTTTGTTTGCCGTTGACGCCGCCCGACCCACTTGAAATGCTCTTACCCAAAAAATTTTATTGCCATCAATTCCAATTTTTTTTTTTTTTACTTCTCATACAACATTAGAAACAGTATTAAAGGAAAGTAATCCTAGAAAGCAAGATGACCTGTGATCAGGTTTATACAGCAGTAAGGAAATTTCACTGTGTTTCTTCATGGGAGAAAACACAAGGAGGAACAAAGACTTTAGATAGCAAAAAAATTTAAAAATGCGTTTTAAAAGAGACCAATTTAACCTTTTTAAAAAGGTGTAATAGATTCCATTTTTTAAGCAATAAAATAAAAAAATTTTCCTACCTACCTACCCACATGTGGATAGCATGGGTCGGAAAACAGCAAACAAAGAATTTTTTAAGTTAGGCCTCAGAAATATTTTTAGAGTTATTACATATAGAGTTATATATGAAAAATTTAACAACATACATCTATTTGGGAAAAATATAAGATTTAGAATATATGCCCTACTTCATAAATATTTATTTTGGCTGTGTATAAATATTGCACTTTTGGCATCAAAAAAATTTCCGCCAACATTAATACACTTCAAAATTAACTTTAACTCCCTGTCTAAGGGGAAACAATGACAGTGCCAATATTAATATACGCCAAATGTTTGAGACCCTCAGAAGCACCAAATATAATATATGGGAATATAAATATTTATACAGTATTTTAGTCTAAAATTTTGCAGACTGACAGCTCCTGGACTATCAGAAATTGTGAAGTAATTTATGACATTGATAATTACTTACTGATAAAATATTTGGTGTTGAATTCTTGTAAATGTTGATACGAGTCATAGTTCCTATCAATATTTGTGTAATCAGACGGAAGACTTCTACGTCCCAACTTAGCTGAAGATAATATTGGAGAAAACTCCAAACCATTCATCCTAAAGTAAAATGTTATAATAAAGAACATGTTTTAACAAATCCAAAGCTTCCATTTGATTCTTGACTTTCAAGAGTCACAACTGGTGTCATATGAATATGTTTAAATATAATAAAAAAAATATTACAGATGCATTAATTTCATGATTTCTCTTGGTGAAGCCTAAAATAAAATTAACCTTGTTTGCCGTGACTGTTCGACCTGACTTGAAATGCCCCTACCCGAAAAATTTTATTGACAAGAATTCCATTTTTTTTAAAAATTATTTACTTCTCATACAACATAAGAAACAGTATCAAAGGGCAATAACCCTGGCAAGTGAGACGACCTGTGAGCAGGTTTAATTTATACAGTACTAGTAAGGAAATTCAGCTGTCTTTCTTCATGGGAGAAAACACAAGGAGGAACAAAGAAGACTTTAGTTAACAGAAAATTTGTAAAATATGTTTTAAGAGACATGTGAAACCAATTTAAACTTTTTCAAAAGTGTAATAGATAATGTTTTCAAAAAATAAAATTAAAATTTTTTCCTACCTACATATGATAAACATGGGTCTGAAATTTTTTAAATATAATGTTATTTAAGCTGTCTGCTAAAAATTTTGGGTTGTGAAAAAAAAAATGAATACTGTGGGCTGGATTCATCGAGTCATTTCAAGGCCAAAGGAAAAATGCAGACCCTTTTACAATCCTACAGCCCTCAAAGTGGGTTTCAAAACTGGCCAGCTGGCTACCAATTTAAATTTTCTGGTGGCCAGTGGAAATTCCATGTGGGCAGGCAATCTTTTCTTCCAAATGATGAAAAATTAAGGCAACTTTAGTTATGGAAAACAAAAATGCACATTTTTAAAATTGATTTACAATCACTTACATTAGTGTTATTAATAACAATAATGATGTAAAGTGTCCATTATATTGCCTGAACAGTATCATTATATTGCAACAGTACCATGAAAATTTTGTAACACAGAAATAATATCTGTTTTCTAGTCACAAAAGTTCAAATTTAAAGTGGACAAGCTGGCCACCATTTACAAATTTTAGGTCGCCAGACACAATTCCAGGTCGATTTGGCCACCATTTTAGTAGACAAAATTGAGGGCTGTCCTAAATTAAGGTGATATGCTCAAATATTAAGATTACTGTCCTTTACTTAATGCACTTAAAGTGATAAACCATGCAAGTTAATGGACACTTTGCAGCTCAAGTTTGTAAGAAATTAAAGCACTTTATATGTTGAAACAGATGGCAAATGTAGATGGCGCACAAGGATGCAACTAAAGACAAACTTTTGAAAATCTTATTCTTAAAATATCCAACAAAAACTCAACCATATGTGCACATTCCAGATCCACCCGCTCACACCAACAACAGCAGGGACAGCAAAATCAATAAATAACAAGGTTTCTTTGAGATTTAAAATGAATATTTATTTTGTCAAGGAAAATTTAGTAGTAATTTGAGGGAAAAACATAAGATTTTCTTAGGGTTAAAAACACAGACATTCGGTAATTAAAAAGGGCTAGATTAATCGCTGTGCATTAATGTACTTGAAATTCTTGAAAAATATGTTAACAGAAATTCCATTAAATATCATAACTGCATTATCAAACTTTGATCATTTTGTACACAGTTAGCAGGGGGGAAAAGGGGGGGGGGAGGGGGTAAACAAAATTGTTGAATATGAATTGGAAGACGCGAAGACGGGTTTTCGGGTTTTTCCACCTCTAAGAAATATTTAGATCTGAAATATAACAATATGCTAAATTTGTTTGACCTATATCATTGAACGACTATTGACATTTCTAATGGATGACTTTACTTGTCAAACTTGTTCTGACAAACGTCGCGCCGGTATTGACCTTTCATTTTCAAAAATTAAAATTGATGTTGACGTTTATTAAAAGAGCAAAATATGACAATTTTATATTTATGCATTTGAAAAAAACTCAAATGATATGACCGATGTGTAGTTCATTAAAAATAAAAAGCATTTTAAATACGAACTCTAAATAATTTTCAAATTCTAGTTGCTGAATACCTTTTCAATTCATCCGCCATTCTTCGTGGTCAACTGCGCATGCTTCACTAATCCAAATTGGGAGTATTCGACAATGACACTCGTGACTCAACAACGACACTCGTGCACCTGTTCCATACATACGATTACCTGTCCCGCGTGTTTATTTCACACGCGCACGATTGATTAAACACGTAAAACATGTACATTATTTCTATTACACAAACTCATAATAAAACAAGGGGTCCAATAACTCATTTACATATTTTTCAACTGGGGCCTACTTCTATTTGCATTTAAATTAGGACAAACATATATGTCGGATACAGTTGAATATTTAAGGTTTTTATAAATTTGATTCAATTTAAAATAACTGGCTAAAATAACATCTTACAATATCATAGTCTGTGAATACGAGCAAAACAATATTTCGCATGTTGACTGTTTTTTAATCGATAAAAGCTCAATAGAACTGATGTTTATTTTTGTGATTATTTTCGACTAGAAAATGCTGCAAGGTGATTATTATTATTATTATTATTATTATTATTATTATTATTATTATTATTATTATGAAGTCTCTCACCACTTGAAAAGCGGGGGAGACTTTTGTTTTTGTATTGTTTCTTCTTATTATTTTTCTTCCGCGTTTTTAAGCCCAATTTTTTTCCGACCCTTTTCTCAGGAATGGAAAGTAGTGTTAACTTCAAATTTTCTGCAGATAACTAAAATTATCTTAAGGTGTGTTATTAACAGTACTTTTTTTTCGCAATTCGCAAAACAAGAGCTATATTTATCAGAGTTTATCGCCCTCTCCAACAACACATGTTTTTCATTTAACAATTTATTATTATTATTATTATTATTATTATTATTATAATTATTATTATTATAGCGAAATTCAAACCCGTTTTACCGTGTCTTTGAATTATAAATCTACATTTTATTTTTAATTTAAAAATGAAATTATCATGAAGCAATTAAAGCTGCATTAAGTTTACCAAATTTCTGATTTTTTTTTTTGATTTTCTAAAAATATATTTTTTTAAAAGTAAATATCTTCTAACCACGATCCGTGACATTCATTTTCTAGAATTTCATTTCTTTTAGCTGCAAATAAACGGGATCCTCTGACCGGTTGGTCAGTGTTCTACGATGGTAATTATGAGCTTGGAGCATGCGCACGGATGTACGGAAAAGCCTAGAATCGAAAGTGAAACATGACAGATTGCATTAATTGTCCTTCATTAATATCCAGATGTATTTGAAATGGTGTTATTTTTCCCTTACTAAGTCACAAATGACAAATTCAACGAAGTTTTGTGTTTAATTTATCGTATTTCAACATTTTGAAAGTTGTGTTTAAATGACCCGGGTTTTGATGACGTAACCATGTTCTAATATTAGATCCCAAATGCTGCATCTCGCTGGGTAAACACTGTAATTTCTGTATTTATTCGGGAGCGTCTTTTTTACTCAAATACACTCAAATATACTCAAATACACTCAAATACGCATAGATATCGACTAATATGTAGACATACGGCTTGAAACTATTAAAATATAGCTTAATTATTTATTCAAGTGTTGATTAATTTGTGGAAGAATTGTTTAAAACGAAATATGCCAATAACGAAGTCCATTAATTAAGCCGTCCCCTGGATTTCATTATAGCCGAAATCTACTGTATTATTTTTCATTCCCCAAATTATCTTGCCTTTTTAAATTTTATTATCTTTTTAATAAATCTGTGGAAACTCTGTTTAATCGGGTTTATGAGATTTAGGAGACGAAAAAACTATAAACAAAAACTTTTGAAAACCAAGGGCAAAAGATAATATATTTAGTAAGTAAATCTTTTCAGACCAAAGAATATCTCTTAATATATAAATATAACTGTTTAAAGAAGAAATATGTTAATTTTGAGTAAGGAAGTTTTACCAATTTTTTTTTTAAAAATTTGAAACTGGTGATTTTTGTCACAGAAAAATACCTCCATTTACCTCTAATATACAATTTCTTTTCCAACTGCCTTAAAATATGGCAGACAATTTTGCAATTTTTCTCTGTACTGGTATTTGTGAAATTGAGGATATATTTGTGTAAACTAAACCATACAAAAGTTATAAATCACAGAATCCTACATAAAGCTTGTGGTAAAGCTTACCAAATAGCACAAAAACAAATTTTTCAATTCATTTTTCAAAAACATAATGTCAAGGGACTGTTGTAAAATATGCATTGCAGATAAAACACAATATTCTGCAATATTATTCAAATACACCAAAAGGTGCTTATGGCCTCAAATTTTAATAAACTTTAACGCCTTGGTTCAATAGACATAAAAATTGTATTCGCGAGCGCAGTGGAAAGCAACCATTGTAACTTGAACACGCCTAAGATGTCGGTCATTCTACGGTTGTCTGAATGCTTGGTAAAGGCTGTATGTCCAATTCGGAGTGGAAACGGGAAAATTCAAGATATTACATCAACGATACGTTTTTGAAGAGTTTTTCTAACATAAATCACTCATTTTTGACTGTACATTTGAATGTATTTGAGTTTATTTGAATATATTTGAGTGTATTTGAGTGTATTTGAGTGTATTTGAGTGTATTTGAGTAAAAAGACGATTCGAGCTTTTATCGTTGAACCAAATGTAACATTGCTCATTAGGAACATCATTTATTAGATTAGCACCGTTTTATTTTTTTCTTTGGAAAACTTAATGCAGCTTTAAATTATTGAAATTTCAAAATAGTAACAGAAATGTAAATCAGAAATTGTATCAGATGAGACTTGTTTAAAAAGTGAGATCATGAAAGAATCTATATGCAACAACTGGTCAAAAAATTCTTTTATTTTTCACGAGAAATTTATATATATTTAAATATCCTGTTCATCTGTAAACAACAATACAAATGTACAGAATAGAATAGAATAGAATAGAATAGAATAGAATAGAATAGAATAGAATAGAATAGAATAGAATAGAATAGAATACTCTTGTATTAACTGGCTATACTTCTTCCATCTACTTTTCAAATTTTGACTTTTTCATCCATAATCATATTTATTTATTTATCTATTTATTTATTTATTTATTTATTTATTTATTTATTTATTTATTTATTTATTTATCTATTTACTTATTTATTTTTGTTTTGTTTTTTAAAGATAAAAGATTTACGGGGGTTTTTTTTAAAGAACAAATAACGTCCTTTTTCTTTTTAAAAAAAATTTATCACCACTGATTCAATTTTATTTAGTGTTTTAGTAAATAGAATTAGTGATATAAAAATCGAATTATTTGATATCACTAATTCGATTTTTCTTATTTTCTTTATCTTATTAATTTAGCAGGGACTTCCTTGCTTGTGCTCTATCATCGACAGAGCTACCAACGAACACAACCGCACTTAAAAAAAATTTCGTAACGAATGTAAACAAAACAATAACAGCTCCCTTAAATGGATCACGGTCATAGTTCAGCACACATGCTTGGTGAAGAGATTGGCGCGAACCTGTGATAATATGGACAGTATAGAGGACTGATATTTTTATGTAGAATGGTATATCTATATATCACATAACATAATTATTCTTTTAATTGTGATGTTTTAATACAAATCGCATTGCTTTCGTTCTATAAAATTATGCAGTGTAAATTTATGAAACTTGCATGAGGAAAGGATGGTTGACACTTACAAAAGGGGGGGGGGGGGGTTAAATTTGCATTCAATGGAATATTGTGAAGAATGAAGAACTTAAATTCACCATGTTGGTATTCCATGAATTGATGTAGATTTATACCAGTTTCTCTCTCTCTCTTTCTCTACTCTCTCCTCTGTCTCTCTCTCTCTATTTAAATGGATTATATATTCTCAAAAGTTTATTATTATTATTATTATTATTATTATTAATAGTAGTTTAACATTAATCCAGGCTACCTGGTTAAGTAATTATCCTGCTTGATCAACGAAGTTAAGATTTATGTTAAGTTTTCAAGCATATTTTTTTGTTAATTCACATTTAAATTTTTGAGTACAAAACTTCCTTTGAACATACAGTAGTAAATGTTCCTTGCAGTTGAATTGATTAAAGGTCACTTTAACCCAGATTTCATGCTTTATTTGATAAGGTTAAGATTTCAAATAAGACTTCAAATGAAAGTCACAGGATCCTTTGTCACGACAGACATGACACTTTAGAAAAGCCTCCCTGCAATATTGCCCTAAGCACACTACAAAGGTAAAAATTTCTGTTACTTCACCTATAGCTGGTGACGTCTTAATATAAGTGAAATATTATTGACAGGGACGTAAACCCCCATTAAATCAATCAGAATAAAATTTTTTTGGGTGACCTATATTTGGATCTTCATTGGACTTGATTAAGATTAATGTTAAAATTTTGAATATGTTGTTTTTGTTTTGGTACAACACATTGTGAAGTATTCAAACTTTGTGTGTACATATGCCTATGTGCAGTTAAAATATGTAGGTCACAGTAACCTGTATTTTGTTTCTTAATTGATTTAAATTTAAAATGATGTTTTCTTCAAATGACATTTAACGTTGTAGTGTCAGGAAACTGTACATACTGTAAGTGTAGTTTTTTGCAAATAAAAAGTTACTTCTACAAGAGCTCTATAGAATTAAAATGGTAGCTATAGTCAAGTTTCATTTTGCGAGTAGGTCAAAAGTTTTCTTTGAAAATTTGACCATGTGAAATAAAATACATTTCCAATGCGTTCATGAATATTCTGGGATATCGAATCAAAGTACTAGGTCACTTGCTTCATTGACTTAGGTGTGTGTTTATATAACTCCCTGAATAATTTGTGCAGTTGGATTTAAATACTGTAAACATACTAATTTTAGTGTGTACATATTTTAGCACATTTTACATTCTGGACTAATTCACATAGATTCAAATTAGAGAAAAACAACTTTTGAGAACCAGACTATAAGTCACACATGTATTTTAGTGGTGTATTTAAATTTGAGCTACTGTCCTAGCTTGAAAATCACTTTAATACACTGCTAAAATTAGAATGTTTACAGTAGGTTATAAATTTTAATTATTAAATAGTAATAAAGCAGGACTGGCTAAGATACAGTACTTGTGACAAATATAAAAAGCAAGGTATTAATGTTTTTTTGAAAATGCAAGAATGTTTATTTGATTTTTTTAATTTTAAATTTTGTTTCATTTCAGGATATAAGGAATTTTTTTGGTCCAACTGCAAGTTCTAAAAAAACTGAAAAACCAAAATTAGAAAATGGTAGTAAAGTGAAAACAGAAGAAAAGAAAAAGGAAGACAAGAAAAAACATAAAAATGAACAGAAAGAAACAAAGAAAGGAAAAAAGATAAAGGAAAAAGAAATTGATAGTTCAGAAGTGATTAGCATTGATGATGACTCGGACACTGACTTAAATAGCAATAAAAGAAATGTGAAAACTAAAGAATCAAAGTTAAAAAAAAGTCCAGCTGTCAATGGGAAGGATAAATCGCCCTCATCTACAAAGAAGAAGAAAAAGCATGTGTGTAATATAACAACAAATTAATTTTATTTAGATCACGTGTATTTGTAACAACGATTTTCCCTCAGTTTTTGAAACTTTGGGACAAAAGTCTTCTTACCATAAAATTTTGGGATAGATAAATTTTTTCATGACATAACCACGAAAGTTAATCAATGTGTAATTTTAATAGCAGTTGTTAAAAGCAAAAGGGTGTGGCCCTGGCCAGAAAAGTTTGGGTCGGATGGATGGGTTGAACATTCCTTTCCTCATTTTTTTTTAACCTTTGCATCTTTTTTTTGTTTAATGTTCTGGAATAAAATGTTTTTAGTATTTGATGGAGTAAGCTGTGCTTGAGTGAGCTGTACTGTAGTAAGCTATACTGGAGTAAGTTGTACTATAGTGAGTTGTACTGTAATAAGCTATACTGTAGCAAGTTATACTGCAGTGAGTTGTACTGTAGTAAGCTATACTGAAGTTACTTATACTGCAGTGAGCTGTACTGGATTGACTTGTACTGTAGTAAGCTATACTGAAGTTACTTATACTGCAGTGAGTTGTACTGGATTGACTTGTACTGTAGTGAGCTATACTGGAGTGACTTGTACTGTAGTGAGCTTTTCTTAAGTGACTTGTATTGTAGTGAGCTATACTGGATTGACTTGTTCTGTAGTGAGCTTTACTTGAGTGACATGTACTGTAGTGAGCTGTACTGGATTGACTTGTACTGTAGTGAGCTGTACTGGAGTGACTTGTACTGTAGTGAGCTGTACTGGATTGACTTGTTCTGTAGTGAGCTGTACTGGAGTGATTTGTACTGTAGTGAGCTGTACTGGATTGACTTGTTCTGTAGTGAGCTTTACTTGAGTGACTTGTACTGTAGTGAGCTTTACTGGAGTGACTTGTACTGTAGTGAGCTGTACTGGATTGACTTGTACTGTAGTGAGCTGTACTGGAGTGACCAGTGATTTTGCTATGGTTTTTAAAAACTACCTTCTACCTTTCTGATTGGGAAAATTTGAATCCTTTATATGTCACATATTACACTCAGAATTTTGAAATTCATTGCAAAGATTTTATATTGTGACAATATCTTACATTTTTGGTCTGTCAGAACAGTTTTGGACAACTGGATATAACTTTGAATGTGTGTCACTATTGCCTTTTGGGGAATTTTAGTTGTCAAATTGGGAAATTTTAGTCTTATTTCTCAAGGGGAAACTACCTTTATTCGGTAGTAATTTTAGGCAAACAAAACCACTGGTGACTTGTACTGGAGTGGGTTGTACTGTACTACCTGTATTCCAAAACCTTTTGACATGTTTATTTTTGTATCATTTTGTTTCAGAGTGTGAGTGATGATGACATGGAAGATGAAGAAGTGGTTAGCACAAAGAAAAAGACGAAGGGCAAAAAAACTCAAAGAATAGTTGATTCTGGTAAATTTTTAATAGAAATTTAAATAATCAGTAACTGATTTGTGTACTATATAATATGTACATTTCATGCTACATAAAGTTAAAATTTTGTTCCAAAACAATTTTTGTCGAGCCTGGCATTGCCATAAGGCGAGACTTAAGTGTAACTTTTCCAGTGTCATTGTAGGTGGCGATGACGTCGTGTCAAAATGTAAAAGTTTATGTTAAAGTAATTTTTTTTTACTGGATCAAAAACTAACCAGGTGAGACATTTAAATCCGTGGAATTCTTGTTTTATCATGTTCCTGCATATATACATGTATCCTTGTTTAGTGGCATGAAGTTTTTGATGATAGATCTTTAAAAAAGGGGATCTTACTGGCATAGTGGCCTCTTAACTATTGAGGACCCTCTAGGTTCAAATCCTACTTTAACACATCATGGTATGTACATGTACATGTTGTCACTTAACTTGCTAAGGCCTAAAATAAAATTAACTTTGTTTGCCATTGATCACCCGACCCACTTGAAATGCCCCTACCAAAAACATTTTATTGCCATCATTATTTTATTTATTTATTTATTTATTTTTAATTTTTTTAAATACAGTACAGTAGATTCCACTTAATTGCATACCGGTTAATTGCATATTCCGGTTAATTGCATAATTTTTCTCTGCACCAAACCATTTCCTATTTAAACAATGTAAAAAATTCCGTTTATTTGCATAAACAAAAGTCTAAATTCTGCTTAATTGCATAAAAAATTCTGAAAATTATGCGATCTTGGTCTGAAGTTTCATGATTAAAAAATATATTTGCCGACAATGCAAAGGTAACCTCGACAGATGTTTACATTATATAAACATGTGTACAGCTAACACCAGGTGAGATATGAAGCCAGTTAATTAGTGTTCACTTTGTAGAGTAGTCATCCAATTGGTCTGTCAATAAGCGTTTGTCAGGAAACGTAATTAATTATGTTAAACCAATTAAAAAGGGCTATGACAGGTGAAAAATTTGTACCCGGGTCACACAAGTTTTATAACGATTTTTTTTAACTGAAATTTATTTCCAATACATTTTCTAAACCCAGACATGGTTTTACTGGAACTTCGGTGCTGGGTTTTTCAAACAAAGATTAAATAAAGCCAAAAACATTTTTTAAATTAATGTTTTTGTTAACATGGTTAAGGAATGTGTATCATTGTATGTACATTGACTGTTATCCCATAGCAAGTTTAATAACGCGTATATACAGTTCTTTTTGGGTAAACTCAATCAATCATACCTCAATCAAATGCTTTATTCTTTATTTATTATTTCCTCATTAAGATAAACTGGTTGAAATCATCGTTTACGGCTGAAAAACCCTTTATGTAGCAAGTTTTGTCGGTATACAGATTCAACATCAAAGACATTTTTTCACATAAGGAAGTGACGTTTTATTCATTAATTTCATTGGATCAGACCTAGTTACACATAACAACGGGAATTTCCAATTTATGACTGTTCGAATAATTGGTCAATAAACAATTAAAATATAACTTTGTATCAAATTAATAACAAGATAAGACATCTTTCAATTTATTTACACAAAATCTGTTTGAAATTTAATTTTACCGGACATCGTGCACGTTGTCAAGCAACTGGATTTTTTCTATGTCACATTTAAAAATAGATTATCGTACCGTGAAAGGGAGATAACTCGAACAGTATAACTCAGTGCCATGTGCGAACACGTGGATTTTTAAAAAGAAGTAAATAAACAAGAAATACGAATATCGCAAGTGTTAAGCAACAATGAATTAAATACCAACAGATGTTCTAGTTACATACATTTTCTAGGATTAAACACAGATCGATGGTCTGAAAGAAAAGTCCACCCATACCACATTTTGGAATCCCATGTAAATACGAGGTTTAAAACGATCAGCTAGAATTTTAAATCTTTATTTAGTAAAGAAAATATATTACAAGTCTTGAGATTTTAATTACATGTAATTTAATATTTTTTTCAATTATCTTTAATTATTTATTTTTTTATGTCAAAGGAATTACAAATTTTCTGCTGTTTCTACAGTACACGGACTTTGATGTTTACCAAGTACTTGGCAATAGCCACTCCGTTACTAAAAAACGGCCTCACCGGGAGTATCCGTCAATCGATCAGCTAGAATTTTTAAAACATTATATACAAATTAAAAAAAAAAAAAAAATTTTTAAATTTTTTTTATTCTGAATTATTTATTTCATTTTTTAATTTCAAAGTAATAACTTATTTTCTGTTGTTTCTACAGTGTTCTATGATGCCTACACAAGTACTAAAATGGCCCCAACCCATGTATCCATCAATCAATTGTGCCCAAGGGGCATTTTCGGTTATTTGCATATTCCGCTTAATTGCATAAAATTTTCTGACACACAGACTATGCAATTAAGCGGAATCTACTGTACTATGGAAATTCCATTGTGTTTCTTCCATGGAACAAAGAAGACTTCAGTTAACAAAAACATGTAAAATGTGTTTTAAAAGAGACATATGAAACCAATATAAACTTTTTCAAAAGTGTAATACCGCAGATTAAGTTTTCAAAAAATAAGATAAAATTTTTTCCCTACCTACATGTACCTACCCACATGTGGAGAGCATGCTTCCGAAAACAGCAAACAAAGAATTTTTTATGTTAGGCCTAAAGATTGGTAGTGTCCAATTTTTTAGTAAAAGTTAAATTATAAGTTTACAAAGAAAATATAGAATGAGAAAAAATCAAACAGATATCTCATTTTATGTTGACCTAATTTTTGGGGGTTTCTGCATTTGTGGCAGTGAAATATGCAAAATTTGTGATGAAAATCAAATAACCTTATAAAAAGAATGATTACTTTTTTTTTTGACCCTAGATGTAATTGAAAATTACTTTTCACATTCTTGATTACTATAAAATATATCTGTAGAAAGGAAAATGTTACTGCTATGAAGATTTAACATATTGAAAATTGTTATGTGTATATGTTTAGTGATTGTCTAAAGCGCTAACTAACGGATCAAGTGCCTCTTATCCCCTTGGCTCAAATCACTCGGGACAGATGCTAGTATGAGAAAGTTTGTCAGTTCGCCTGCCGAAGGTCGGTGGTTTTCTTCGGGCACTCTGGTTTCCTCCACCATCCCAAAACTGATTGCCTCGAAATGAGTGAAAGATTCTTGACTGGGGCGTAAAACACCATTACTCTGACTCCACTCCAAAAAGGCCAACCGTTGGTCTTTTTTCTTTGTGTGAAATCTACAGCAGCATTGTTGTATTCCATAGACATTAGCATTTAACCTCAAGTAACTGAACTGTTGTTTAACATGTTATTTTGTTTATTATAGATTCAGAAGATGAACCATCCAGTAAGAAAACCCCAAAAGGAAAAAGTAAACTAAAAGCTAAAAGGGAGATAGAAGATTCAGGTGAGCAAAAAGGCCCTACATGTAAAATTCATTACATTTTTAGAAGGTTCAGGTGAGCTACATGTATAATACATTACTTTTTTAGAAGACTCAGGTAAGCTTAAAAGAAATATGGTACAGTGATTATTAAATGATTCAACTGAACATATGTAGCCTGTGTAAATAACATATTTAGGAGATTCAGGTAAGTCTATCATACATTTCTTACTACCGTAATTTCAGGGGAGATGAAAAGGCATTTGACACATTTCTTTTTAAGAAGATTCAGGTGAGCCTATCATACATTTCTTACTATCAAAAATTCATGGGAGCTCAAAAGGCACTCAACACATTACTTATTTAGGAGATGCGGGTGAGCTAAAAGGACCTATGATACAATATTTGTTACAAAGGATTCAGGTGAACTCAAAACACTTATGTGAATTACATAAGAGATTCCGGTAATCTTAAAGAGCATATTATACATTTCATGCCACCAAAGATTTAAGGGTGCTCAAAGAGACTGTGTCACATTACTTATTGAAAAGACTCAGGTGAGCTTAAAGGGCCTGTGTTTTACTTATTTAGAAGATTCAGGTGAGCTTTTTGGGGATTAAGGTGAGCTTAAAAAGCAAGAATCTTCTGGTTAAGATTATTTTATCCTACAGCAAAGGAAAGAATTATTTTAATTTGTTTTAAGCTGGTTCATTGAATACACTATTTAGAAAAAAAAGTTATGTAAAACTGATTTGAAAACTCATTAGCAAACAGATTTATCAAAAGTTTCAACCAAACGCACATGCATAGGGAATCAAATTTGCTCTGACAAGATTTAATATGGGACATGCCTGTGATTTTACTGTCAGAATATGATACTGGAATAAAATGTCTTTCCTTGCTGATGAGATAAACTGGTACTTATCAGAAACTTGGATTTCTAGATCTTTTTATGAATTTTTTTGTTTTTAGATGATGAAAGCAAGCCCAAGCAAAACACACTGGATTCATTTGTTAAATCTCCAAGCCCGAATAAAAAACCTAAACAGGAACTAAAGAAAACGCCAGGTTCTGAGAAGAAAAAAGAAGTCAGTGTATCAGACTTCTTTGGAAGTGGTTCTGTGAAAAGAACAGAAAGATCCACTGTTGCTACTAAAAGGAAACTGGTAATTATCTATCATTTTATTGTTTATAGCAATCACCAAATTGGCTTACTGTAAATTGGGAAATTTTTTGCATCAGTTCATTCTCACATAAGACAACTTGGACATCTATTTCAAAAGACAAAATAGATTTCATATTTCATTTCGGAAAATCTGGTGACTGTCAGCACAAAATATATCAATTTTTTTGTTAGCTATAATTTTATTTTCGCCTCTAGCTTTACTTGCCAATTAACACGAAAATAAAACTATTGCGAAATTTCCCGATTAACACTCATTTGTTACTTTTGGCAATTAGAATATCTAACCAGTAAAAGTCAAACCAGGGTGATAAAAAATGGGTTATACATGTATATCCATAAATTTATCATACTGCATTATTAGTGCATTTATATCTTTTCTCCCAGAGGCTAAGTAAAATGGAGGGGCCCCTAATGGTCTAAAGGGTGCACTTATAGATCACACTTCCTTTCACTGCCTAAGTATAATTCCCATTTGAGCAGATCCTAGCAGATCAAGATTATTTTGCTGATATGGAGTCGTTATAAAAAGTGTTTGGCCACAAAATAAAAATTGTTGAGGTCATCTTGACTTCTCTCTCTCTATATCTCTCTCTCTATATATAAATAATCTGTGTGAGTGTGTGTGTGTGGTCACTGCCAAGCAGAGTTGGAGGAGACATATTGGAATCACCTTGTCTGTAAATTCTTTGTGGTCTTTGATTTGAAAAAAATATGTGTAGATTTAAAAATTGTCTTGTCTCTCTTGACCAATTCTAGTGCTATTCTAACTTTTTAATTTCATCAGGACGATATAGATGTTACAGATGATGTTGAGATACATGATGATGACGACTTTCAAGACACACTTAAACAGTTAGATGAACAACAGAGTAAAAAGGTAAATAACAACTTAATGAGAAACTAGTATACAAAAAAAAAAAAAAGTTACATACGTCATGGTGTACATGTATTGTTATTGTTGTAATGTTGATTAACCTTGCATCAGCAATTTTTTTTTTCAGGTATTTGCAACAAGAACAAGATTATTAATCTCTATTGATTAAACTTAGTGCAAGATTATGTATAAAAAAAATTGTGTGATGTGTGTGTGTATTATGCCTGCCTTGTACTAGCACACTATTGACAATTTGGTAAGGTGCTAGCTCACCAAGTCAGTATGCCACAGACAAGCATACTACTCCCTAGTCCATTATCCTAGCACAGGACGAACCATTTGATACTCTATCCTGCAAATGGTGAGCACCAGCTTAAGGCCATGGTCTTAGATGTTAAATCTTATGTATGACCTAGCCGTAGTTTGAACCCACAACATCACACTCTCGAGATGGATCTACCAATGAGTCACCAAGATCTTCTTGTACATGTATTTGTAAAAACAAATATATAATAATTATGAATTATATCATTGTTTATTGAAGAATCAGAAAATATCATGCTTATAAGTAAACATACCAGGTTAAAAATATAACAAGTAAATTCCATTATCTAGGACATGAATATCGCAAATTTTCGGATAAGTTGAACCTTGTTAAAAAGTGTGGATTTTTCAACCAAATCCAGTTACATGTATCTAGAACTTGGTCATCTTGGTTGTGTACCCAATGTGATCATATTTTCAACCAAAATGAGTCCAGTTACATATATCTAGAACCTGGTCATCTTGGTTGTGTACCCAATGTGATCATATTTTCAACCAAAATGAGTCCAGTTACATGTATCTAGAACCTGGTCATCTTGGTTGTGTACCCAATGTGATCATATTTTCAACCAAAATGAGTCCAGTTACATGTATCTAGAACTTGGTCATCTTGGTTGTGTACCCAATGTGATCATATTTTCAGGCAAAGATTGATACAAGTCCAGAAAAATCCATAAAGAAATCTTCAGAAACACATGAGGAAGAATCCAAGTCTCAAGTATCAGGTATGTGGTCTTATAAATCCATCTATGATTTTTGTTATATTTTAATGTAATGTTTTAATCTTGTTCCACTTTGAGGTGCATAAAGCTTTTAATTTGTATTTTGTATACCTATAAAATTGATGTGTTTCCTTTATCGAGAAGTAAAATGATTACTGATTGATAGGGTTTTATGACCAAGTCAAGAATATTTCACTTGCATCAAGACTTCACCAGCTATAGGTGAAGTGGCAGAAATATTGACCCTTTGCAGTGCACTAAGGGTAATGTACAGGGGGGGTTCTTTAATGTGCCACCCCTGCTGTGACAAGGGGCATGGGTTTTTGAGGTCACCTCTGAAGAACCTTGTGACTTTCATTTCTAAATGTTGTGTGCTTATAGAAAGAACAGTGGCTACCAATTTTCAAGTCTTGGTCAGACCCCGCTTGGGTTTTTGGAATCATGACCTCCGACATATGAAGCAAGCTCTCTGCTAACTGAGCTACCGTAGTGGTAGGAATGAATTGTTTGTAGTTATGTGGTCTATACTATAATTTCGAACATCCTGTTTTTCCATCTGAATAAAGTTGAAGAACGAGTGTTTAGAAATCACCATGCCCCTATTGTTTGAACCAGTTCATGCATGGTCCATAATTCAATATTGCTCTGTGGGAATTTCATGAATGTCACATATGGCCCATTTGTATGTCTAAACCTTGAAACAAAGTCATATATGTGTTGAATGTCAACGTAACTTTTGTGGTTTTTTTTTTTTTTTACAGAAAAGCCTAGTCTGGCTAGTAAGTTGTCTGCAAAAGTATCCAAACAACTTTTAGAAGACACGCCTGTTAAAGACAATGTTAATAAATTGGAAACTTTTGTACCTGACACACCTGTTGTAAAGGTAGGCAATTTTTGTACCTGACAATCCTGTTGTAAAGGTAGGTGACTTTGGTACCTGACACACCTGTTGTTGTAAAGGTAAGTGACTTTTGTAACTGACACACCTGTTGTTATCGAGGTAGGTTGATATTTGTACCTGATACACCTGTTGTAAAGGTAGGTGACATTTCAGCCTGACACACCTGTTTTTAAGTTAAGTGACTTTTATATCTGACACATCTGGTGTTGTAAAGGTAGGTGATTTTTGTAACTGACACACTTGTTGTAAAAGTAGGAGATTTATTACGTTACCTGAACCAAAGGTTTATGGTCATTTACTTGCATCACGTATTGGAGAACCAACCCTCAAAATTTTTCAAAACAGCATACTGTATGGAATGTTATTTTTTCGGGATGCAAATTTTGGCATATTTTGGGGGTGACATTAAAATCGTCAAATAAAAATCGTAAAAATTTTTTTTTACAGTCAACAGTGAGTTAGTTGTTTTAGGTCACCAAAAATATGTTAATAACCAAAATTTAGCCCTGTTGAAAAAACCTGCTTTGCAGTAAATGGCTACCCAAATTTGTAAAGTTGGTTGACCTTTACCTTTACATTCAAGGTCATGGGATGTTAAGTAGTAAAACATATAAACATTGTCATAAACTGAAAGATCTAGAAGTTTCAACTTTATTTGTTGTATATACATGTAACAGCTACTGGGTTCCACAAGTTAGTTGATTTATATCAAGGGCATCATAAAATTTTCAAATTAACGAGATCTGTCATCATGTACAAAGGTCTTTAATCTTGAAGATATCAAGAGATAAGGTCTAGTTCATCCTGTATTAGTCTTGTTTACACTTTAAAAGCCATGTTTACCCTTTACAAGCCTTGTTCATTCTTTGAAAGCCATGTTCATACTTTACCTGTCTTGTTCATTCTTTACAAGCCTTGTTCATACTTTATAAGCCTTGTTCATCCTTTACCTGCCTTGTTCATACTTTACCTGTCTTGTTCATTCTTTACAAGCCTTGTTCATACTTTATAAGCCTTGTTCATACTTAATAAGCCTTGTTCATTCTTTACCTGCCTTATTCATCCTTAACCCATCTTGTTCGTCCTTTAACCTGCCTTGTTCATCCTTTACAAGCATTGTTCTTTCTTTACAGGCTTTGTTCATCCTTTCAAAGCCTTGTTCATACTTTACAAGCCTTGTTCATTCTTTGAAAGCCATGTTCATACTTTACCTGTCTTGTTCATCCTTTACAAGCCATGTTCTTTCTTTACAAGCCTTGTTCATCCTTTCAAAGCCTTGTTCATACTTTACAAGCCTTGTTCATACTTTGCCTGCCTTGTTCATTTATTATAAGCCTTTTTCATACTTTGCAAGCAATATAGGTTGGTCAGGTTGCCTGAGTTGTTGGATTTTTCTTTCAAACATTTGATGTTTCATCATTAATTATTTGACTCTGGTCACTTGATTAAATATTTGATTTATAATAATTTTTTTTCAGTCTCCAAAGAAATCTTCTCCCCAAAAGTTTACCAAAACGCCTGAAAAATCATCACCAAGGAAGTCAACACCCAAGAAGACATCACCAAGTGCATCAAAGATGGAGGTTACCCCTAAATCTACGCCAAAACATGAATCATCGAAAACTAGTCCCGGAAAAACACATACAGTATGTATTGTAAACAGGAAGTTTACAGGCATCTGGCTATAAATGAATCAAATGATTAACAAGATTAACAAGTTGCAAAAAAAAAAAAAAACTTTGCAAATATTTTATTTTGATTTTTGTCGAGCATGGCAATGCCATAAGGCGAGACGTAGGTGTTATTTTTCCGATGTCATTGTAGGTGGCAGCGACGGTGGCAGCAGCGTGTCAAAATAGGAAAGTTTATGTTAAAGTAGTGTATTGTCTACTTGATCAAAAACTAACCAGACGAGACATTTAATTCCATGGAATTCTTAATATTTACATGCATTTACACAAGCCATTATCCAACAACAAAGAAAAAAGTATGCAAATGTCTTAAAAGCATAGTTCTTGCAAAGCTAAACCAGTGATTTTGCTTTTTCTGTGGAAAACTTCCTTCTACATTTTGGATTGGGAAAATTCTATTTGTTTTTATATACTCGGAATTTTAAAGATCATTGCATAAAAATTTTATTGTGACAATATTTGACATTTTGTTAGCCAGTTTTTGTTTAACTATTTAAATTTGTGTCACTTTTAGCATTTGGGGAATTTAAGTGGTCAAATTTGGAAATTTTAGTCATAATTCTACAGGGGAACCACCTTTATTTAGTAGTTATTTTAGGCAAACAAAACCACTGTAAACTAATGCCAAAATTTTCCAATTTATGGTAAGCGAAAAAAATGACGGGGGGAGAAAAATTTCCTAAATAGATTCTACAGTTTTATTTATTTTTACATTTATTTTATTGTTTATTAGTCACCAGAAACACCAGCTTTAGAAAGAAAAGCCTCATATAGATCATATCTACAGCGAGAAGGGCCGAGAGCGCTCAGATCCAAAGAAATACCAGAGGTAATGGATAATTTATATTGATATTTGAACAAGTTTTGGTTCAGCATAAGTTATTCAAACTCCTCTTAACACTGTATTGATGATCTCAATAGCTGTATTGTTACTCATCTCATCACTGTATTGATGATCTCAATGGCTGTATTGTTACTCATCTCATCACTGTATTGATGATCTCAATGGCTTTATTGATACTCATCTCATCACTGTATTGATGATCTCAATGGCTTTATTGATACTCATCTCATCACTGTATTGATGATCTCAATAGCTGTATTGTTACTCATCTCATCACTGTATTGATGATCTCAATGGCTGTATTGTTACTCATCTCATCACTGTGTTGATGATCTCAATGGCTTTATTAATACTCATCTCATCACGGTGTTGATGATCTCAATAGCTGTATTGTTACTCATCTCATCACTGTATTGATGATCTCAATAGCTGTATTGTTACTCATCTCATCACTGTATTGATGATCTCAATAGCTGTATTGATACTCATCTCATCACTGTATTGATGATCTCAATGGCTTTATTGATACTCATCTCATCACTGTGTTGATGATCTCAATAGCTGTATTGTTACTCATCTCATCACTGTATTGATGATCTCAATGGCTGTATTGTTACTCATCTCATCACTGTGTTGATGATCTCAATGGCTTTATTGATACTCATCTCATCACTGTATTGATGATCTCAATAGCTGTATTGATACTCATCTCATCACTGTATTGATGATCTCAATGGCTTTATTGATACTCATCTCATCACTGTATTGATGATCTCAATAGCTGTATTGTTACTCATCTCATCACTGTATTGATGATCTCAATGGCTGTATTGTTACTCATCTCATCACTGTATTGATGATCTCAATAGCTGTATTGTTACTCATCTCATCACTGTATTGATGATCTCAATAGCTGTATTGATACTCATGTCATCACTGTATTGATGATCTCAATGGCTGTATTGTTACTCATCTCATCACTGTATTGATGATCTCAATGGCTGTATTGTTACTCATCTCATCACTGTATTGATGATCTCAATAGCTGTATTGTTACTCATCTCATCACTGTATTGATGATCTCAATAGCTGTATTGATACTCATGTCATCACTGTATTGATGATCTCAATGGCTGTATTGTTACTCATCTCATCACTGTATTGATGATCTCAATGGCTGTATTGTTACTCATCTCATCACTGTATTGATGATCTCAATAGCTGTATTGTTACTCATCACTGTATTGATGATCTCAATGGCTTTATTGTTACTCATCTCATCACTGTATTGATGATCTCAATGGCTGTATTGTTACTCATGTCATCACTGTATTGATGATCTCAATGGCTTTATTGATACTCATCTCATCACTGTATTGATGATCTCAATAGCTGTATTGATACTCATGTCATCACTGTATTGATGATCTCAATGGCTTTATTGCTACTCATCTCATCACTGTATTGATGATCTCAATGGCTTTATTGATACTCATCTCATCACTGTATTGATGATCTCAATAGCTGTATTGATACTCATGTCATCACTGTATTGATGATCTCAATAGCTGTATTGTTACTCATCTCATCACTGTATTGATGATCTCAATAGCTGTATTGTTACTCATCTCATCATTGTATTGATGATCTCAATAGCTGTATTGTTACTCATCTCATCATTGTATTGATGATCTCAATAGCTGTATTGATACTCATGTCATCACTGTATTGATGATCTCAATGGCTTTATTGTTACTCATCTCATCACTGTATTGATGATCTCAGTGGCTGTATTGTTACTCATGTCATCACTGTATTGATGATCTCAATGGCTTTATTGATACTCATCTCATCACTGTATTGATGATCTCAATAGCTGTATTGATACTCATCTCATCACTGTATTGATGATCTCAATGGCTTTATTGTTACTCATCTCATCACTGTATTGATGATCTCAATGGCTTTATTGATACTCGTCTCATCACTGTATTGATGATCTCAATAGCTGTATTGATACTCATGTCATCACTGTATTGATGATCTCAATAGCTGTATTGATACTCATCTCATCACTGTATTGATGATCTCAATAGCTGTATTGTTACTCATCCTTGTATTGATGATCTCAATGGCTTTATTGTTACTCATCTCATCACTGTATTGATGATCTCAATGGCTGTATTGTTACTCATGTCATCACTGTATTGATGATCTCAATAGCTGTATTGTTACTCATCTCATCACTGTATTGATGATCTCAATGGCTGTATTGTTACTCATCTCATCACTGTGTTGATGATCTCAATGGCTTTATTGATACTCATCTCATCACTGTATTGATGATCTCAATGGCTTTATTGATACTCATCTCATCACTGTATTGATGATCTCAATGGCTTTATTGATACTCATCTCATCACTGTATTGATGATCTCAATAGCTGTATTGATACTCATGTCATCACTGTATTGATGATCTCAATAGCTGTATTGATACTCATGTCATCACTGTGTTGATGATCTCAATAGCTGTATTGTTACTCATCTCATCACTGTATTGATGATCTCAATAGCTGTATTGTTACTCATCTCATCACTGTATTGATGATCTCAATAGCTGTATTGATACTCATGTCATCACTGTATTGATGATCTCAATGGCTTTATTGTTACTCATGTCATCACTATTGATGATTTCAATGGCTTTATTGTTACTCATCTCATCACTATTGATGATTTCAATGGCTTTATTGATACTCATCTCATCACTGTGTTGATGATCTCAATAGCTGTATTGTTACTCATGTCATCACTGTATTGATGATCTCAATGGCTTTATTGATACTCATCTCATCACTGTATTGATGATCTCAATGGCTTTATTGATACTCATTTCATCACTGTATTGATGATCTTAATGGCTAAATGGTTTAAAGTGCTGGATTAGGAATTACAATGTTTCTCACTGCTTAGGTTTGAATGGTCCTGATGTGAGGAAGTTTGTTAGAGTTATCTTTCCTAAGGTTGGTGGTTTTTGCATGTTTTCTTCTACCGTTCTTTAACAACTGAAAGCCTTATGTCATAGAACTTTGTCAGAGTTGTAAAACACTTCACTCTTAAGACGTTAGAAATAAATAAGTACCTGACAAGAATTGTAGAGGATTTAGTGACAGATTTTCATTTAATCTTAATATTTTGGCCCTCAAAAAATATACCATCTTTCTATTCCACAGTAAACCGTCTTTATAATTACCCTTGTTTAATTTTGCCACTGTAATCATTACCACTGTAGTTTGGACTTCCAAAATCTTTTTTTTTTTTTTTTTTTTTTTTTTTTACAATCAGCCTTAATTTCTCATCGAATCAAAAATTTGAGAAAAAAAATGGTATTGAATCAAAAGTTTAACAAGTGCTATAACTTCCATTGCAGTGCAAAGAAAATTGAACAATTAATTGCAGCATGTTATGATTGGTTGATTCCAATGGCAATGGAAGTTTTAGCACTATAAACATCATTTCTTAACAGTTTAATGTTTATTTTTCCATTTTGCTTTTGGTTGTTTAATACTGAAAGACATTTAAAACACAGGTGCATATGACAAGCAAGACTAATCATTTGAAAAGCCATTTAATGATGTCATATGTATAAACATGGCAAGTCACGTGATTAATGATAATTATAGCCAATATAAGTACATTTGGCCTCAAACAGATTTATATAGAACAAAATTATAGGAAATATTATTATGGGTTGATTGAATAACTAATTATAATATCTGAAATTAAAGTACTTTACTTTCATCTGTCTTGTTCCAGGGAGCAGATAATTGTTTAGAAGGTTTAACATTTGTAATTACTGGAGTTTTAGAATCTCTGGAACGTGATGAAGCCAAGCATTTAATAGAGAAGTATGGCGGAAAAGTCACGACATCCCCTAGTAAAAAGACAAGTTATTTAGTCGCTGGAAGAGATTGTGGAGAAAGTAAATTACAAAAGGTAGGTTATAATTTCTATACGCCCATCAAAGACGGGGCGTATTATGGGATCACCCTTGGCGGGCGGGCGGGCGGGCGTCCGGGCAGGCGGATGGGCGGGCGGGCGTACTGGCGGCGGGTTTGTCCGGCCCATAACTCTGACATCTATGGTCAGAATGACTTGAAACTTGGTATGCTTACTTACCACGATGATGCGAAGTGCAGTGCTCAGGAACCGTAACTCTAGCTTCCTTAATTTTTGAGTTATTCCCCTTTGAATGCTGTTAGCATGTTTGTCTGGATCATAACTTTGACATCTATGGTCAGAATGACTTAAACTTGGTATGCTTACTTACCACGATGATGCCAAGTGCAGTGCACAGGAACCGTAACTCTAGCTTCCTTAATTTTTGAGTTATTCCCCTTGTGTGCTGCCAGAGTATGCGGGTTTGTCTGGCCCATAACTCTGACATCTATGGTCAGAATGACTTAAACTTGGTATGCTTACTTACCACGATGATCGGAAGTGCAGTGCTCAGGAACCGTAACTCCAACTTCCTTAATTTATTCTACCAGGGAGCAGATACACATAGAGTTGTAGGCTGAAGAACTTGCTGTCTTTGAAACAACCCAGTATACTAGAGATTACCGCAATTTTGTGATGAAGGTTACAAGAACATGATGGTAAAATTATATAAATGGTGTGGCTGGTGGTAAGTCTATTTTGTTACTGAAAATAATACCAAAATCTTAGGCTGAAGAACTTGCTGTCTTTGAAACAACCCAGTATACTAGAGATTACCTCAATTTTGTGATGAAGGTTACAAGAACATGATGGTAAAATTATATAAATGGTGTGACTGGTGGTAAGTCTATTTTGTTACTGAAAATAATACCAAAATCTCAATAATTACTATTGTTTTTATTGTACTTGTTGACTTGTGCACTGCATTTTGTATCATTGTGATGAATAATTGAATTGACTTATTGATTATGAACAGCTCATATGAACTGTATAAGTCCCTTTACAGTTCATAATAAACAAAATATCCACATAAATGACTTGCAGATTTGACGGGCGTATCATGCTCTGCCATGCGGAACTCTTGTTTATATATATCATCATCGGTTACCTTTGATGAGCATGCAGGTTCAGAAGCATTGTCTACACTAGTAGGCTCCCTTTCAGATGACTGGCTAGCTGCTCACATGGCAGATTTCACCCCATGTCTCTATTTCTTACGATCGTGGGGGTTGGAATTATATATAAACAAAGTGGTAATTTTATGACGAAAAAGGAATTTGTTGTTGCGGAAAAATGAAAGAATGTAGCATTTTGCACTTTGCTGTAATGCAAATTATGTGAAAAAATGGTTGCTTTTTTCCCATTTCCTATAACACAAAGAAAAATTAATTGTCGAGCCTGGCATTGCCATAAGGCGAGACTTACATGTAGGTGTTACTTTTCCAGTGTTGTTGTAGATGGCAGTGTCAGTGAGGTTTATGTTAAAATAATGTATTTTCTACTTGATCAAAAACTAACCAGGTGAGACATTTGAATCCATGGAATTCTTGTTTGATTTTGTTATAACTCAATTTTTTTTTTACAAACAAATCAGTACAAATGTTTCTATAATGTTTTTAATCAAAATTACATTTGCAATAAGTTAAACTTGGTGTTTGAGGTGCCAAGGAATGTCTCTTTCATTTAAAATAGATCTAAATACAATGCAAATGGCATTTTTTAAACTTTATACCTTACAGAACAGTGTTAAGAAATTTGTTCAAACTGTACTGACAATCGCATGTTAAAGCCATTCTGTTTTTGTTTAAACATCAGTCTTGATTGCATTGTCAATGTAAATACATGTAGGTCAATTAAAAAATCTTTTGTGAATAATAAAAATAATTATTGCCCCTAATCCAGTTACTTTGTACATGTTGAATGCATTTAGTTTAAATGATATTTTAATCACAAAGGAAAAAAAATCAAAATATCAGCATTACAATAGCATACACGTACATTTGTATATCATGTGAAAAAGACCCAAGAACAAGACCTTGGTCTTATATAAACTCGTCTCCACAGTCTTTACTTAAATGTAGTTAGCTACAATCAGTGCAGTTAAAACATAAATAATTTGGGTTAGAAAGCGAATTGTATGAGATCTCAGCTCTCATGTGACTTCATTCAAAGTTATTACAAAATGGCATTATATATGTTAGAAAAATTACTGGGTGACTAGGTCTTAAATCCACAAGAATTCGTCGATAATGTAAATTGCACTAAAATATGTACACGCTAAAATTAGTATGTCTACAGTACCAAGAGTTGAAAGGATAATAAAAACCTTTGAGGTTTTTGTCGAGCCTGGCATTGCCATAAGGCAAGACTTAGGTGTTACTTTTCCGGTGTTGTAGGCAGCGGCAGTGGCGGTGGTGTGTCAGAATGTAAAAGTTTATGTTAAAGTAATGTATTTTCTACTCGATCAAAAACTAACCAGGCGAGACATTTAAATCCATGGAATTCTTGTTATATTATGGCATCTAATACAAAATGTTTGCAAATTGATTATGGTTTCTATTTCAGGCCAGAAGTTTTGGAACGAAGCAGTTAGACGAGGATAGTCTGTTAAATCTAATCAAGACTCTGCCTGGTAAAAAATCTAAATATCAGATACAGGCTGAAGAATCCTTCAAAAAAGTAAGTCAGAAGCTAGAATAATGTTTGAAAATTATAAAACCATCTTTTTTTAATTACGTAAGTAGTACTAGATTTTTTTTTTTACTAAAACAATAACTTTCAAGAAGGTATTTTGTATGTAGGTTGGGGAAAAAAAAACAAACAAACAAAAACCTTTGAAATGCATTTTTTAAAACACTGGATTAAAATCTTGCGAAAACACCTGAGAATTTTTATGCACAGTACTTCTTCACATACATGTATTATTGGTGAATGTTTTTTCTTGTGTCGAGTGCATAATAAAAACAGAAACTGTGTCTGCTGTCATAATGAGATTTAAAACACAACTAACTGATTAGAGAAAAACTGGTCTTTTCTGGTTGTACAGCTGGTGAGGTTTCGATATACCGGTAAGTGAAATGATTTTGATTGGGAAAAAAGTAAACCCTATTTACTCCCTCTGACATTGATTGACAATATTTGTTGTC
The DNA here is from genome assembly GCA_029721355.1 of Tegillarca granosa. Taxonomy (NCBI): domain Eukaryota; kingdom Metazoa; phylum Mollusca; class Bivalvia; order Arcoida; family Arcidae; genus Tegillarca; species Tegillarca granosa. The sequence continues at coordinate 71,867 of JARBDR010000809.1, read as the reverse complement.
ATCAACAAATTTATTTGAAATATTTTTAAAAAATTTTCAGGAGCAGAAAGAAGCACTTGCTAAAAAGAAAAATGTTGAAATCCCTTCAGAAACAGATAAAACTAACAACAAATTATCCCAGTTTGAAAGAAAACCATCCACTCCCTCTTCATCAAAGTCTCATGTGACAACCAAAACTGACCAATCAGAAGAGTCCTTACTTTGGGTAGATAAATACAAACCCACAACAATGAAGCAGATTATTGGTCAACAAGGTGACAAGAGTAATGCCAAGAAATTGTTGAGTTGGATACAGAATTGGCATAAAAATCAGGCAGCAGGAATCAAACCGCAGGGTAAGTAAGAGTCGAACACAAGATCAGTATAAGGTAAAGACCAGGTCAGTACAGTCAAGCAACAAGGTACTAGTAGTTACCAAATCAAACCACATGGCTAGTAGAGGGTCAGATTACAAGGTAAGTTCAGGGTCATACCAGTAGGCTTATACAGGTTCGTATCATAAGGTCAGTACAGGGTCAATGCAGGGTCATATCATAAGGCCAGTTCACAGGTCAAATCAAAAGGTAAGTGTAAAAGCACAAAGTAAACTCGGAGTAAATTACGTAGTAAGTAATTATCAAACCACAAGGTAAGTTGAGGATAATTGTCCCTAGGACCTAAGAATTTGGAATCTCCATGTACTAGATTTTAGAAAATTTGCTTTTTTTTTTTTTTTTTTTTTTTTTGAGATGGTAATTAGTAGTTTGTGGCTTTTATTGAAGGCAGGATTTTAATAATATAATGTTTTATTGACACATAATTTTGTAGGTTAATTTATGAAAATTGAGATATCATGAAAATTTAATTTCACATTATAACATTGATAATCTACTTCGATGTACTTAATATACCTGTAATTATCTCTCTTAATATACTTGTAGGTAAATTTTTTGGTAAAGACGACGGTGCTGGATTTAAAGCTGCTTTATTATCAGGTCCACCTGGCATTGGTAAAACAACTACAGCAACTATTGTTTGCAAGGTAATGTAGCAAAATATATGAATAATAATTAGTTCTGTCTGCAAGAAGGTACTGATCATATGACAAAATACAGTAGTTAAAATAAAAACATTTCCTACTTGGTAAACTTGCTTAATTTCATAACAAGATCCAGGCAGGTTTAAAACCCATGACTCTTTGGATCTGGATTTCCATGCTCTATCAACTGAGCTTAATTTCTTCCATGAGAACTTGTGACAAACTCTGTTTTTACAGAACTGTTGTTTGCACATTTTGTTTTGGAAAACAAAACAAAACAAAAAAAAAAAGCTTTTCAGATCTGTTTAAATTCTGGAAAATTTGAAATTTCGCAAAATTATCATAAATTAAATCATTAAGTCATTCCACACGAAAAAAGGTAAATTTTTCAAATTTTAAGTGGAAATTTTACACTGCACAGTTGTGAGTGATACTGAAATATTTACAGTCTGTTAACATTCCCTTGGATATGAACCTTTCATCATAGACTGGGGTCTGATGCATGCATTTACTGATCACATTGGCTTTCAACATCTAGGTTTGAGTCCCACTCAGGACACATCATCTTGTGAGAAAGTTTGTCAGTTCTCTTGCTTTTGCTCGTGTTTTTTGTGTGCACTTCAGTTTTCTCCACTATCCAAAAACTGGCAGCCTTGAAAGAGACTGGTGTGTAAAACTCCATTTTTCCACTCAACACATTTTTATTTTGGATAAACTGTTTTAAAGTGTAAATTGTTCTATATGATGTAAATTGATTTTGAAGTCATCATATTGATGACCAAGAAGTCTGCCATGGATATCTGTGGCATTGTGGGCAAGTGGATTAGCACTCTATAGGTCACCATGAATGTGCACTAGTACAATGCATATCTTGCCCTAGATTCACAATCCTTCATTCAATTGAGTGTACACTCAAATATTCCCATTTTTCTCTCATCAATATTTTAAATTTTTTAAGTTTTATGAAACAATGTTTTGTTCTACAAACCTACACTAAACAATTTTAATATAACATTAGATATTCAATTTTAACTGTGTAATGTCTTAAAAATTGACAAATAATATCCCCTTATTTGAGTTGAGAGTACACTCAATTGAATGATTGAGAAACTGGGGCTAGAAATGCTTGTGCACTTAGTTGAGTCTTGTTTTACCTTGTATCAGCAATTTTTCAGCTATTCATGATGAGACAATTTTCATTTATCTTTACACAAGTTCAAGTGATGCATGAGTGTGCAAGTGTTTCTGATCTGCTACTTTAATTGAATACAATGTATTTTCTTTTTCTTATTTAGGAAGCAGGATTTTCTTTCGTAGAATTAAATGCATCAAGTACAAGATCGAAGAAAAGTTTGAAAGAGGTTGTTGCCGAGTCCCTGAATAATACAACCATGGTGGACTTTGTAGGTCAGTTTAAGACAACTTTTTAACTTTTCCTTGTAAATTTAGGGATAATTTATTAGAGTTGGAGGAAACATGGAGAACTATAGATGAAAACATGATTTTTAGCTCACCTGGCCAAACTTGATTTATGGCATAGCACATCATGTGTATGTGTGTATATGGCATCACTATAGTAACCAAAAGTAAGTAATTGGGTCACAGTGGCTCAAAATTCTGAAAAAAAATCTTTTAAATCAAAAACTGTTGTTTAAATCTGATTTGGTATTTAGATTCTCTAGGGTTGTTAGTAAAATTTTATTTTTGTCATTTTGTTTTTAAAAAAAAGTTCCATATTTTTGTGTTAAATTTCAACAACTTTCTAACAAAATTAAATTGTTATAACATGAAATTTAGAATTTTTAAAAAGACGATGACATGGGGTTATTGGTTTTGATATTGAAAAGTCTTTCAAAATGAGGATGTGAACAAAGTTTAAGGTCACAACTAGTTAATAACCTTTTAGCTCTAGAATAGAATTAAAAAAAGATCAGTTTTTAGTACTTTGATATACATGTAGTAGGGACAAAAATTAAATCAATGGAAAGTTTAATTTTGAATTTTTTATTTTATTGCACCACACATGTACATTGTTCGATATCATTAATGCCCCATTAAATGCACTATTTTTCATTTATAGATCAATGACTCAAATTACAAAAGGAATTGAGATCTTAGAAAATCTCAGATTATTTTAATTTATATGTTTAAACTTATAGTTGGATCGACGACCAAAACTAATGGTCATAAACACTGTATGATAATGGACGAGGTGGATGGTATGGCTGGCAACGAGGATAGAGGTGGATTACAGGAACTTGTACAGCTGATCAAATCTACCAAAATACCGATTGTATGTATGTGTAACGATAGAAACCATCCAAAGATGAGGACACTCTCCAACTATTGTTACGATTTAAGATTTCAGAGGCCAAGGGTGGAACAAATCAAGGTAATCTCTTTAATCTTCACATTGCTAATGCCAGCTAGATCACACTAGACTACACCTATATGTCGATTACTTATGATGAATTATTTTCATGTCTTCTTTGTCACAGCATATACTTTGGTCACCGAGAAAACTATTTTAGAGGTTGCTATCGGACAGTCTGATGTTCTAACGCTGGGTTTTACACCAGCGGTGCAAAATGAAGTGTTTTGCAATATGTGTCCCTTTCAAGATTTGAACCTGTAACCTGTAACTGGATCTGGATTCCGATGGTTTTAGGGACCTTAGTCTAAGTGGCAAAGTAGTGTAAATGTTAAATTACTACGAAATATAGTGCATCTCATTTCCTAGGTTCAAATCCCATTTAGGCACTTCTTAGTGTTAGGAATTTTGTCAGTTTCCTTGTCGAAAGATAAGGATTTTTTTTTTTTAGCTCACCTGAGCTGAAGGCTCAAGTGAGCCTTTCTGATCAAAATTTGTCTGTCGTTGTCGTCGTCCTCGTCCGCAGCGTAAACTTTTACATTTTCGACTTCTTTTCTGAAACTACAAGGTGGATTTCAATGAAACTTGGTCAGATGCATATATGGGCCAGTGCAATTCAGATTTGTTCGTGACGTTGTCCTGGCTCCCAAAACTAGGTCAAGCTGACCTATGGTTCCAAAAAACTTAAAAAATCTTCTTCTCCAAAAGCGAAGATGGTAGAAAAAATCTGATGTGATATATGGCTTCTCTAGGGTCTTAAGCTTATAAATTGTTCGTTTCGTGAAATTTGGTGAAAAATTAAGTTACGCATTTTTGCGTTTAATTTTAAAAATTTCGTGAAATGGCTTCAAATTGTTATAACTTGACTATATGAATAGATATTGACATGGGGTTTTCAGTTTTGACTTTTTCTTGAAATAACCTTCAAAATGGGGTCAAGGTCAAAGTTCAAGGTCATGACCTGGTTTGTAATTTGTGCAGTTTTAGGTTATTTTTCTTCAAAATTTAAAGAGATATATAATATCAAAACATTGTTAAAATGTTCAGCATAACAAAATGTAAAAAGGTACAAAGTTTCGTAACTGTATGATAATACATGTACGAGTTGTTGCCCCTGAAATGTTATTTTTCTGCCAATGAAAACAAAAATTGTGCATTAGCTTGAAAACTATAAAGTTTTTGTATAGAAATGTATTTAAGAATATTGTAGGTATTGACATGACGAACATTTTGATATATGGCTCAAGGTCATACGTTCAAAGGTCAAGGTCATAGGTGCATAAAAAGACTGAAATTGTTAATTATCTTGGAAACTATTAACTTTTTGTATTGGCATGTATATTAGAATATTGTAGGAATTGATATAGTAATCATTCTGATATGAGATTCAAGGTCTTACATTTAAAGGTCAAGGTCATAGATGCATAAGAAGACTCAAATTGTTAATTATCTTGAAAACTATTAACTTTTTGCATAGGCATATATATTAGAATATTGTAGGTATTGATATGACGATCATTTTGATATGTGGCTCTAGGTCAAAAGTTCAAAGGTCAAGGTCATGGGTGCATAAAAAGACTGATATTGTTTATTATCTTGGAAACTATTAACTTTTTGTACTTTCATGTATATTAGAATATTTTAGGAATTAATATGGCGATTATTCTGATTTAAGATTCAAGGTCTTACGTTTAAAGGTCAAGGTCATAGATGCATAAAAAGACTCAAATTGTTAATTATCTTGAAAACTATTAACTTTTTTATAGGCATATATATTAGAATATTTAATGTTTTTTTGCAAATGATTTTGGATATATCCTCAGGTTGGCCATATCCTCAGGTGAGCGTTAAGGCCCATGGGCCTCTTGTTTTGGTTTCTTCCAACATTCTTGAACTGGCCTCTTAAATTAAAGTTAATAACTCTTGGCTTGGGCATTAAAAACCATTACTCCACTTTTTGAAATGGCTTTGTTGCCTCTATCATACTCCCAGTGATAGGTCTCCTTGAAGAAATTTCACAATATATACAAGGTAGGTTTATTTAACAGTTGACTGCTGTAAAGTGACTTTTTTTAATACAATTTCATTGCTTCTGATGCTTAGCAATCACATTGATCCAGCTGCATTCTTAGAATAAGAAATTAAAAAACAATAAAACCTGTTTGAAATGTACGTAACTCCACAAGGCACAGTATTTCATGATGTCATTAATCTTGACCTTTTTTGACCTGTTCTTTATGATTATTATTACAGGGTGCAGTTATGTCTATAGCTTATAAAGAAGGCCTAAATATACCAGCACCTGCTGTTAATGAAATTATTTTGGCAGCAAATCAAGATATAAGACAGGTATGTAGGAAGAGGGGTGGTTGATTGGATAAATGCTCTCTTTTTGTTTGTTTGTTTTGTTGTTGTCTGATTGTATGTTTGTTTGATTGTTTTTTTTTATTAATGTCTCATAAGATTTCCTCAAATGTGCCCATGATAGCATAATCTTGATGGTGTCTTGGAGTCATGTCTTCGCAAAAAGTGATGAGCATTTTTAACCAAAAACACACGTTTTCTTAATGGCATACACACATTAACAAAATCACAAAATACCTGTTATGAAACCATAAAGGTAATAAACAAAAAATCATTTTGGTGATTTAACATTTTATTTGGAACAGGTGTGCTAAATGCCAGTATCCAAGTAATATCATTCTTCATGAACTCCAACACAAATACAGTATCAACCTCATTTTGAAATCAGTTACTAGAGAGCTCATACCAAGGGACATAACTCAACTGGAGTAAGGAAAAGAGTCTATTAATGTACCCCTAAACTTCAATTTATTTTTACAAAAAAGTGCATAAATAACATGGGTTTTTATGGTATGTTAGTATTCATTTTTAAAATAATTTCTCTTTTGAATTTAGAAAATTAAGTTTGAATTTAAAAAAAAATGTTTAATTATATTTATTATTTAACAGAAAATTTGAATATTTATTATTTATTTTTGTCTTATTTTCCTAGGTGATCCATAATTTATCATTGTGGACTGCATCAGAGAAAAGTATGACATATGAACAAGCTAAAAAAGATTCCAGTAATGCAAAGAAAGATTTTAAACTGGTAAGTCAATGGTGTATGGTGAATGCTGCGATTTGATTAAATTGAAATTCCTATTAGTGATAGTTTTAGCCTTATCTGTTCTATCTAAATGTTAAGGGGACCTCTGGGCAGAGTGATCTAAAGAATCTCATGGATCAAATGACCAGGGCTCCACAAACGCTGATAAGGTCAATCGGCAGTCAGCAAAGGGTACATCAAACCCCCTTTCAGATTTGTCTTACTGTTATGGGAAAGAAAGCCAATTCGGATATTTTTCAATCAGCTTTCTGAAGTTTGAATCAGTGATTTTTCCCAAAAATCAGTGTTTGTGAAGGCCTGCAAATGACTTATCAATGCCTAGGTTTGAATTCCAGTTAGGTATATCCTCTAGCATTAGAAAGGTTTCTCTTTTTTTTTTTTTTTTTTTTTTTTTTTTTTAGAAAAGTCTGAAGTTTTCTCTATACACTCTGGTTTCTTCCACCATTCCAGATCCAGAACTGACTGCATTGATATAATAATAATGGTCATTAAATCCTTTTTTTTAATCATTTTGTTTAATAAATAAGGTCATACAAAATTATACTACATTGTATTTCATGTTGTGAAATTTTCTTAAAATGGACATGTGCATGTGTAATAATCTTGACTGGGGAATAAAATTTCATCACTCCACTCCAATCTAAATGCGGAACAATTCAACTCCACTTCGCAGCCATGAGAATTTAATTGAAGAGTAGTCCTTTGATATAATGCTTTAGTACTTTAAAAATCATTCGGACTGTTGTCTCATTATTATATACTCACCCATAAATACTGAAGCTTGACCATGCTATTATACAGTGATTTTGGAGACATTAATAATCTCTTTATATTTCAGGGACCTTTCGATGCCTGTCGTAAAGTTTTCATTGGTGGAGAAGAGACTGCCGGAATGACAATCAATGACAAGTCCGATTTGTTTTTTAATGACTACATGCTGGCTCCGCTGTTTGTACAGGAAAATTATATCCATGTTGTTCCTTTTTCTGCAAGGTAGGTTAGGTGCTAAACTCATTATGAATTTGTCAGTTAAAGTCTGTTCCTAGCCTTTAGATCATAAAACTGGTACTTGTCTTAGTTTGAATGATATGAAGCAAACGAGTTTAATAATACCACCCCGGACAGGAAGTCAGTTAACTGGGTAGGATGCCAATCTATGTGGACAGGATGTTAGTCCATTTGGACAGGATGTCATTCTATCTAGACAGGACGTCAGCCAATCTGGACAGGGTGTCGGTTTATTTGGACAGGATGTTTGTCCATTTTGACATGATGTTACTCCATCTGGACAGGATGTCTTTCCATCCGGATAGGATGTCAGTCTATCTGAAAAAGATGTGAGTCCATTTGGATAGGATGTCAGCCAATATGGACAGGATGCCAGTTCCTCTGGACAGGATGTCAGTCAATCTATTCATGATGTTAGTCCATCTGGTCAGGGTGTCAGTTCATTTGGATAGGATGCCAGTCCATCTGGATAGGATGCCAGTCCATCAACATAATTGCCCAGTACTCATTTGTATGGCAGCTTGATGGATTTGAGCAATTTGGGCTATGGTGGCCAAGTGGTTTTAATTCCATTAAAATTTGGGTTTCTCTATCAATCAGTAAAGTGTCCCATCCCTATTCTGAACCAAGGTAATCATTTTCGGGTCATAATACACATTTATGTTATAATCCATTTACATATAAATGAAAGAAGCCTTGGTGGCAGTATGGTAAAGGCATTAGTCTTCAAACTCAAGTAGAGTGCTCACTCCGTAAGTGGAAGGTCTTGGGTTCGAACCCCGGCTGGGTCTGACCCAAGACTTGAAAGTGGTTAGTGACTGTTCTTTCGCCAAGCAGTCGGCATTATGAAATGAAAGCCATGGTTTCTGATGGGAACTTAAAAGAAACGAGGTCCCATGTCATGGCAGGTGTGGCACGATAAAGAACCCTGCTGTATAATGCCATCAGCGCAACACACAGGCATAATTTCTGCACTTTCGCCTATAGGTGGCGACGTCTTGATATAAGTGAAATATTCTTGACTGGGACGTTAAACACCATTACTCAACTCAACTCAACTCTTCAAACTCAAGTGGTCTCACCAATGGAAGCCACTAGTAGGAAAGTTTTTTCCTTGCCGTAGGCCCTTACTGGTTTGGCACATTACCAGTTTAATTGACTTAGTAGTCTGTAATGTTTATTTGCAACATTGCAAGCAGATGTAATAGCACTCTAAAAGCATTCTGCATATGACAAATGCATGACATTAGGATTAATCCTGAGATTGTTTGGAAAAAAAAAATGTCTTGTCTTAATTAGCTGAAAAAAATGATGTAGTGTTTAAAAATATTCATCCAACCATAAACATGAAACTAATATGTCCTGTAATATGTATTGCAAGTTGAATGTTGTTTTTTGCCACATCAGCAATTTTACAAGAGAACAAAACTTGTTATTCCAGAAATTTTGTTGATATTTATACATGTATATAATTGTGTGAGATTTACATGTATTTTATTTTTTTCAGAGGAGATGTAAAGAAACACTTGTCACAGTTAGCCAGATCAGCCGATAGTATAGCGGAAGGAGATTTAGTGGCAAAGAAAATTGGCTCAAATCAAGCATGGAGTTTACTTCCAACACAGGTAAATATATCATTCAATATAAAAATGTAATATATATCATGAAATTTTGACTCTCTTTATAGAAGTAGGAAAAACCACATTTCAGCAATTATAAGTGTCAAAATTTGTGTAATCTCTTATATAGAGACAGTCAGATCTGGGATGTTGGAGAAAACCAGAGTACCCAGAAAAAACACTGACTTTCAGCAAACAAACTGACAAACATTCTTACATAAGGATCTGCCCAAGTTGGATTCAAGCAGAGGCTGTCAGATCTGTAGGAGGGTATGGCACTATGGCCTGCCTGGATGGAGCAGAATAAAGGCACTATAATCCATCATGTTTGCTTTAGACTATTCTGCCACCAATACTCCTTGGAAAGAGCATAAAGTAGACACAAAACATGACATACAACCTTACGATAGTGACAGCAATCACTCGCTTGCATGTGTGTGAAAAACTCGCTCCCAAACAGCTTGCTTGCCAAAGTGAAAGCTTACACACATACTCTTAAACTGGCCTCATGTGTATTTTACTACTTGGACTTGGCCACCGTGGCCCCCTGGAAGTAGCAGAAGAGAAACATGGGTGTTTTTCTATTCAAGTGGTTCAGTGATGTGTTAACAATTATATAAGCTTTGTGAAAGTAGCAAAAGGGTTGAGTTCGGTTGAGTAATAGGTTTTTCTATGCCACAGTCAAGATTCTTTCAATTATATGCAGGCAGTCAGTTCTGGGATGGTGGAGGGAAGTGGAGTGCCAGGAAAAAAACACTGATCTTCAGCAAGCCAACTGACAAACTTTCTCACATTATATCTGCCAGAGTGGGATTCAAGCAGAGGCAGTCAGATCTGAAGGAGGGTGTATTAGACCTTCAATTGCTCGAAGTCCAAGGGACTTTGGTCAAATATTCCAGCCATTGGGTAGTTTGAGCGACCGAACTTCGAGATATGATTGGAGGTTCAGGTTCTCCTGATTATCGACGGACAATGAATCATAAAATTTGTAAAATTTGTAATACATGTAAATGTATTTAAAGGTCAAATAATCAAATGTCCGAATTAAAATTGCAGTTTTTATCTTAAAATAAAAAAAAATTCATAGAATAATGAAACAGTAGAAACATGCCAATTAAAAATACAAATTTCATTATTCATCATGATATCTCGATAATGTTTTCAAACTTAAATGTTGACCTGCGATCTGTCGTTTGATGTTTTATAGCTACAGGGATAGAACATGACACTTTATTTTATTTTCAAGTAATGATACAAAATAAACTTACTTTATTCTAATAACAATACAGAACATAGTTATTACTGGTTATTTTATCACAGAAAATAACGATAATACACACTACTCTACATACCTCAGTAACATGTAAATTACAGAATTCTATGTGCAATCATCAAGCGTGGGTGGCTAAGGTGTTTTATCGATCAAACATTTTCGCATGTCGTAATTGGATTAAGAGATTAAAGAACTGTGTATATTGAGCACTGTCTCATTAGGTTAATTAATAATCTTGAGTAGCACTTCAAAATTTCAGGTAACTGTCTACACTAATTGTTTCGTTCCACTCTATTTTTATGAAATCTGTAATATGGCTTCAGCTTGTGTTATGTTTACAATGACCCAGGTCAAATGTTGTTCCGAACAAAATGTATTCGAGCGAAAGAAGTTGAATTTTCACTTTCTTTTAAGTTTGAAAAATCTTTATTGTTCGAGTGAGCGGGGGTATTTGAGTTAACGAAGTTTGAGCCATCGAGGTTTATTTACATATGATATTATAGGAAATTGGTTGGGACCGACAGATGACTTTCAGTTATCTGGGGTATTTGAGGCAAAGACGTTTGAGTGATTGAAGTTTTACTGTACCTGGGAAAATCAAAGGTACGGGATTGTATGATTTCGTGTTTAACTAATCAAATTCCTAGTATTTTGCCAAGTGGTAATATGTATATGTAAATATCAAACCGTTGGTTTTTGCAGGCTATCTATGCTAGTGTATTACCAGGGGAATATATGAGAGGAAGTTTACCACAGATGGTTGCCTTTCCTTCTTGGCTCGGTAAAAATTCAAGTACTGGAAAAACTGATAGAATTCTACAAGAATTACGAACTCATATGCGATTACAGTGAGTATAACAGTTTGATTTGCATGTCACTCAAGTCTTGGGTGACCCTGGGTCATTTAGTATTCAATTTGCATGACTATTTGCATTGAGGCTACAGATGGGGGAAATAGAAGAGACCCTATAAAATCCGAAAATATCAACTCCCCTAAGCTAACCAAAGCTTGGCCATGAATATTTAAGATGTAGTATCCTTATGACAAGCAGTATGATTTCAACAATATTGGCAGTGGGGCCTAAATTGGAAACTTTAGAGAAGGCCCTAAATATTGTTTAAAAACCATCTCACAAATGTATGATAAGTAACCCATTGATAATTTAGAGTTGAGTAATGCTGTTTTCTAACTAAGTCCAGATCTTTTAATTTCTATCGAGTTATCAGTTCTGGGATGGTGGAGGTAACAGTGTACCCGGAAAAAGCCATGGACCTTAGACAAGCGAACTGACAAACGTCACCTATAATCCCCACCCATAATCTAGGTATGGCCCCCACCCATAATCTTGGTATGGCATCCTTAGTTAATTTGGCAAAAATTTTACCTCTTGGCCTTAAATAGAGAAACTGTAGAGGGATTGCTGTGAATAATGCAAATAATGACTTTAAACAGCATATGATTTTACTTAGGACAGGTAGTATATAATTTGTACCAGTCTTGGTTGCGGAATCCCAAAATGAGAAAGTTTAAATGACTTCTGTAATTTTGAAAATTGTCTTTCTAATCACTTCAAATTGGACATATTCACATGTGAAAGAATATACCCATTGGTCTCTTGTCAATGCTTTAGTATATTTCATTTTTCAGAATATCTGGTGATAAAAAGAGTTTGAACATGGATTATCTCCCTTACATGAGGAGGAGCTTAACAGATCCCCTGGTTCACAGGGAGAATGAAGGGGTACCAGAAGTCATTAAGATAATGGATGATTATGATATCATAAAAGAAGATTTTGATAATATAATGGAAGTCACAAAATATCCTAACAGTAAAGATGTGTTTGGTTCATTAAGTTCAAAGGTCAGTATGTGATCTTATAAAGAGGAAGAGTAGAAGGAGGAGTAATGGTGTTTTACGCCCCAGTCAAGAATCTTTCACTTATTTCGAGGCGGTCAGTTCTGGAATGGTGGAGGAAACCGGAGTGCCCAGAGAAAACCACTGACCTTCAGCAAGTGAACTTACAATCTTTCTCACACTAGGATCTGTCCTAAGTGGGATTGGAACCAAGGCGGTAAGAGGCGCTGTGATCTGTAAGTGTGCGCTTTAGACCACTGGGCCACCGAGGTCCCCTCCTATATAGAGGACATTGTGGGACTTAGTAGACAAGTTGACCAAAGCGCAGACTTATGAACCACAGTGCTTGTCGCCCACTTTGGCAGATCCTAAGGTGAGAAAGTTTGTCAGTTAACTTGCCAAATGTTGCTGATTTTCTCTGGGCACTCTGCTTTCCTCCACAATTCCAGAACCTACCACCCTGATGTAAGTGAAAAAAAATCTTGACTGGCACATTTAATTGAATACCATTTATCCAGTCTGATCCAATCTATAGGAATACAACAGAAACGGTTTTTGTCGAGCCTGGCATCTCCATAAGGCAAGACTTAGGTGTTACTTTTCCAGTGTCGTCCACGGTGGATGCGGCATGTCAAAATGTGATAGTTTATGCTAAAGCAATGTATTTTCTACTCTATCAAAAACTAACCAGGCGAGAAACATTTAAATCCATGGAATTCTTGTTTAAGTAAATAATGACTATCTGTGGTATTTTGAGATTATTATTGTTCCCTTCTTCATGTTTGAAGCACCAGGAGAACATAGAAATCAAAAACTTCTCTCTATTTTTCAGACAAAAGCAGCATTTACCAGAGCCTATAACAAAGAAGTTCATATGACCCCCTATGCTACTGGGGTCGCATCTAAAAAGAAGAAGGGTAAGGGTGCAGCCGTTGATGAGGAAGAGATTTATATGGAGGGAGAAGGGGGCGGGGAAGGGGCACCTGCAGGAGACAGTGAAGATGATGAGGAAGATAATGTAGAATTAGACACCATGATTAAAGTAAGTTAAGTTCTTAGTTTGACAAGGGGGATGTTTTAAAAGAGTTGGAAGGGAGGGTAAGGGACAGATTTCAAAGTTTGAGCCAATCCATAGCTCTGAGATGTGCTACTTTCAGTCTGATCGGTAATATTTTGGTAAAATTTCTTGCATTTTTTTTTGAAAGATTCAAATTTCAAGGTTTCAACTAGTAACATTTGAAGGAGTACCCACTAGGGGGTAAGCAATTAGGAGGAAGAAACGGTTTGTAGTTTGTAAAATTAGATACCTTGCTTTAAGTAAAACTGTTAAAATGGACTTAATATTACTTTGGTTCTTGAAAAATAGAAACGATGATCAATATAATGTAATATTAAACTTGTGAGTGTGTATGAGTGTTTCAAAGATAAAGTTTCAATTGACAAGAAATTAAATATTTAATGTAGGATACATTAACACATGATATCAAGGTAGATTAAGTGGTTTTTTTATCAGAATACCCAGCAAACTATTTAAATTTAAAAAAAATTGTTGTGTTTATTATATAAGATGGTTGTTTGTGATTCACATTTCATTGCATTCAGTTCCTTTTTACCCAACTTGTCAATGGTATAATCCCCTTTAATCTTATTTGTACAAGGGATTCTCCCTGATACCTGACTTTTCTAAGGTAAAATCACCTTAACCTGACTAACCCAAGTTTCCTATCTTATCCAGGTAATGATTTCCTTTCACTGGACAGGGGCCTCGGTGGTCGAGTGGTCAAAAGCGTGCGCTTACAGATCACAGTGCCTCTCACCGCCTGGGTTCGAATCCCACTCAGGACAGATCCTAGTGTGAGGTTTGTCAGGTCGCTTGCCGAAGGTCGGCGATTTTCTCCGGGCACACTTTTCTCTTGACTGGGGAGTAAAACACCATTACTACCACTACTACTACTCCTTTCACTGGACTCTTCTTAAAGATGATGACTTTTTACCTCACCTGACCGAAAGGTCATGTGAGCTTATGGCATGGCACGGCGTGTGTATGTGCGTGTGTGTGTGTGTGCGTGCGTCGCTAACACCTATTTTCGACTTCTCCTCCAAAACTGCTGGACAGATTTCAATGATACTTGGTCAGAGGCATATATTGGCCGGTGCAATTCAGATATATGTTCATGGCAATGCCATGGCTACCAAAACTAGGTCAAGGTGACCTAGGGGTCCAAAAATCTTAAAAAATCTTCTTCTCCAAAACCGATGATGGGAGAAAAAAATCTGATGTGATATTTGGCTTTTCTAGGGTCTTAAGCCTATAGTTTGTTCATTTTGTGAAGTTTGGTCGAAAAATGGGTTACGCGTTTTTGCGTTTAAATTTAAAAATTTCGTAAAATGGCTTCAAATTGTTATAACTTGACTATTTAAACAGATAATGACATGAGGTTTTCAGTTTTGACTTTTTCTTGAAATGACCTTTAAATTAGGGTCAAGGTCACAAATCAAGGTCATGACCTAATTTGTGAATTATGCAGTTTTAGGCAATTTTCTTGCAAATATTAAGAGTTATATAAAATCAAAACATTGTTTAAATGTTCAGCATGACAAAATTTAAAAAGGTACCAAGTTTCGTAACTATATGATAATCCATGTAGGAGTTGTTGCCCCTGAAATGTTATATTTGGCTTATAAATACTAAAATTGTGCATTAGCTTGAAAACTATTATAATCTTTTTGTATAGGCATGTATATTAGAATATTGTAGGTATTGATATGACAATCATTTTGATATATGGATCAAGGTCATATGATCAAAGGTCAAGGCATATATATTAGAGGTATTGATATGACGATCATTATGATATATAGTTCAAGGTCATATGTTTAAAGGTCAAGGTCACAGCCGCAAAACAGACTTAAATTGCTAATTATCTTGAAAACTGTTAACTTTTTGTATAGGCATATATATTAGAATATTGTAGGTATTGACATGATGATCATTTTGATATATGGTTCAAGGTCATATGTTCAAAGGTCAAGGTCACAGCTGCAAACAAAGACAAAAATTGCTAATTATCTTGAAAACTATTAACTTTTGTATAGGCATATATATTAGAATATTGTAGGTATTGACATGGCGATCATAAATGGTTCAAGGTCATATATGTTCAAAGGTCATTCAAGGACATAGTTGCATAAGTATACTGAAATTTGTAAATGATTTGGAAATTATTCATTGCATTACAGTTACTTCATGCATATTATATAAGCTACTTATAAATGAAATGTGAGTGGATATATTTCTGATTAAGTTTTGTGGCAGTTCTTTACTTAAGAAAACTTGTAAAGTTTCTGTACCTAATATATTGTCTTTTGCGCTTTGCAAACAAATTTGGACATATACTCATGTGAGCGTTAAGGCCCATGGGCCTCTTGTTTTTTCATTTATTTAAAATTTACCCTTTAATTTCAGGCAAAGAAAAAGACAAAAGGCAGTAATAAAGAAAGTGAAGGATCAAAGGGCAAAGGTCAATCATCAAAGGGAAAAGGTCAAGGAAAAGGTCGTGGGAAAGGAAAAAGTTGACAGTTAAAAAACTAATTGTTGTTTGGCTAGTTATGTATTTAATAAAACAGATAAAGTTGTTATATCTGAGACAGATGAAATTTTAGTTCTTCAATCAGACACCAGGGGTTCATTTTTATAGCAGAGATAGATATTTAAATGCAATTCTGACATTGTCAGACGTGTTCGTGCTGGGAATAAAGATTGGGTAGAAGTTTATGGAAATGAAATGGAACATGTTACAACATTGATCTGCAATGTTTCTAGAAAGTTCCTCAGCAGTGAAATTGCAAATCTACATGTACAAAACAGTGTAATTTCAAATCTACATGTAGACTGCATATCAATTTTGCTAGCTACATTTCTTTTGTGTGGAACTGTCATGATTACTGTAGTTTAATAGATGTTTTCCGAAAGCTGTAAAATTATGTTTAATCTGAAGAAACCATGTTAAAAGATCTGACACCAATTTCACAATCATGTATGTACGGCCACAGAGAACGCAAAACAATAAATATCAAATTATTTGGTTGATGATACAATAAATATACCAGGCCACAGTTTAACAATCAATCAATCTCTTGAGTGTACACTCGACTCAAATTAGGGAATATTCCAAAGCCTGTTTTTAAGACATTACATATTTAAAAATGAATATCTTATGTTATATTTAAATTGTTTAGTATAGGTTTGTTAAACAAAACAAAACATTGTTTCATAAAACTTAAAATTTTTAAAATATTGATGAGAGAAAATGAGAATATATGAGTTGAGTGTACACTCAATGGAGTGAATGATTGTGAAACTGGGTCCTGTAATTTATGACTTAGAAGATATATAGAATGAACAATGATGAATCAGTGTGTTGTAATGATTAATAGAGGTTTAGTTTTTCAGACAAACACTGAAAGAAAAAATCTCATTAAATTTTCGCAACAATGTCATTAGAGTACATACATGTACATGTATATTGAATTTATATAACAAATTTGTAAATATCTGTTCATATTATAGTGCTAAAATGTTTGTGGTGCTGCAGTGGATATTTATATTAAAGACACCACTGACTTATTCATACTTTCTACATTTGAATTACCATAGAATTGACAATATAGATTCTGTGAACAAGACCAGTTGTGATTAAGTAAAATTTACAAATGTTATCATGGTAACCTATAAATACTGGTTTATTTCCATAGAACTGACATTTGTTATTGTGAAGTGAAATTTACGATTGTTACCATGGTTTCCTTTACATAATGGTTTGTTTCCATAGAATTGACACTCGTTATTAAGATTCTGTGAACAAGACCAGTTGTGATTAAGTGTGAAATTTACAAATGTTACCATGGTTACCAATAAATAATGGTTTGTTTTCATAGTTATATTGACAATAAATATTTAATAAGATATATGAAGGTCTGTTTTTGTTTCTTTGTATATATACACTGAAACCTTGTTTTATGATGCCATTATGGTAGCTCAGTTAGTAGAGTGCTTGCTTCGTTTGTGGGAGGTCGGGGCTTGAACCTCAGTCAGGTCTGAAAATCCTTAGTGACTGTTCTTTCACCAAGGACTTGGCATTTAAAATAAAGTAGCGGGTCCTTTGGTGGCCGAGTTGTCTAAAGCGCGCGCTTACAGATCACAGTGCCTCTCACCGCCTGGGTTCAAGTCCCACTCAGGACAGATCCTAGTGTGAGAAAGTGTCAGTTCGCTTGCCGAAGGTCAGCAGTTTTCTCTGGGCACTCCGGTTTTCTCCACCATCCGAGAACTGCCCATCTCAAAATAAGTGAGATTCTTGACTGGGGTGTAAAACACCATTACTCCACTCAACTCCTTTGGAGGAAACCTTAAAAACCAATTCCCTGTCACTGCAGCATGACATGCTATAGAACCCTTCCTGCACATTGCCCTCAAGGCATTGCAAAGGTAAAAATTTAGCCACTTCACTTTTAGCTGGTGACATCTTGATATAAGTGAAATATTCTAGACTGGGATGTAAAAGCCCATTTAATATTGTTTTTAAGGGGGGCCTTGTTTTTGATGGCCAAGTAGAAAAGATGTAAGCCAAGGCATCCCATCTGCTATGGGTTCGACCCAGGTCCTCCAAATGTGAGAAGGTTTTTCATTGTTGTAGGCTATTACTAGTTTGGCTCATTATTAGTATAATGGACCACATGATCTGCGATGTTAATATGTGACATTGTGGGCGGGTGTACTAAAATTCTTAGATTTCTCATAAAATTTTTCCGAGGGACACCATCTTGAATCTAAGAAGAACAATCTTACAATAGTGACAGCAGTTGCTTGCACTTCGGAGAACACATGCTCCTGAATGGCAAAATTACAAAAACTTGTTCTAAGTTTAGTTCTTAGAAATTAATAAACTTGCTCATGTTGTGAATAGCTTAGTAACTGCTGATGTGACTTTAACAAACTTAACTAAACAACCAACTGATCCTTGATGAACTCATTATAAAACAAGAATTCCACAGATTTAAATGTCTCGCCTGGTTAGTTTTTGATAGAATAAAAAATAAATTACTTTAACGTAAACTTTCACATTTTGACATGCTGCTGCTGCCTATGACGATACCCTAAAAGTAACACCCAAGTCTCGCCTCATGAAAAAGCCAGGCATGACAAAAACAAAGTGAAGTAGCAATTCATATTTATTATGCATTAATATCATAATTAAAACAAACATTTGTGATTTAACAATACTATATATAAATACACACAGATTATTCTTCTGTATCAACTTTTAAAAAATAATAAACATATAACAGCTACAAACGAATTATAACCGGTTAAAACAGCATATTGCAAAAGTCTCGAGTACCATGAAGCACCAATGGCCTCGATTTATTTATACTGAACTTATAACTGAACGCTCCATTGGTCTCATTTCATTGATACTGAAACCTTCAAAACTTCACTCTGTGTATTGAGGAACTGCATGTCAATCATTTAAATTTTACAAAAACCAAACAATGATTCTCACGGTATATAGGCCAAAAGCATGTTAAAAATTAATTCAACAATTAAACAAATTTATTGCAGTTGATATTATAAATTCTATTTTAGATATCTCAAATTTGAGGCAAGTTTAATCTCCATGGCACTATATATACATGTGTATATAGTACTATATACATACATGTACATATATATTTATATACATTTGTATATATATATGTATATATACCTATCTTTATTTTCAAGTTTTGAACTTGTCTGCCAATACCCTGATGCAAACACAAAAAAATTTTTCCAGTACAGATAAAATTTGGAAAAAACTCTTTACAACTGACAAACCATTACAGTTTCCATGGAGTGGTAAGCACATCATTAGAGAAAAAAAATTATATATATATATATATATATATATATATATATATATATATATATATATATATATATATATATATATATATATATATATATATACGAGTACATAGTAGTTAAATGCAAATTATATCATGACAGCGGGTACAGCTATAACAGTCAAGAGTTTTCTAAATATATGTACAAAAAATAAATACTGACTGTTGACAGTAATTTACATGTAGAAAAACTAAAAAAGCAATACATGTATTACTACAATCTAATTAAGCAGCAGAATGACATAACACACACACACACACACACACACACACACAATTTCTATATCAAAACTGACTAGGAAATTTTGGATTTTAATTTCAATTTTTGAATACTGAGAAGGAAAGAATATACATGTACAGCTATGATTTTTGTGTTATTAGCATGTTCTTGGAAAGTTTCTGCATTAAATAACAGTATTAGCTTTCATGATTTTTTTTTTTAATTTTGCATCTTTAAACCTTTAGTAACTAAAGTCTATCACTGCCAATTATGACATGTGTGATCAGTCACTGGAACAGCCAGATAGGTGACATCACATAATTGGTCATAAAGAAGTCATGTGATCATTATGCATGTCGATTTAATAGAACAACCAGATGAATGATATCACATGTATAGTTATAGGCAAGTCACATGATCAATCAAATTTATAGCTCATTTTAACATGATTGCTCTCAAAGTCTAATGAAATAAAATCATTGCAATTGTAAATATATAATTTAAATTTCAATTTTACAACAATCCAGTAATTTTATTGGTTTAGAAGTTTTAGTAATTTTCCAATTAAATAAAAGGTGTAAAATGTTTACAGTTGCCATAGCAACTGTGAATAAATGTATCAATACACATTTACCAATGATTTTTTAATTTCAGTGATCTTAGTTGTCATAATAAAAAAGTTGTCCTTTTTGCAATAAATCAGAAATCTCATTTATAAATACAGTAGAACTTTGATAACTCGAACACCCCAATAACTTGAAGTCATCGCCAAAGTCCCATGCACTTCGAGTTATTTTAGTTCTACCATATTAAAATCTGATTTTTTAATTTAGTTTATTGAGAAATGAACCAAATGAAAACTTTGCATACCCTGCCTAGTAAATCACATAGTTTATGCATACACACCATCCATTTAGATTTTAAGTAAATATTTTCATATCATAAAGATTTTTTATGATTTTTATCAAATTTACAGTAAATACAAGTTAATACACACAAAATTAATTCATAATATGTATTAGTTATTTCTGTCATAATAATAATAATAATATTAATGTTTACAAATAATAATAATAATAATGATAATAATAATAACAATAATAATAATGTTTAGAAGCAATAATAATAATAATAATAATAATAATAACTGACTAAAAAACACTGTATTTGTAGTGACAATTTTATAAAAAATAGTTTTTACAAACTAACTGCCAAAAATATATATTGAGCATATACTTCACATGTTACTTCATTGAAAACAAACAAACATAAAACCAAGATGAATTTGGGATCTAAATTTCACCGACTTCATTGGAAACATCTCCAAGGCTTCTTGAAATTCAAATCACTTATTGCCAGTAAAATATGAATCAGATTTAAGCATTGAACATTGTTATACAAAAAATTTAGTAATTCTTACTGTTTCACAGTGTCACTTTGGGCAGCAAATTACCTTATAGATATCGATTCAGATTGTTAATTTGTTTCTTCAGAAAAAAACTCACAATAAAAAAGTAACTGCCAAACTTTCAAATTAATGTAATTACCTTGTGAATTATTTAATCAGAGAATCGGTATATCTATTAGAGCTCGAACAAGGGAGGTAACTCTGTATCTTTCTGTTTAGCATTACAAAACTTTGGCAGCAAATCATTATATGGATACCAATACAGATTGTTAATTTGCTTCTGTAGAGAAATTAATTAAAGTGCACTTGCATAAACTTTCAAATTAATGTAATCACCTTGTGAATTATTTAATCAGAGAATCGGTATATCTATTATAGCTTGACCCAAGGGAGGCAACTCTGTAACTTTCCGTTTAGCATTACAAAACTTGGGCAGCAAATCATTATATGGATACCAATACAGATTGTTAATTTGCTTCTGTAGAGAGAAACCTACCAATTAATTAAAGTGCAACTGCATAAACTTTAACATATAGTAACCACCTAGTGATCACATGTGAATCAGAGTATCGTTATGTCTATTACAAGCTCAATCCAAGGGAAGCAACTCTGTATCTTTCTGATTAGCATAATATAACTTTTGGCAGCAAATCATTATATGGATACCAATACAGATTGTTAATTTGTTTTTTCAGAGAGATAAAACTCACAAATTTATTAAATAGCAACAGCCTAAACTTTCAAATTAATGTAATCACCTTGTGAATTATCATTTAATTAGTGTTGGTATGTTTTTTTTCAGCTCAATCCAAGGGAAGTAACTCTGTTATCTATTCATGTCCATGGGGATGTGGAGTTGCTATCAATTCAGCATAGCCCATTTCAAGTAATACTTCATGTAAACAAACATCCTCTTCTGATAAAGTATCTACCAACTTAAGGGAGACAACTCCTGTTTCATCTATACCACATACAAGTCCAACCAAGTTTCTGTCTTGTGCCATTTGAGTCATTTTATACTTTGCTGCCTCACTCCATACCTGAGCGCCACCTGCTGGTTGAATATCTGAAATATGATATCATCTTTAAAGTAAAAT
This sequence comes from Tegillarca granosa, assembly GCA_029721355.1. Lineage (NCBI taxonomy): Eukaryota > Metazoa > Mollusca > Bivalvia > Arcoida > Arcidae > Tegillarca > Tegillarca granosa. The sequence goes on along the minus strand of JARBDR010000809.1, from coordinate 49,922 downwards.
ATATGACATTAATCAATATCAGCATTAACTAATACACAGGTTTTTAATGTCAACTACTTGTTACATACAATGACAATGACAAGACAATCAGTTAAGACCCAAAGCAAACAAACCTACCTGACATGTTGGTAACTGAACACACACACACACAGAGAGAGAGAGAGAGAGAGAGAGAGAGAGAGAGAGAGAGAGAGAGAGAGAGAGATACCACAAAGAAAAATACATGTACTGTATCTAACTGTACCTTGATAACACATACACCTTGATTGCTCAAACACCTGTATCCCTGGATTGCTCAAACACCTGGACATCTGGATTGATTGCTCAAACACCTGTACACCTGGATTGCTCAAACACCTGGATTTTTAAACATTTGGATTGCTCAAACATCTGAACAACCCAAACACCTTGAATGCTCAAACACTTAGGCAAACCAAAAGCATTATAGTTTAAAAGACTTGGGCAAGCTAAACATAAAGTTTGCTCAAACACCTGGACAAACTTGCCGCAAAGCTTGAACACCTTGGAAAACCAAACATCTCAATTGCTCAATGAAACACCAGGATTGATCAAACACCTATGAATTCAGTTTCAGTTACTGTATATGATAAACACTGATTTTATTTATTCAAAATTTGACTTACCAATTAGTTTGCCTTTAAAGGCTTGTTGTGGTAACTTCCAAAATCTCCATGGCAATGGTTTAATTTCATCCAATGTCATAGCATTGTATTCACCATAATCTACATTGTAAACTGATACCTGAAGAATAAAAAAAAAAACATTGATATATTTAGATATATAGAAATATGTTATGAGGCCAAAACAAATATTATTTTTTGTTAGATTTATGTAACTCTCTTAAAATCTGCTTAACAGTAATTGTATGTCCTAACCAAAGGTGTAGTTCTTTTTTCTTTTCTTTGTTTTTTACTATTACATGTATTTTTTTAAACAGACCTACCAAAGTCAGAAAAACTGCTATATAGACGTAATGTAACAGTATTTACAAATAACAAGAATTTCCTTCCTATTTAATTGGAACCTTGGTGGGTGGCTGAGTGCTCTTAAGTGTGAGGTCGTGGATCACTGTGCATCTCACCACCTAGACTCAAACAACACTTTGTCAGCCTTGTGTGCGAAAAAAGCAGTGGTTGTCCTCTGGCACTCTGGTTTCCTTCTCCATGTCAGAACTGATTGCCTCAATATAAGTTAAAGAATCTTCACTCCAACATAAAACATTGTTACTCAACCTTAATCTTCCTACTTATCGGTAGTAATCACCCTACCATGCATAAAAAAGTGGCATGGTGGCAAAGTGGACTTGAGCGTGCATCTCTCATCACATAGATTCAAAACCAAATTGAGCAGATCTTAATGCGAGAGGTTTTTAGTTTACTTTCTAGAGATTGGAGGCTTTCTATGGGTAGTCTGATTTCCTCTGCCGTCCCAAAACTTTCTAACTCAATATAAATGAAAGAATCTTTACTAGGGGCCAAATTACCATTACCTCGTTCACTCTACATCTGCAAATAAATGTCCTCACAATGATAGTAAATTACTTACCAAGCCAAGATGAATAATTATGTTGACAATAATCGTTTTCCATAATCCAACCCATCTTTAGTGAATTACTTACCAAGCCTGGATTAATAATTTTGTTGACAATAATCCTATACCATAATCCAACCCATTAATAGTCAATTACTTACCAAGCCAGGATTAATGATTTTGTTGACAATAATCCTATATCATAATCCAACCCATCTATAGTAAATAACTTACCAAACAAGGATTAATGATTTTGTTGACAATAATCCTATACCATAATCCAATCCATTAATAGTCAGTTACTTACCAAGCCAGGATTAATGATTTTGTTGACAATAATCCTATACCATAATCCAACCCATCTATAGTAAATAACTTACCAAACAAGGATTAATGATTATGTTGACAATAATCCTATACCATAATCCAACCCATCTATAGTAAATTACTTACCAAGCCAGGATTAATGATTTTGTTAACAATAATCCTATAGCATAATCCAACCCATCTATAGTAAATAACTTACCAAACAAGGATTAATGATTTTGTTGACAATAATCCTATACCATAATCCAACCCATCTATAGTAAATAACTTACCAAACAAGGATTAATGATTATGTTGACAATAATCCTATACCGTAATCCAACCCATCTATAGTAAATTACTTACCAAGCCAGGATTAATGATTTTGTTAACAATAATCCTATACCATAATCCAACCCATCTTTAGTGAATTACTTACCAATCCTGGATTAATAATTTTGTTGACAATAATCGTTTTCCATAATCCAACCCATCTTTAGTGAATTACTTACCAAGCCTGGATTAATGATTTTGTTAACAATAATCCTATACCATAATCCAACCCATTAATAGTAAATTACTTACCAAGCCAGGATTAATAATTTTGTTGACAATAATCCTATACCACAATCCATTCTGTTCACCTGCATATAGATGTCCAAGTTTGAGATCTTCATCATTTAAAAACTGTAAAATATGAATATATCAACTAGAATGCATACTTGCAAGCAAGTATATGTCTGCATATCAGTTCTCTAAAGTGGTGCTTAAAAAAGACAAGGAAATTCCAAGAAAGAAAGAAAGAACTCTCTGGAATTCCGTGGTTTTAACCGGATTTCTCCGAAGTCCTTTTGAATTTCAAAAATGGTGAGGAAGCGACCTCCCCATAGTCAATCTCTATCAGTTGACAAAATTTCAACCTGATCAGATAAGAAACATAGCAGGAGATGTCTCTGAAAAAAATCTGTCAGAAACGAGGAGGAATAATAATAATAATAATAATACTAATAACGATTATGAGTAACAACAAGATGTCTGCTGATACACAGACATAATAATCATAAGTACATGTATGTAAATATCTTTAAAATGTAAACTACATTCCATACAATCACAAAAAAAGTGCTGAAAAATTAAAGTGGTTTACAGTACTCTTCTTTTTGACATTCAAAATTTGATATGTACATCCTTAATATCAATCACCACTACGGTAGCTCAGTTGGTAGAGTGCTCACTCTGTAAGTGGAAGGTCGTGGATTTGAATCCCGGCCGAGTCTGACAAAAGACTTGAAAGTGGGTAGTGACTGTTCTTTCACCAAGCACTCGGCATTACGAAATGAAAGTCACAGTTCTTTCGGATGGGAACTTCAAATAAATGAGGTCCCGTGTCATGGCAGGCATAGCACGATAAAGAACCCTGCTGTATAATGCCACCAGCACAACGCACAGGCAAAATTTCTGTACTTTCGCCTATATCTGGCAACGTCTTGATATAAGTGAAATATTCTTGACTGGAACGTTAAACACCATTACTCAACTCAACTTGATATCAATCACATAAAAAATTCACAAAATAATTGGATGAAAACTGGGTCTAGTTGTGCCTACAAGAAAATTGAACACAAGATAAGGAAAACTGGATGCAAAGAACCATAACTACAATTTTGTTGAAAGTTGAAACACGACATAAAAACCCTTGATACATGTTAAACATTATTGCTTCTTGTGGAATCATACCACATCAAAATTGAAAAGGATTAAAATAAAAAATAAAAAAAGTTCTTGCATTTTCTACATTATGTTCTTATTTGGCACTTAAAGGGCCACAACTTCTGTAAAATTTCATGCAGCATCTTCATTTTAAGACATGCAGCATCTTCATATGATACCAATCAGTTATGCCAAATTTGAAAACAATCAGTAGAAAATTGTGGGACTAGTTCAACCTACAAGCCAGATGGACACACACACATACGAACCTACACACACACACACACACACACACACACACACACACACACACACACACACACACACACACACACACACATTACCTACCTTGTCAGTGTGATAAGTGTTAAAGTAATGATACATTTCTTGATGTAAATCATTTAATTCTGCCAGGGATTCATACGGGTTACACTGAAAAATAAAATACAAAATATGCATCAATTAACATGATTAATATTCAAATTCCTAACACTACATTACTAACTTTTCAGTATAGAATTTTGTATACACATGTACATGTTTGAATTCTTTTTTTCAATAATATTTATGAAATGTAAATTGTAATATAATGAAATACTTTGGTGAAGTCATTGTAACTTACCGATAATGCAATACTTTCCAAAATACATGTACAGTTGAACCTGCCTTAAAGGCCACCTCTCTATAAGGGCCACCTGCTTATAAAGGCCATTGAAATTTTATCCCAGCTGTTCTTTATTCATATTAATTGAACTTGTATATAAAGGTCACCTGTCCATAAAGGCCACTTTTACTAATTCCCTTGGGTGGCCTTTATAGACAGGTTTGACTGTAATTATAATATAATGTAATTGTAATGTAATTCATTACATTGCAATGTAATTCAACCCATGTCTACATCTAGCATAAGGTTCTTTTATTTTAACTGAGTTGGTCAGTTTTTGAATTGTGAAGAAAACTAGAGTGTCCAGAGACAGCCACTAATCACTGACAAGCATACTTACAAACTTTCACAAACTGAAATCTGTCCCAGTGATTTTTTAATCTAGAGGCCCGTTCAAGATACACTATGTACGCTTGCGCAATGACTTAAAACCGTTCAGGAATGACTGTATGCGCAACGAAAGCGTGCGACCGCTATCAATATTTTAAGGTTGTTCACCTAAGATTCAAGATAGTTTGTAAGAAATAGCTTCAATAAATTCTGAAACCAGCATGCATTTCAATTTATATTTCAGTCCAAAGGTATGGTTTCTTTCTAGAAGGAATTTGAATGATAGGATTAGTTAAAACTTATGTGCAGTTGCCCGATTTAATTTATATTTTTACATTTTGACATTTTCTCTCCAGTCGAGTGTCGGTGTCTAAATCTAAGGGAGGTTATTTTTAAAACATCTAGATGATTATGATGAGTTATTTTCAATGCGAGTACTCACCTCCGTTCAATAGACATAAAAATTGTATTTGCAAGTGCAGTGGAAAGCAACCAGTAACTTGAACACGCCTCAGGTGAAGAGAGGTGCTATGATCCTTAAACCCAGGCTTTAGACCACTTTATCATCAATGCCTCGAATGTATCAGATCTATGGGATATTGAGTTTTTAAAAATCCAAAGGAAGCCATGACGTTTAAATCTAACATCTGAGTACTTTGCTAACAAATAGTTGCTATATATTTTGAGGTTATGGGTTATGAACAGGATAGGAAAAAAACCCGAACTCCAACTGACAGAGTGAAAGCTCTACCAAATAAGATATTTAGAGGCAGATCTAGAATTTTATAAAAGGAATGGGGGATGTGGAGAATTTTATCATGAAATATTGAGTATTGAAGGCTCAAGCCACCAGAGGATGAGGGGTCTTGGGGTCTATAAAGGCCCTAAGCTGGCCAAGGGCAGAGCCATGACAGGGGTTCAAGGACCAAAGCATCCAATAAAATGAATTTTTAATACTTCTGAGGATCTTTTGGGCACATATTTCTTCCTCTTTCTTTTGCATTAATTTTTTAAAAGGGGGAAAGATTGCAACCCCAAAGCCTCCCTTGAATCTGTCAATGATATAGTACATGTATATAATAAATAAATAAATAACAGTAATAATAATTTCGATAAATTAAATAATATGGAAAAAGCAAGTATAAAGATTGGGTTCACTTACCACAAAATTTGTAGGATCAAATACAAAAGAAACATGAATATCACAGAATTCTCCAACAGGTGGCACTGAATACACATCTGGAAGCGGTAATTTATGGTATTCTTTAGGAATCCATAATTCACTATCATCATATTCCTCATTGTCATTATGGGAAGTACCGTCTTTATCGTTTTTGTTCCAAGTGTACAAACTTGTTACGTCTGATGACGGTTGCGGTGACGGAGATTTCGTGATAATTTTACATTTGCTATCTATAGAATCACAGATTTCATCGATACTTGTAAACTTTAAATTTGAATTATGATCCGTCTTGTCCTCCTCTTCTTCATATTCTTGCTCTACGAATTCCTCTTCACTCTCAGTTTCCCAGGAATCTGAACCTTCCTCTGTGTCATCCTGTGCTTGGACAAATTTTGCCGAAACTTTGGATGCTGGTTTTTTAGTTTCAAAGGTTTTTACAGTATTTGAAGTCAATTTTTGAGTTTTTTCAGTCTGTCTTGATACTGTTGATGTTTTTGATGATAAATTTTCTTTTAATATCACAGATTTTTCATCTTTACCAATACACGAAGAACCGGGACTAGCTTTAGGTGTTGAATCTTTGGATGAAGGTTTCAGTGATGACAAGTTTTTTCTTGGTAATGCTGGAGAAGATTGTTGGGAACTTTTCGCAGAGTCTGGTTTCACTTTATCTGGAATACTCGACAAACTGTCTGCCGGGGAAACAGTCTGACTAGCCACTAACAGAGACGACTCGGCTTCCACACTGACAGTTTTTAAAATTAAATCGTTAATGTTTACATCATCTTTACCAGATGTATCGTATAAAATCACAGATAATCCATCATCTCTGAAAGTTAAATAAAAATAAAGCTGATTATTTTGCTGTGACATAAAAAAAGTGTAGCAATACTTTTGTCAATATGGCTGTATATGTAATTACAGTATAACTACATGAGCCCCTTTAACTGCTATATAGTATGTATTGTACACAAAAGTGTTGCAATACTTTTGTCATACTGTAAAAGTATTTATATTAGCGTGTATTATATTTTTATATAAGTGGCCAGAAACTTGTGGGTGTTATACACTTCAGACAGATGGATGCTATATAGAAGGTTATTATACATGTACCTGGTCTGTTGAAACTGATGGGGAATACTTATACTGTCAAACAATGGACATGTATATTGTACACAAATGGGCCAGAAATTGTGGATGTCATGCACATCAGACAGGTGGATGCTATATAGAGAGTCATTATATGTTGAAATTGATTGGGAAATACTTATACTGTCAAACAATGTATATTGTACACAAAGTGGCAAGAAATCGTGGATATCATACACATCAGACAGGTGGATGCTATAAAGAGGGTCAAATGTTGAAACTAAATGGGAATACTTGAACCGTCAAATAATGTATATTGTACCCAAATCCGATACCAAAAGGGGCCAGAAATCGTGGAAGTTATACAGATCATACAGGTGGATGCTGCTATAAAGAGGGTCATTATATGATGAAATTGATTGGTGCTACACAAGACAGAATATAATAGAAAGGAGGTCACAATAAGACTCTGATATGCCTAAACTGTGATTGTCAGGGAAATAGGCCATTGCCTAGATACTATCCTGGACACTTTTTCAGTAACATAAGCAATACCTATCGCTGCATTGAACAATTATGTGACCACTTACCTGGACACTATTTCAGCAACACAAATTTTACCTGTTAAAACATCAAACAATTATTTGACCACTTACCTGGACACTTTTTCAGCAACACAAGTCTTACCAAATGCTACATCAAACAATTATTTGACCATGACCACTTACCTGGACACTATTTTAGCAAGACAAATTTTACGTGTCACTACATCAAACAACTATTTGACCACTTACCTGGACACTATTTCAGCTACACAAGTTTACCTAAGGCTACATCAAACAATTATTGAACCACTTGCCTGGACACTATTTCAGCTCACAAGTTTTACCTAAGGCTACATCAAACAATTATTGAACCACTTACCTGGACACTATTTCAGCTACACAAGTTTTACCTAAGGCTACATCAAACAACTTTTCTAAAGCTGCTGAATTCTGGGCTATATCTTCTAAACCATACAAAGAGGCCTCAAAACCCTGTAAAACAATATATTTTATTCTCTGAATAAGAATTCCTGCATAAAATATGATACATTTATATGCAATAGAACCTAAAACTAATGAAGTATAAGATCTGATTGGCCAAAAGTTTAATTTTGTGCTAGATACAAATTAGATTTATTTGGTGCGGAGTTGATTTCCGGCTGTTATCTTCACAAATGTCGTTGGCAGAGTTGGAAATTCAGCAGTAGACAAATAAAGTTGCAATTTACCCTTTAACATAACAATGCAAAGACAGTATGTGATGAATCAATAAAGCAATGATCTCTGAAAAGGAAAATACATTGGTGAAAATAGGAAATCAAAGATTTTTCAGAAAAATCTTCACGTGAAGCATGCGACCCAAAATAGTGTGTCTGTCCTTGTTTATTTTTATGGGGTTTTGGACAGTAAAGGAGGTTATTCAAATACGAGCTCCTGTGATAGTATTTTTATACTGTTATGCATATTGTTTATGAAATGTGATCAACATAAAAATTCATATAAATGATGAAACTGATGATGGCAAGCATTGGTAAAAGGGACACAAATTTTTTTTATTAACCATGATCTGTCTTGTACTAATGGCATTAATGGAGATTTTAACATTTTAGCTCACAAAGTCAATTTGCCACAGACAAGTATACCATTCTGCAAATTACATTATTCTAATACAGAGTGAACCAGTTAATGCTCTGTCTTCTTAATGTCAGGAGAGAATGATAAACATGTACCTCAATTTTAAAAGTCTTATATTTGACCTTGATGGATTTCAAACCTATGACCTCTTGCTCTTGGGGACTGGGAAGAAAACATGAATCTTGCATCTGTTGTGACACAGTAAAAATTTTAAAAAACTTTAAATGAAATAAAATTGATTACCTGATATGCTAAGCTTGTATTAATTTTAGGATCCAATATTCTCAGTTGATCTTTTATAAATTTATCTGTATCACCATGATCCAAGAAGTAACACTCAATCTGAAATTAATGACAAAAATCATATAAAGGCCACTAAAAAGAATCATTTATCAGCACACAAATGTATGATACATCGCACCACTATTTTTAAATAGAACAAGAATTCCACTAATTTGAATGTCTCACCTGGTTAGTTTTTGATAGAGTAGAAAATACATTACTTTAATATAAACTTTCACATTTTGGCACACCGCCGCTGCCACCGCCTACGGCAACACTGGAAAAGTAACACCTAAGTCTCGCCAGGCTCGACAAAAATGTTTGCTTGATAAGTTGTTAAGAGAAGTAATGGAGTTTCATCTCCAGTGTAGATTCTTTGACTAATGCTGTGGCAGCTAGTTCTAAAATATTGCAGTGGGGTAGAGTCGAGGTGGGTTATGGTGTTTAACGTCCCAGTCAAGAATATTTCACTTATATCAAGACGTCGCCAGGTATAGGCGAAAGTGCAGAAATTTTACACTGATGGTATTATACAGCAGGGTTCTTTATCATGCTACACCTACATTGACACAGGACCTCGTTAATTTAAGTTCCAATCCGAAACGAACCATTTTATAATGCCGAGTGCTTGGCGAAAAAACAGTCACTACTAACTTTCAAGTCTTGGATTTGAACCCACAACCTCCCACTTACGAAGTGAGCCTTCTAAAAACTGAGCTACTGCAGTGGTTGAGTGGGGAAGAGAAGATTTATATCCCAGTACCAAGATTCCTTTACATATACTGAGCATTTATTTTTGCAAAATGGTGAAACTAACAAGACACAGGCTTGTACTGTTTGTTATCAACTGGCTCCTTAATATTAAATTTGGCTATTTATTGGCTTCTACTTTCTAAAAGCCAGGGCTAAGCCTGCATCATGACTTGCTTGTGGTAAAATTTACAGTATAAAGATACCCATTTTTCTCCAATGTCTAATACACGAACTCTGTGATACAACGACTCGACATACGCTACACAAACCATGCCTGCTTCTATTACTTCTTCCTCAGGAGCACTGTGAAAAGCTTGTTCAAGACAAAATTCTAATTCATCTAGTTTTTCCTACAATTACATAAAAAAAAAAATACATTTACATACTTTAATTCAATTTTCACATTTATTGAAATTTCAAATTGTACTATGAATGGTATATTCATGTTTCTATCCAAGGTCACTTGGCCTTGAATCTGGGGTCAAGGTCAATCAGTTTTGCAAACTTGGAACATCTCCATGCGCTTACATTACATTTAAGTCCCTCTAGGCCTTTGGGTTGATAACAAAAAATCATTTTACTGTTGAAGATCACTGTTGCATTTAATGAGGGTGAAAGTCAACTTGATTCATCTAAGTTAAATGTTCATGGTAATTAATGCAATTTTATGCCAAAAGCTCATGGTGACCTAAAATGACCTATTGCAATCATCTTTTGTGCAAAAAGATCATAGGCACCTATTGCAATCATCTTTTGTGCCAAAAGCTCATAGAGATAATTTGCAATCATCTTTTGTGCCAAAAACTCATAGGGACATGTTGCAATCATCTTTTGTGCCAAAGGTCCATGGTGACCTATTGCAATCATCTTTTGTGGCAAAAACTCATAGAGATAATTTGCAATCATCTTTTGTGCCATAGGCCCATGGTGACCTATTGCAATCATCTTTTGTGGCAAAAACTCATAGGGACATGTTGCAATCATCTTTTGTGCCAAAGGCCCATGGCGATCTATTGCAATCATTTTTTGTGCCAAAAACTCATAGGGACATGTTGCAATCACCTTTTGTGCCAATGGCTCATGGTGACCTATTGCAACCATTTTTTGTGCCAAAAACTCATAGGGACATGTTGCAATCACCTTTTGTGCCAAAGGCTAATGGTGACCTATTGCAATCATCTTTTGTGCCAAAAACTCATAGGGACATGTTGCAATCACCTTTTGTGCCAAAGGCTAATGGTGACCTATTGCAATCATCTTTTGTGCCAAAAACTCATAGGGACATGTTGCAATCACCTTTTGTGCCAAAGGCCTATTGCAATCATCTTTTAGCAAAAAAAGCTCACAGGGACCTACTGCAAATTACTTTTCTACCAAAGTCTAAATTGTGAAATTTGTTGATGAAAATTTATAAGTTTCATAGTACTAATACTTTTGGTTTATGACAAGAAGTTCCCCGGTCCTAGGATATGAGTTCTTAATAAGACGTTCCATGGTTCTTGGATTATGTGTTCTTGAAATGACGTTCAATGGTTCTAGGATAATGGTTCTTGACAAAACGATTCATGGCTTAACAACTCTCGCTTCTTGATTAGAGGTTTAAAGGATCTCGGACTACTGGTTCTTGACAAGAAGTTTCATAATAAGTTTTATAAAGAGGCCAACTTACTGAATATTCCTCCCCCACTAATCTCATCATTACAGAGTCTGTAGTCCGGTTAACAAATGATACATAAACATCCCACTGATTGTCTGTAGGGAACACCAAAGGTTCTGAAATAGAAATAATAAAACACAAGTGACCTTCTATAGGGAACACCAAAGGTTCTGAAATATAAATAATGAAACACAAGTGATCTACTGTAGGGAACTCCAAAGGTTCTGAAATATAAATAATAAAACCCAAGTGATCTTCTGTAGGGAACTCCAAAGGTTCTGAAATATAAATAATGAAACACAGTTATCTTCTGTAGGGAACACCATAGGTTCTGAAATAGAAATAATAAAACACAAGTGACCTTCTATAGGGAACACCAAAGGTTCTGAAATATAAATAATAAAACAAAGTGATCCTCTGTAGGGAACATCAAGGTTCTAAAATATAAATTATACAACATATTGATTCCCGATGGGAACACCAAAGGTTCTGATATATAAATAATAAACAATGAATAATGATACACTAGCAAATTCAGTGATCTTCTGCAGGGAACACGGCAGGTTCTAAAATATGATAAATTCAACACAACATACGATACACAAAAGAATTTAGTGAATTAGTATCCACAAAGTAGATATTTTTTGTTAACTGCCCATATGATATACTTGTCTCCAACTGTATGGCAAGTTAATTTAGCTGGACTAATTTTTGGTGATTTTGAGAAGAAAAAGGTCAGTTGAAAATTTTTGGGTATTTATTTTGATGATCTAAAAAAAAACTCACTCATGTTCAACTGGTACAAAATATTTTCATGTTTTTTTATTTTGGCAATTTTAATACTACTGCCAAACTATGCTCAAATTTGCATTATGCAAAAATAATCAGCTGTAGAGTATTATTGTTCACACTTTTCACCAAGACTTATACACTTCTTATGGATAGATATAATTTCTCATTAAACATCTCAAAAAAAAAAATATTAAAATAAAATAAAAAAGCAAACAAACGGGTTAATGATATATGTATCTGCTTTTACTTTGCACCACATGTTGTTAAATTATTAGTCATAGTTTGTGGAACTTCTCCAGAAAAAAGTAGGATTGAAAATAGTGCAGGCCTTCACAAACACAAATTTTTGGTGAAAAACACCAATTCAAAATTGAAAAAGCTGAATGAAACATCCAAATCAGCTTTTTTTCTATAAATAGTAAGACAAAAACTGTTTAAAAATCTTCAATGTCGGCTTGTTAACAATTATATGAGTACTCAGGACAGTGTCATGATTCTATGTACCCTTTGCCGACAGCTGATTGATCTCACAGTGTTAAAGGTGCCCAAGGGTCATTATAGGAGGTATTTACTTAGTTCTAGGGTGATTTCATTGTCATTATAGGAAGTATTTACCTGGTTCTAGGGTGATTTCATTGTCATTATAGGAAGTATTTACCTGGTTCTAGGGTGATTTCATTGTCATTATAGGAACTATTTACCTGGTTCTAGAGTGATTTCATTGTCATTATAAGTAGTATTTACCTGGTTCTAGGGTGATTTCATTGTCATTATAGGAAGTATTTACCTGGTTCAAGGGTGATTCCATTGTCATTATAGGAGGTATTTACCTGGTTCTAGAGTGATAATATTGTCATTATAGGAAGTATTTACCTGGTTCTAGGGTGATTTCATTGTCATTATAGGAAGTATTTACCTGGTTCAAGGGTGATTCCATTGTCATTATAGGAAGTATTTACCTGGTTCTAGGGTGATTTCATTGTCATTATAAGTAGTATTTACCTGGTTCTAGGGTGATTTCATTGTCATTATAGGAAGTATTTACCTGGTTCAAGGGTGATTCCATTGTCATTATAGGAGGTATTTACCTGGTTCTAGAGTGATAATATTGTCATTATAGGAAGTATTTACCTGGTTCTAGGGTGATTTCATTGTCATTATAGGAAGTATTTACCTGGTTCAAGGGTGATTCCATTGTCATTATAGGAAGTATTTACCTGGTTCTAGGGTGATTTCATTGTCATTATAAGTAGTATTTACCTGGTTCTAGGGTGATTTCATTGTCATTATAGGAAGTATTTACCTGGTTCTAGGGTGATTTCATTGTCATTATAAGTAGTATTTACCTGGTTCTAGGGTGATTTCATTGTCATTATAGGAAGTATTTACCTGGTTCTAGGGTGATTTCATTGTCATTATAGGAACTATTTACCTGGTTCTAGAGTGATTTCATTGTCATTATAAGTAGTATTTACCTGGTTCTAGGGTGATTTCATTGTCATTATAGGAAGTATTTACCTGGTTCAAGGGTGATTCCATTGTCATTATAGGAGGTATTTACCTGGTTCTAGAGTGATAATATTGTCATTATAGGAAGTATTTACCTGGTTCTAGGGTGATTTCATTGTCATTATAGGAAGTATTTACCTGGTTCAAGGGTGATTCCATTGTCATTATAGGAAGTATTTACCTGGTTCTAGGGTGATTTTATTGTCATTATAGGAAGTATTTACCTGGTTCAAGGGTGATTCCATTGTCATTATAGGAGGTATTTACCTGGTTCTAGAGTGATTATATTGTCATTATAGGAAGTATTTACCTGGTTCAAAGGTGATTCCATTGTCATTATAGGAAGTATTTACCTAGTTCTAGAGTGATTATATTGTCATTATAGGAAGTATTTACCTGGTTCTATGGTGATTCCATTGTACATTTCATCAGATTGGTCTACCGTAAATATACTTTTAACCAAACCTTCATCTATCAGTTTCTGGTTCACATTCACACTTGGGTCACTGGCTAGAAACAAATCTACCTCACAAAATCCATTTTCTGTAATAGACAAGGTATATGAAACAATAAAAAATCCAATATAAACAGTTGACGTTGGCAGGATGGTAAGATCCAATTTGGTGAAAAACAAGTCTACCTCACAAAATCCATTTTCTGTAATAAATAAGGTACATGTTACATAATGAAAATTCAAATATAAGCAGTTTATATTTACAGGAAATAACTTTGGCTGGTATGGTAAGACAGGGTAAAGTAGGGTACAATATGGTATGGTATGGTATGGTGTGGTATGGTTTGGTATGACAAGGCATGGTATGATATGGTATGGTATGGTTTGGTATGACAAGGCATGGTATGATATGGTATGACAAGGTATGGTATGATATGGTATGGTATGGTTTGGTATGACAAGGTATGGTATGATATGGTATGGTATGGTTTGGTATGACAAGGTATGTTATGGTATGATATGGTATGGTATGACAAGGTATGGTATGATATGGTATGGTTTGGTTTGGTATGACAAGGTATGGTTTGATATGGTATGGTATGGTATGACAAGGTATGGTATGGTATGGTATGACAAGGTATGGTATGGTATGACAAGGTATGGTATGGTATGGTATGGTATGGTATGGTATGGTATGGCATGGCAAGGTAAGGTATGGTAAGGCAGATAAGGTCAGTATGTTAAGGTATGGTTTGTATGGTAAAGTATGGTGATATGGTACAGTATGGTAAGGTATGGTTTGTTTGATATGATATGGTAAAGTATGGTGATATGGTACAGTATGGTAAGGCAATGTGTGATATATTGCTGTGTGGTATGAAATGGTATGGTATGGTACAGTATGGTATAATCTGGTACCATATGGTATGGTGCAGTATGATATAGAAGTGTATGGTAAGATATAGAATAGTTCAGTATGGCATGAAACTGAACGTGTAGTATGTCATGAAGCATTTGGCAAACATATACAAAACTTGTATTTCTTTTAAATGACATCAGACTCAGAACCATTTTTCTATTTAAAAATTATTTACAACAAAATAAAAATCCAAGCTTTCATTTAATTGTCTTCGAAATAAAAAAAACGTTAATTCTTAAAATCTTTTTCATGGGAGATTGGGCTGAATGTGCCAGTGTCTGATATTGCATCTTGAGGACTACAGAGGGTATCAGATTAGATTTTTTTCTGATGTTATGTAATGTTGTTTGTTGTTTATTATCATTAAAGAAGAATTCCACAGATTTAAATGTCTCACCTGGTTAGTTTTTGATCGAGTAGAAAATACATTACTTTTAACATAAACTTTCACATTTGGACATGCCACCGCTGCCTATGACAACACTGGAAAAGGTACACATAAGTCCGGCCTTATGGAAACCAAAAATGGAAACAAGTAACTACTATTGGTCCATAATTGTTTGTCCCATGGTTTTTTCTAAATATTTTTTATATTCAAAACTTTCCTCATAAAAATAACATCAAGATTGAATTAATAAGAGGCCCATGGGCCTTAAAGCTCACCTGAAGAAATGTCCAATATTGTTTGCAAAGTGCAATAGACAATATATTAAGTACAGAAACTTTAAAAGTTTTCTCAAGTTAAGAACTCCCACAAAACTTAATCAGAAATATATCCACTCACTTTTCATTTATAAGTAGCTTATATAATATGCATGAAGTAACTGTAATGCAATGAATAATTCAAATTCATTAATCAATTTCAATATAATTATGCAACTATGTCCTTGACCTTTGAACATATATGACCTTGAACCATATATGATTGTCATGTCAATACCTAAAATATTCTTATATACATGCCTATGCATGAAATTAATAACTTTCAAGATAATTAATACTTTTAGTATTCCTATGTTGATATGACCTTGACCTTTGAACATATAACCTTGAACCATACATCAAAATGATTGTCTTGTCAATACCTACAATATTCAAATATACATGCCTATAAAAAAAGTTAATAGTTTTCAAGATAATTAGCAATTTAAATCATTTTCTGCAGCTGTGACCTTGACCTTTGAACATATGACCTTGAACCATATATCAAAATGATCATTGTCACAATACCTATAATATTCTAATATAAATGCTTATAAAAAAAGATTATAGTTTTCAAGCTAATGCACAATTTTCGTATTTAGAAGCCAAAAATAACATTTCAGAGGCAACAACTCCTACATGGATTATCATATAATTAAGAAACTTGGTACCTTTTTAAATTTTGTCATGTTGAACATTTTAACAATGTTTTGATTTCATATATCTCTTAATATTTGCAAAAAAATTGCCTAAAACTGCATAAATCACAAATTACGTCATGACCTTGATTTGTGACCTTGACCCATTTTAAAGTCATTTCAAGAAAAAGTCAAAACAAAAGAAAACCTCATGTCATTATCTGTTCATATAGTCAAGTTATAACAATTTGAAGCCATTTTATGAATTTTTTTTAAATTATCGCAAAAACGCGTAACCCATTTTTCAACCAAATTTCACCAAATGAACAAACTATAGAATTAAGACCCTAGAGAAGCCAAATATCACATCAGATTTTTTCTCCCATCATCAGTTTTGGAGAAGAAGATTTTTTAAGATTTTTGGACCCCTAGGTCATCTTGACCTAGTTTTGGTAGCCATGGCAACGCCATGAACAAATCTGAATTGCACCGGCCCATATATGCTTCTGACTAAGTATCATTGAAATCTGTCCAGAAGTTTTGGAGGAGAAGTCGAAAATAGGTGTTAAGGACGCACACACACACACACACACACACACACACACACACACACACATACATGCATTGCCTATATTCTGAGGACTATGTCACAGACCCTTCTTCCGAGGACTTGGTCTTCTAATGGGGGTAGATTTTTTTTTCTTTCATTTTTCAACCTTAACAAGTATCCTGCTTTTAGCAGGCCATTAATTATTTCAAAAGCTTAAACTTTGATGTCAACTCAACTTACTATCTTAGTGAGGACCTAGTGTTTACATTCCGAGGACCCAGTGTCTACATTCTGAGGACCCAGTGTTAACATTTCGAGGACCCAGTGTTAACATTTCGAGGACCCAGTGTTTACATTCCGAGGACCCAGTGGCTACATTCCGAGGACCAAGTGTTAACATTCTGAGGACCCAGTGTTTACATTCCGAGGACCCAGTGGTGACATTCCGAGGACCAAGTGTTTACATCCCGAGTACCCAGTGTTTACATCCCAAGGACCCAGTGTTGACATTCTGAGGACCCAGTGTTTACATTCTGAGGACCAAAAGTTACATTCTTGGGACCAAGTGTTGACATTCTGCAGAACAAGTGTTTATATTCTGTGTTAACATTCTGTACATCTATTAAGTTCTGCTTACAATGCATTGACACTTCTCCTTTCCCATAACACCACTGACCAACAAGTGGTCTATAAACTTGAAACAAGAACTTTGCAGAGTAATAGAATCTATACCTGTTTTGTGGTGAAGACAGAGAAATCTCAACCTAAGGGTTGAGATTCCTCATTTTCCAAACTGAGGCTTGCCGAGGTTTGGAAAATAAAGAATCCCACCACAAAGGTTGAAATTTCTCTGTCTTCACTACAACATGGGGGTTGATTCTTTTTCTCCCATATCAAATATTGTTTGTAAACAATAAACCACATGGAAAACCACGTTTGGTTTACTTAAATGTTCATCGGTTTGATATTTAGGTCAAACACATCACAGTTAATACCAGTCCACGTTGACAAAATAATGCTAAAATTATTATTTTTTTTTAAAAAAATATTTTTTCTTCATTAAGCAAATTATTATGAGTAAAACAATGGTAAATAACAAAATAATGATGTTAATAAATATTCAGTACATCATAACTAGGGTTGTTTTATACATGTACATAAGAGAAAACAAAGCGAAAGTAGTTCCTTGTAATTGTGATGTCATAGCGCTTACAGCTTGTCGTACCAGAAAAGGCAGGATTTTCTTGTCTGAAATCTGAGTATTGGTTGTCTCAACCTGGTTAGCTGTCATACAAATGATACAATCACTGTCTGGCCTGACCTAGACTTGAGGAAGATAACTGTTCTTTGGGGAAGTACTTGGCAGTAAGAAATTAAAAAAAACTCATGGCTCCTTTCGATGAGACCTTGAAAACTGATGCCTGGAGTTGCTGCACATTGCTTTGAGGCCACTGCAATGGTAGAAGTTTCTCCCACTTCACTTATAGTTGGTGAAATCCTGATATAAGTGAAATATTCTTGACCTTGATGCAAACCATATTCAATCAATCAATCCTAAATATTTTTTAAAAAATAGATGGATTCTTAAATCTATACTGAAAGCTAGATATAAAAACAACTATTTTTAAATTTTACAAACTAATATTTATTAAAAAAAAATGTGCCAGAAACAACCTTATCAAACAAAAGCTCTACATAATAATAGATTTCTCTAACTTTTGATTAGATATAAATTTTCAAAATTTCCACTAATTTAACCAAAATTTATTCTTGCTGCACAAAATTAAATTTAAAATCAAAAGCCAAGTACATTCACAACCCTGCTTCAGCATGAAGTTTCTTTTTGATTAGACAAACATTTTCTAAAAATCATATCAAAATAATTCCCCTCCTTTGATATCTAAGGATAATGTGAATGTTCCATGGAGTGAATAATTTCATTTATTTAATAATTATTTCTAAGAAAAAGTAAACTAAATGAACTAGTAAACTACATACTATGAAAAAAATTAAATATACCTTGTTTTAAGAATACATAAACAAGTTGGTCATGAACCTCTGACCTTGACCTTATTTTGAATGTCATTTGAAGAAAGCAAACAACAGAGAAAAGTTAATAAAAGAAACAGAAATAAAAACTAGAAAAGACAACTTGCATATTACTGTACCACTTGGCTGTAAAACTTAGGACTTTAGATAGGCATTGAAGTAAATGATCATAAAAGTTTTTTTTATATGACACTCCATAGTCTTGGTCAAATTGATACATTACTAACTGACAGGATAGTAGAAAGTATCAATTGTGGATAAACAGGATTCTATTATAGAATAACAAGGTGGTAACATATCTTCACTAAAATGAAAAGTTTACACACGACGGACGGAGAAAAATGGCAATAGTTTGACTCAGTTGAGCTAAAAACTTGAACCAAAAACTTTTAACATTGAATGCTTATGCTCACACTGGGTTATGACAAATTCTCTGCACTTTCGTTCAAGCGAGCTAAAAATTGAAGAGAATGCAAATTAATAACACATTAAAAGACTAATTAAGCTACAGCTACAGTTCTATTTCTTGACGTTCTCATCCTTATTTGTAAATATACATGTACACAGAAGAATTAAGTAAAATTGTCATCATTGGTCAATAGTAATATCACAGCGATTTTAATGCCTATTGTCTTGAATAAGAACCAAGTAAATTCTATTCATTGATATGTTCACAATATTTCAATAATTTAACATTCACTTTTCTGGACCATCTTTTTATGTAATAATAAAAATAGGATAAACACAGTTTGTGGTCAATAAACTTAAATCTAAATCTTAATGTTCCTCTAAAATAATTTTTTCCTTACAAAACAAAAATATATTGTAAATACACTTAAAACTAATTGCTTCAACTATATTTTTGTCATTATTTCTGACACACCAATTAAATCTTATTGAAAAGAAAAATAATACAAATGAAAATACATGTACATGTATATTACACAATACACTTACAAAATTCTACATAATGTATCACTTCTGTGTCCATTATGATATACATATATACCTATTAACATTTACAATAACACTGAACTGAAAAATGTCTGAAAAAAGTCCAAGAACACAAACAATCAAAAAATACTTATAAAAGGAAAACAAGAGGCCCATCGGCCTTAATGCTCACTTGAAATATGTGCAATTTCTGTTGCAGAAGTGCAATGACAGTTAGGCTAATATCTACAATATTCTAATATGCATACCTATACAAAAAGTTTATACTTTTCAAGATAATTAATAATTTCGGCATTCATGTGCATCTATGACCTTGACCTTTTAACCCATGATCTTCATTTATATATAAAAATGACTGTTTTGCATCTGTGACCTTGACCTCTGAACCTATATCATATATAACATGACTGTTGTGCCATTACCAACAATATTTTAGTATACATGTCTATATAAAAAGTTAATAATTTTGCAAATAATTAACCATTTCAGTACACTTGTGCATGTGACCTTGGCCTTTGAAACCCATAACCTTGAACTATACATTAAAATGATTGTCATGTCATAACGTACTATAAAATGAAAATCCCATGCCATTATAGCCTGAAATGTTAAATAGCAATTTCTGTCAGAGGTCAAAAACAAGGACATGACCTTGATCTTTGACCTTGACATCAATTCGAAGAAAATAGCAAGAGAAGATCAACAGTGAAAACTGAATACAATTATTGTTAGCCATTGTTGAGTTATATCAATAAATGCCTTATTTTACAACTAAGAAATTTTTACGCAAAAACGTGTTGCCCATCTTTTATTTTTTGTCCAATTTTAACAAAAAACACAATTTATATGTCCCTATGTATCATAAATCCAAATATCTAATCAAAATTTGCCTGCACAAATTCCTTTCAGAGAAGGAGTTTTTTTTTTTTTGCCTTTAGGCTATTTTTAGTAACGGCAGCCATCTTGTTGGACGTGACTGCATGCTGAACACAAATATGAAAGCCTGTTACACAGGCATGATGATCAGCAAGTTTCATCAAATTCCCCCCAGTAGTTTTGGAGGAGATGACTAATTTTACACACGACGCACAGTGATAGATTGCAATAGCTCAACTGAGCCTTTGGCTCAGGTGAGCTTAAAATTGTTACAGCTGAAATGAATACCAGGGGTAAAAATAAATCAATCAGTTTTCAGTGAATTTTAAGGGCTAGTTAAAGTTCTTATCATACCCCTTGTTTTCTACATAATGAAAGCAATGAAATATCCACTGTAGTTACCCGGTAAGTTCATGCTTTGATACCATATGATACAGTATTTTATGTTTTTCCGTTTTCCTTTAAATGGATGTTTTACTTTTCCTTTTCATATTCTGGATCCTATTATGAATAAAGTATTTAATGTCTTTCCATGATCGACCAGAAAGTTCTGGTTTTTTCCTAAGACATTTGTCACAATCCAATTTTCCTGGCACTCTTTGTTGTCTTACAAAAACACCCAGTTCCTCATTTACAGCCTTCTTTTCGACTTCTGACCATGATTTTCGTTTAATGGTTTTGAGTTTTCTGTCCTTCTGAGGTGGTTTTGCTGAAACAGTCAAAATAAGTTCAGATATCAGAAGAGAAAGAAACAATCTGTAAATCAAGAAATACCATTTAATATTATCAGTCTATATTGGATGAGAATAATTTGAAAAATAATACAAATTTCATATCAATGTGCTTGCAATTATGGTATCCATACAGATATACATGTAGTAGCAACACCAAGAAAAATGCCCCTTCGTATGCTACAGCAAAAATGTGGGGAACAGAGTTTGAACATATCAGGCTGAGCATTGATGATGACCCCTGTTCTGGATTGCTGTCACTGTTGCAATCCCAGAAATAATCAACGAGTCTATATATGCATTGTAAAATTCAATGCCAAGAAAATCAGCATTTGTTTTTTATAGGAGAATGTAATAATACCTTCTTTTATTAAAAATAATTATTCAAAAACCATCTTGACGTGATTTATTCATTCTTTTTTTTTTTTTTTTGCTTCACAGCTATATTCAATGTACTTAAAAATTATATCATACTAAATTTCACTTACATGTAATACAGTTTTCCTTCACAGCAACAGACTTTTCTACTGTTAAATCAGCAAATTCATCTTCACTTGAACTCATTTCTTCCTCACTGGAAACTTAAAAAAAAATGTATAACTTGGTCAAAAAAGCTGTAAGTGAGAATTTATAACACCCCAACTAGTCTTTATCTAATTTTTATACTAACATAGTCAAACAAGAGGCCTGTGTTGCTCACATGGACTATTCTGACTTTAAACTTTCAAATTATATTCAAAGTTTGAAAACAGATTTTTATGCTGATCATTTCTGCAAAATGTTATATTTTGATGTCAGTACATCAGTAATTGATTATTTTTGTAATTCATTATCAACTTCATGTGAAAAACTGTTCAATCAGAAATACTTATAAAAATTATATGGCAAATGAAGAAATCATAAGGGCTAAATTCGAAGCTCCAAATTGTTAACATATGCCAGAAAGGTTGAAAAGTATGCATGGAAGAATTTTACATGGAAATTGTTTTTGACTAAAGTACATGTATTTTGTTCCAAAGCAGTGATTATTATCAGCATATCATTTAAATGAAACACTTATACACACATCATCGTGTAGAATGCTTTTGTCAACATACATTCAAACTTTGCTTACAAAATAATTGCACATATTAATTAGCCCTACAGTGTTTAATTGTTCATTTACAAAATGAACATGTTATGCTGTTGTGTCAACAGCGTTGTAACAAGTTGGACATTATGACAATGTTCAGTTCTTAAAAGAATGAACATTTTCGTCCAAAAAGGTATAATTTCCTGGCTTTTTTTAACTTGCCTATCTGAATTATCTCTACTGTACCAATTATACCAAAATCTGTTGGTACATGTGAATACTTGCCAATCAAATAAAAAGTTACCACCAATTTATTAAACAATAAATACCTACCATTCATGTTAACTTCAATTTCTTCCAGGGTTTTTCCTGTACCTTTAAGGTTCCCACTTTCCAAATTCAGCAAGATCTTGCTTACTTTAGCCAACTGTAATGTGTTCTCAGGTAACCTATAATACTCTCTGTGAACCTTTATATTGTGACCCATAAACTTAGCTAACACATCAAGTTCATTATCTTTCAGATTGAAAATTTGGGAAACAGTTGCTATGTGTTTCCGTAACTTAGTAGAGCGAAGATTTCTGGATGTTCTGCTCCACACGCTTCTGAAAATATTCTCAAACAATCTGATCCTCTTATGTGGTTTTCAGATTCTGGTATAGCAAATAAATAAGAATTTGTTTCACTAATACTCACAGACTTTCGATGTGCCATCAGGCAATCAATATCCTCCTTCATCTCATTGGTAAGAAGAACTGGAACTTTATTTCCTCTTTTTCCTCTAATGACAAATCTGTTCAAGTGATCCAAGAGTTTTCTTTCTACTTCTGACAAGACACTCCTGATGTCTTCATTATATTCTGTTCCAGCAGCATAGTAGTTGTCAATTTTTATTCTGGATGCTTCTCCACTTCTGCGTCTGTTGAACAATATGATTTGTGTGAGGGACACTTTTGCTAGTTGATACCAAAATCCAGTTCTTGTCTTCTTTATCATTTCCTCATTTTTACCATCAGTTTCTGTTTCTTCATCAGAATCTGTTGATATTTCAGAAGGAGAAATCAATTTTTTTCTGAGTTGTGAAGCCATCTCTTTCAAGTAATTATGGAGAAGTGCTATGTCCTGCACAACAGGTAAAAATTCTGGCTTATTCCATTTCTTCTCTTTTAAATTCTTGAGGGCTATAGTTGACACCTGATCAGGCCACTCCATTTCACATAGGTCAAAAAAATCATCTGCTGCCTTACTGACAACATCATCTCCATTGATAAGTGCCTCTGCTTTAAGAATTTTTGCACATTTTTTCAAGGAAGAACCAAGCTTCAATGCAAGAGAAGGTATTAAGTATGCCTGTGATTTTTCATCATATCCAGTTAATGATTTAACAGCTGCAATAATCTTTGGAAACATTGATGGTTTCAGCAATCCCCTTAAGCATCCTGGGGTTGTCTTCTTGATTTCAATTAATAAACGGCCAAGTTCTCTCATTTTCTGACTGATGAAATGTTTGTTGTGTTGTTCATTTCCCACTTTCATTATTTTTTCTCCGTATTTGAGTATAAGTGTATCTTTCCTAACTGTTTCAGTGACATTGTCATCATTCATATTTGCAAGAACAGATTTTAACTCTTGACTGCATTCTGCCATCATAGGTAAAAGTAATGCACTTCTTGCTTTAATGCATTTATCTTTTAAAGTTTTCCCCTCTGGCTTGACCAAACATTTTTTGTGATGCTTCCACAGCTCTGAACTCACAAAAAATCCAAAACAATACTCACATGGAGAGTAAACACAGGCCTCAACATTTTCCCCCTTTTTTGGTCTTTTGGTTGGAATTAAAGTACCATTTCCCTTTTCCAAAACATTGACATTGTATGCAAAGTTACCTTTATTAGTCAATATTTTTATCAGACGTTTTCTTTGTAATGACTTTTTAGGAAAAGACAAAAAGCTTGCAACTTCTTTTTCATTGGCATGCTTTTGGGCAAAATGCCTATCTAATTTGGGGTAAGAATTGTTACAATATACACATATATTCTTCTTGTCCCAATATCTTTTGCTTTTTGAATTACTTGAAGATTGAACAGACACATTGTTCGACTTGCTTTTTGAAGGCAAATGATCCAAATCCTTGTTGGCATTGGTGGCTGGAATTTTAGTTTTGATGGCTAAAAAATAAGGAAAAAATCATTATAAGAACACCTACAGTAAGCATGATGCCTTCACAGAGTCTTGCCCAAAGGTAAGTGGTTTTCTACGGGCACTTGGTTTCCTCCACCATTCCTGAACTGACTGCCTCGACTTTAGTGAAAGATTCTTGACTGTGGCGTAAAACACCATTAATCCAATTCACTCTTCACAGAGTAATGTTGGTGAAATAAGATCTGGACAAAACTGCTTCTGCATTATCTTTACATTTTTTTCTCTCTCAATGGAATTCAAATGTTTGAAACTAAACTTTCATATCAATAGTTTTTCATTCATGGCCTTAATGACAAACAGATTTTGATTCAAGAAGTTTGTCAATTTTAATTATGCAAGTTTAACTTTAAGGAAACATGTGGAAAATTAAAAAATAATCCCTATAGCATATTGTAATAGGAGGCCCAATAGGTCTTGAACTAGTTTGAGTACGACAGAATTTAATTGACCATGAAAATAACTTCCTAAATACTTTGCCTTGACTGACAAGATTAGAGCTGAAACAATATGACTAGATAAGATAGAAATCAGGATTATAGGCCACAATTCAATAGTTTTCATTACGATACAAAATAGCACTCGAATAGAAGTTTTTGAATGATTTTAAAACATACATAAATCTTTCATGAAGCCCTCTACTGAATACTTGTATAACAATAACATAACCTTAAGTTCAAAAGATACATGTACAAACGTATTCACCGTTTCATAAAACCAAAATTTTTTATAGCGTTTTTGAAAAGGTTTTTAAAAACCTTATTTGCTCAAAAGCATGACAGGTCAGTTTTTATTTAAAAACCATTTCATTGTGTAGGTGGGTTTTTTTTTCCAGTCAATTCATCTATAAATTCTATCAATACCCCAATAATGAAATACTTGAATATTATTAGTCACACAGTAAAAAAAAAATCAATGCTGAAGTGTCCTTGTATTATTAAAAACCTGTTGCAATTTTTTATTTCTCATAATTCAGCTCATTAGAGGTACACACTGCACCTGTACTGAACAAAGTGCTTGGAACACATCATCTTTACATACTGTATATCTCTTGTTAATATCACTTTGATATCTCTTTCAAAACAAAAGTTATAGAGCGGACATGGATTCTTGGTATATGTATGTGCGAACAGATATGGGTAACATTATAATGCTCCAGCCATATTCATGGCAGGGGCAAAATAAACAAGAGACCTTTGGGCCTTAACATTCACCTTTCGAAATCTGAAATCTCCTGCAGAAGTGTAACAGTATTCAAATGTGACCTTGACCTTTGAACCCATTACCTTGAAACTTGTATCAAAATGATTGTAAAATCAATACCTACAATCTTCTTCTATACATGCTTTTAAGATAATAAACCATTTCAATCTCTTTATAAATAAGTGACCTTGACCCTTGCCATTTCTCCATTTTGAACCTCAGGACAACCATTTGTGCAAATCTAAAACTAGGTGTCCTAAGAATCTTACACATGAAATATCTAAGTTATATGTCTTGTATGTTCATAAAAATTTTAAGGATTTCACTATTTACCCCTGTTGGGGGCTCCAAGGAGACATAACCCCTTCATTTGAGCAAATCTGAAAGGTCTTCACCTAGGCATCATTACTGCAAAATATCATAAATTTTGTCCCAGTAGTTTTGAATATTAATGTGTAATGTTTAAGCACGAAGCAAAGGGATACATGGCAATAGATTATCTGAGCTGAAAGCTCAGATGAGCTGAAAAAGGTTTATTAAAAGATGAGCCATTTAAAATAAACTTACACCGACACTTGGAACTTAAAACTGGATACTCTTCAGAATTGTCTGAGGCTAAATCTTCTAAGTCAGATGTTTCAATGAATTCTGAAAATATATTGAAGCATACAAAGCATTATGGAACTGATCAAATCAAAGTTTTTATGTTATTAATTTCAACTTCTGTTACTCTCTTGTATGCTTCATTTTATGTCGGTAAAAAAGCCAACTGCTTAATGCAGAGATAATTTTGGACTAGATGAAGTTTCTAGGTTCTAGAAGGTTTTTTTTAGGTTTATGAGCCTAAGTTAATACTGGTTCAACACAGCAAATTTGGACATAACTAATATTGAAGATTTTTTATGCATATATATACACACCAAATAATAAATACTGGCAAACTGTAGCATTTTGTGGTCAATATGAAAAGCATTATAGAACTTAAACTGTTTTTACGCTATTAATTTCAAATTCTGTTATTCTCTTTCACCCTACATTTTTGGACCAGTAAATATCCATTCACTAAATGTATATATGCTATATATATAGTTTTTAGCTTCTAGACGTATCAGTTCATTACAAAAAATGCTTAAAGGTTTTCCGACTTGAGAAAACCATGACCTTGAAAGAAGGTCAACCAACTTCATACACTTGATGTGTCTTAATACATAGATGCTATATATTTAAGTTCATGACCTTTCGGTTCTTGACAGATGTTTGATACCATATATCTAAGATCACTGTTACTGAATGAGGGTAAAGGTCAATAAACTTTGCAAACTAGAAAGGCCTTAATGCATTGATTCTATACATAAAGTTTAAAGCTTTTAGTCCTCTTACCGGTAGTTTCATTACAATATGTTTATAATCCTGTTTAGCTATTTTAGATTACTGTAACCTTGAAGGTCAAACAAGTGTGCAAACATTAGCCCTTGATACATACATACTACATGTATATATAAAGTTTCAATCTTCTAGGCCATTCTGTTCATGATATAAAATGTTTTATGGTTTTACTATGACAGGTCATTATTATCTTGAATTAAGGTCAATATCAACCATTTTCCAAAACTTGACAGGGCTTGGTCCTGGGAAGGTACTTGTCAATTTTCAATGTTATTGGTTTGTTGCTTTTAAAGTGAAAATTAATGGATAATGAAAGATGGATTGAAGACAGTGCGTTGTTGCAAAAGCTCACAATAGCCTTTTGCTCAGATGAGCTAATGAATGACAGACCTGTAAATGATAAAATTTGTCAATGTATATACCTAATTTATCACTTCTTTGATCTGTGTTCCTATTAGTTCTCTCAACTGTATCTGCCTCTAAAACCTTTGTTCTTGCCATTATATTTGGTTCAGTGCTCTCTGTTATATTTGCCTCAGTGCCACCTGTTATACCTGCCTCAGTGATCTCCATTATATCTGGTTCAGTGCTCTCTGTTATATTTGCCTCAGTGCCATCTGCTATATCTGCCTCAGTGATCTCCATTATATCTGGTTCAGTGCTTTCTGTTATATTTGCCTCAGTGCCATCTGCTATATCTGCCTCAGTGATCTCCATTATATCTGGTTCAGTGCTCTCTGTTATATTTGCCTTAGTGCCATCTGCTATATTATTCTCAGTGATGTCCATTATATCTGGTTCTGTGTTCTCTATTGAATTGGCCCCAGTGCTTGCAATTATATTTGCTTCTGTGCTTTCTATTTTATCTGCATTAGTGCTCTCTGTTGTATTTGTCTTAATACTATCCGTTATATGCGAGTCAGTGCTCTCCATTTTATCAGCCTCAGTGCTCCCCATCATATCTACCCATACGCTCTTTATTATATCTCTTTCAATGCTTTCCGTCATATTTGACTCAGTGCTGTCCCATGTATCTGCCCGAGTGTTCCATGTCAAATCTTCCCCTATGCTTTCTGTTATATTTGACTCAGTGCTGTCCCCTGTATCAGACTTAGTGCTCCCTGTCATATCGTCCACTATGCTCTCTGTTATATCTGATCCAGTGCTGTCCCTTGTATCCCACTTAGTGCTCATAGTCACATTTTCCCTTATGCTCTCTGATATTTTTGACTCAGAGATGTCCCTTGTATCTGACTTAGCGCTCACATGTACAGTCACATCTGCCCCAGTGCTTTTTATTTTATCTGCCTTAGTACTCTGCATAAAATCTGCGTCAGTTATATCTATCATTTCTGCCTCACAGCTTTCTGTATTTTTTTCTGTCTCCGTGCTGTCCCTTGTAGCTGACTCTGCCTTATCTGCCTCTAAGCGCTCGTTTATATCTGCCCTACTGCTCTCTATTATACATGTATCTGCCTCAGTAATCTCTCCTATATCTTCCTTATTGATTTCTACTATATCTGCCTTTGTACTTTCCATTAAATCTGGCTCAGTGTTCCTTGTTATGTCTGCATCACAGCTCTCTGTTATATATGCCTCACAGCTCTCTGTTTTTATTCTCTCAGTTCTGTCTCTTGTAGCAAGCTCTGTATTATCTGCATCAGTGCTCTCTGTTATATTTGCTTTTGTGTGTTCTAGTTTGTTTGCTTCTGTGACCTTCATTACATATTGTGCAGTGCTTGCATTGCTTTCCATTCTCTTTTTTTCTTTACTATCTGTTTCAAAACAAAATAATTCAGCAGATGATATATGTCCATTACTACTATTTGTATAATTTGCATAATTTTTAAAACAAGATACATAGCAACAAAAGCCCAAATATACCTCAACAACAATAATTGTGATATGATCAAACATATACATACTAATCCATGTTCAAATCATAATCCCAAAAGCAAAATGATACATTTTGAAAACTGGCAAATTAGGTAAACATGTGGACTTCCACCAGGGAAGTGAGGCCAGGTGTTCCTGAAGGGTTATATAAATTTTAATTTGATATACATGTAATACAAAAATTGACTAGGGGTGGAGTGAATGGGGGGAATGGACCGTTCTTGGCTTTGTAAAAACAAAACAATCCATAATTTTATACAATATTTAATTTTAAAAAGCAGAAATTGTTTTCTGATAATCATAAGACAATGACAGAAAAATGAAATGTCAAATTTTTAGGTAAAAAGTGTAACGATTTTGCAAAAATCAAAAGATTGTCAGCTTTAGAACATAGTTTTTCTTTTGTTCAATCAACACACGCAGAGCTCCCATCTGAACATAGAGTTTCAATTGCTATATTAAATTCTGCCTAATTTAGAAAATATCATAAAAGTTTAACATCCATGATGTTTGATTGTTTTAAACTCTGTTTGAGACCAAGTGAAGTTATAGGATTAAAATTACATTTGCTATCACTCATCTCTTCTTTTTCCTACAGCCCTGAGGTCATTAATTGGCTGTTCAAATGTAGTGTTTTGAATCTATTTCAGGATTGTCTATGATTGTCACAAATTGCATTGCTAGCATGTGTTTTTCAGTTTGTTTTGCATGGCAATGGAAGTTATAGTACTATAAACATCATTTCTAGACTGTTCAATGGTTAAATAAATACAATGCTATGTATGTTATGTATTTGAAAGGTAAAATTCAGACTCATTTTTCAGAAGTTGAAGGAATCATAGTCTCAATTGAAAGCTCCTGTCTTATTTAACAAATGTTCTGAGTCTGGTGGAAATCAATGAGCTAATTATAAAACAGAACCCTTTTATCAAACAGTGTAACAATGGTTGTAAATGGCTCTGACCTGAATACACATAGTGGTAATCTATAACTCAAACAATAAATTTAAAAATATCAGATCCTGACAATAACATTCAATGTATCAGTATGGAACAAGCTTTGTTTTGCTATTTGCAGTGGAGCTATAATTAGATACATTTCAATGTCTATTTCATTGGTCTCTGATATAAAGGATTTTAGGCAATGTTTTTGTAGAAATAAAGCCCTAAATGGCAAAAAGAATAATAATATTAGCGAAACATTACAATCTTGACAGATATAATAATCTATATTCTTGCTCTAATGAATAAACAAAATTAATTCTTCCCATTAAGGTCTATTTCAAAAGGTTCCTTATAAATCCCTTTTAGTATTTATAACAATATAATTTAAAGACATGCTGTATAGCAAAACTATTGCATATATACAATGTAATTTTTTCTGACTACAATGGTAAAAATTCAAATAAAACATCTGAATCCATTGCTGAGATCAGTTTTGTTCTCATAATGCAATACATTTCAGTTGTAAAGAAGAAATGTTATTTTAAAAATTCTCTAAATTTTTTTCAATACAATTTCTCAAACTTTAAGCAAATTTTATCAGCTTATATTTTATTTATCTAAGGATATATATATATATATATATATATATATATATATATATATATATATATATATATATTACAAAAATGGATGGTTTAATAATCATATCCTCTGTTTCTGTCTACTGTCTTACAAACAATAGTTTTTACCACTATACTCAGAACAAGATCCTTCACAACCCTCAACCAGGCTAGGTATTCATATTTTGCTAAACAGCTTAGCATATTATGCATTGTTAACAATGCCATATAACTAGAAATTTTCACGGTAATCTAATTTTCGCTTTATGGAAATAAATTTATAAAAATTTAAAATCATGTTGTCAACTTGTTCATAATTATTATTACGAGTTTAAATAAATATAAGATTACAAAAATGAAAATAACCAGTTTGGCACTATTGCTCGTTCAAACTAAAACAGATTTAAACAGTGTTACATGTTAATATTAATGATCTAATGATTATTGGAAACTTTGATATAACGAGAGTGAAAACTGAATAAATTTTACAGATGGACTTAAATTATATGTTGACATATCTAATTACAATTTTGACTTAATAGGTGGTAGCCTCATCAGTTGTAGTCATTTAATCCCAAAAACATAAAAAAAATTATACGGGTATTTTTCATAAGATCATAAAAAATTGACACTGTAAAAATTTCTAGTTATGCATAACATTAAAAAAAAACTGAAAAGCAAATATAACTCAATAAGAAACAAATCAAGAACTAAATCAGTCAAGACTTAACAATAGCTTGATCTGACATTATTAAATTTTACAATACTCAACAGTTTCTAACAATTACCTTTTAAAGATCCACAAACCTACAATTTTTTAAACATTACACATCATACAAAACCTATGTATAGAAAATACCTCTCAATTCGCTAAGATGCCATGGGCATGACATTAGCTCCTCTATATTAGTGTAGACAAGCTAAAAACATGGGCATTGATAAAGATTTGGGTAATCTTCCAGTTATACATACCCCTATGTTATAAACATATGGCAATGATCAGCAGTGTGCAAGACATTGAGGTTGGAATATTAAATATTTAACTTAGAATGAATTTTCTTTTTTGCACATTAAAGTGTCATTTGAATTTTATAATTTTCTTTTATTTTTTTAATCAGACTGTAACAACCTTTTACTGGTGGAAATTGAAATTGTTCTGAATTGAACTACATGTTAAAAGCACAGTAAAATAAACAACAGCAGAAATCATGCGGTCCCTCACCCTAATAGCTATAGTTTAAAGTGTTATAGCATGAAGTTTAAAAATTTCATTGACCGTTGGAGGAATGACAAGTTTCAAATTCCAGGCAAGATATGGTCATCAATTCTAGTATACATGACCTTATCTCAACTTTTGTGGAGTTAATGTATCAAGTTTAAATCATCTAGGTCCACTCATGGCAAAAGATGTTTAAAGGTTTTACAATTTCATGTCACTATGACCTGGAATACAAAGTCAAAATCAAGCATGTCCACATACTTTAAAGTTCAAAGTCTTGGTCTAGGGAAGGTCCTTGTCCAGTTTCAACATGATAAGTTCATTGATTCTTGAAAGAATATGCAAGTGAAAAGTTAACAGATGATAGACAAAATACCATGACAATAGCTCATCCTAAGCATTCACTCTAAGTGAGCTAAAAATGTTATTTCAATAACCTCATCTTGTATTAGAGACTTTGAGCTTTTAGGAGATTATAACATGTTTTATAAACTTCTTACCATTGTCTCCCAAGGTAGATCTACGCCATAGTTGTATAGTAACTCTTCTCCTACTTCTATATTTCTAATGGCAAACAGACACAAATAAGGCTTGTTATCAATTCGGACTTTTTTCATGGTACAATTTTGCTCCTGCCCTCTCCCATGATTAACAAGACGTCCCAATAATGGACCTTCATTAGGCTCTTCAGATGCATCAATACTAAAGTATGAAAATATCAAAATAACTGTTATAGTCTCAAAAGTTAGTCATGTATGTTTTGATATTATTAGTAAAGTTCAATTGCTTTAAATTGTGTCATTTAATTTATTATTCATAAAAAAAGAAGGCAGAAACCTTGAAAAAACAAATTGGTATATATATATAATAAATATATATATATATATATATATATATATATATATATATATATATATATATATATATATATATATATATATAAAACTGATGTAGTGTTAAAGTCCTCTAAAACCAAACACATCAAACACAATGAGAGGACCTAGTGTCAATATTGGATACATAACAATTGAAGTAGTGTGTTAAGTCCTCTAAAACCAAACACATCAAACACAATGAGAGGACCTACTGTTAATATAGGATACATAACAATTGATGTACAGTGTTAAGTCCTCTAAAACCAAACACATCAAACACAATGAGAGGACCTAGTGTCAATATTGGATACATAACAATTGAAGTAGTGTGTTAAGTCCTCTAAAACCTAACACATCAAACACAATGAGAGGACCTAGTGTCAATATTGGATACATAACAATTGAAGTAGTGTGTTAAGTCCTCTAAAACCAAACACATCAAACACAATGAGAGGACCTAGTGTCAATATTGGATACATAACAATTGATGTACAGTGTTAAGTCCTCTTAAACCAAACACATCAAACACAATGAGAGGACCTAGTGTCAATATTGGATACATAACAATTGAAAGAGTGTGTTTAGTCCTCTAAAACCAAACACATCAATCACAATGAGAGGACCTAGTGTTAATATAGGATACATAACAATTGATGTACATTGTTAAGTCCTCTAAAACCAAACACATCAAACACAATGAGAGGACCTAGTGTTAATATTAGATCTATACATAACAATTGATGTACAGTGTTAAGTCTTGATGTATTGTGTTAAGTCCTCTAAAACCAAACACATCAAACACAATGAGAGGACCTAGTGTCAATATTAGATACATAACAATTGATGTACATGTATTCAGTGCTTCAGACTGTCGGTGCACCCGCGTTTATCCCGCATAATTTTTAACAATGACACATGAAAATTGTACCTAGTGCAGCCTATGGGGCACTTAACTATGAATGATTTTAGATCTAAAACATGTTCTTCCGATCATCCTAAAAATAAACAGAAAAAGTCTGTAAAAATTTCCATAATTCAGAATCGCTCTGATTTATGGTAGTCATAGAAAGAAAACGAAAATGTCAAAAAGGAAGCGGAGTAGCATCTTCTCGTTTTTGCCCAAAAAGACCTGAGTTGATGAAGAAAGCCGTAAATATTAAACAAGATTTGGTAAATATTAAACAAGATTTAAGTCAAGACATAGTAAAAGAATTAAAGCACCCACTAAAGCCATTGTTTATTTATTGTAAACATTTGTTAGGGCTGTCGCATGGTCGCTCAGCTTCAATCATCTTCAAGCCAGCTGATAGGGAATGTAAGGCAACATTACATTGATGATAGGCAATGTTTGTGACAATGTTTTATGATTTTTTTATTATTAATTTGAGTCAAATTGTTTTCAGTATTAACAGAAAATATAGTTTAGGTTTTTAAATCTTCGTTTATTTAAAATAAATTGAAATGTGGACCTAGGCGCGATTGATCATAGTTGCATAAATTCTCGTATATTTACCCATGCATGGCAACTGTAATTTCAAGTCTATTCATAGACTAAAAGTAAAACATTTAACACGGCATCAAAATTTAATTCTGTATTCTTTGGGAACGAAAAAAATTATTGGCCCCTAACTTTTACAACGGGACCCTCATTTCCACACAGAATGGGCCCAATGGGTCCCTGGTTTATCAAAACAATCTGAAGCACTGATGTAGTGTGTTAAGTCCTCTAAAACCAAACACATCAAACACAATGAGAGGACTTAGTGTCAATATTGGATACATAACAATTGATGTACAGTGTTAAGTTCTCTAAAACCAAACACATCAAACACAATGAGAGGACCTAGTGTTAATATAGGATACATAACAATTGAAGTAGTGTGTTTAGTCCTCTAAAACCAAACACATCAAACACCATGAGAGGACCTAGTGTCAATATTGGATACATAACAATTGATGTACAGTGTTAAGTCCTCTAAAACCAAACACATCAAACACAATGAGAGGACCTACTGTTAATATTGGATACATAACAATTGATGTAGTGTGTTAAGTCCTCTAAAACCAAACACATCAAACACAATGAGAGGACTTAATGTCAATATTGGATACATAACAATTGAAATAGTGTGTTTAGTCCTCTAAAACCAAACACATCAAACACAATGAGAGGACTTAATGTCAATATTGGATACATAACAATTGATGTACAGTGTTAAGTCCTCTAAAACCAAACACATCAAACACAATGAGAGGACTTAATGTCAATATTGGACACATAACAATTGAAGTAGTGTGTTAAGTCCTCTAAAACCAAACACATCGAACACAATGAGAGGACTTAGTGTTAATATTGGATACATAACAATTGATGTACATTGTTAAGTCCTCTAAAACCAAACACATCAAACACAATGAGAGGACTTAATGTCAATATTGGATCATAACAATTGAAGTAGTGTGTTAAGTCCTCTAAAACCAAACACATCAAACACAATGAGAGGACCTAGTGTTAATATAGGATACATAACAATTGAAGTAGTGTGTTAAGTCCTTTAAAACCAAACACATCAAACACAATGAGAGGACCTAGTGATATTATTAGATCTATACATAACAATTGATGTACAGTGTTAAGTCCTCTAAAACCAAACACATCAAACACAATGAGAGGACCTAGTGTTAATATTGGATACATAACAATTGATGTACAGTGTTAAGTCCTTTAAAACCAAACACATCAAACACAATGAGAGGACCTAGTGTCAATATTGGATACATAACAATTGATGTACAGTGTTAAGTTCTCTAAAACCAAACACATCAAACACAATGAGAGGACCTAGTGTTAATATTGGATACATAACAATTGAAGTAGTGTGTTAAGTCCTCTAAAACCAAACACATCAAACACAATGAGAGGACCTAGTGTTAATATTGGATACATAACAATTGAAGTAGTGTGTTAAGTCCTCTAAAACCAAACACATCAAACACAATGAGAGGACCTAGTGTTAATATTGGATACATAACAATTGATGTACATTGTTAAGTCCTCTAAAACCAAACACATCAAACACAATGAGAGGACTTAATGTCAATATTGGATCATAACAATTGAAGTAGTGTGTTAAGTCCTCTAAAACCAAACACATCAAACACAATGAGAGGACCTAGTGTTAATATAGGATACATAACAATTGAAGTAGTGTGTTAAGTCCTTTAAAACCAAACACATCAAACACAATGAGAGGACCTAGTGATATTATTAGATCTATACATAACAATTGATGTACAGTGTTAAGTCCTCTAAAACCAAACACATCAAACACAATGAGAGGACCTAGTGTCAATATTGGATACATAACAATTGATGTACAGTGTTAAGTTCTCTAAAACCAAACACATCAAACACAATGAGAGGACCTAGTGTTAATATTGGATACTTAACAATTGAAGTAGTGTGTTAAGTCCTTTAAAACCAAACACATCAAACACAATGAGAGGACCTAGTGATATTATTAGATCTATACATAACAATTGATGTACAGTGTTAAGTCCTCTAAAACCAAACACATCAAACACAATGAGAGGACCTAGTGTCAATATTGGATACATAACAATTGATGTACAGTGTTAAGTTCTCTAAAACCAAACACATCAAACACAATGAGAGGACCTAGTGATATTATTAGATCTATACATAACAATTGATGTACAGTGTTAAGTCCTCTAAAACCAAACACATCAAACACAATGAGAGGACCTAGTGTTAATATTGGATACATAACAATTGATGTACAGTGTTAAGTCCTTTAAAACCAAACACATCAAACACAATGAGAGGACCTACTGTTAATATTGGATACATAACAATTGATGTAGTGTGTTAAGTCCTCTAAAACCAAACACATCAAACACAATGAGAGGACTTAATGTCAATATTGGATACATAACAATTGAAATAGTGTGTTTAGTCCTCTAAAACCAAACACATCAAACACAATGAGAGGACTTAATGTCAATATTGGATACATAACAATTGATGTACAGTGTTAAGTCCTCTAAAACCAAACACATCAAACACAATGAGAGGACTTAATGTCAATATTGGACACATAACAATTGAAGTAGTGTGTTAAGTCCTCTAAAACCAAACACATCGAACACAATGAGAGGACTTAGTGTTAATATTGGATACATAACAATTGATGTACATTGTTAAGTCCTCTAAAACCAAACACATCAAACACAATGAGAGGACTTAATGTCAATATTGGATCATAACAATTGAAGTAGTGTGTTAAGTCCTCTAAAACCAAACACATCAAACACAATGAGAGGACCTAGTGTTAATATAGGATACATAACAATTGAAGTAGTGTGTTAAGTCCTTTAAAACCAAACACATCAAACACAATGAGAGGACCTAGTGATATTATTAGATCTATACATAACAATTGATGTACAGTGTTAAGTCCTCTAAAACCAAACACATCAAACACAATGAGAGGACCTAGTGTTAATATTGGATACATAACAATTGATGTACAGTGTTAAGTCCTTTAAAACCAAACACATCAAACACAATGAGAGGACCTAGTGTCAATATTGGATACATAACAATTGATGTACAGTGTTAAGTTCTCTAAAACCAAACACATCAAACACAATGAGAGGACCTAGTGTTAATATTGGATACATAACAATTGAAGTAGTGTGTTAAGTCCTCTAAAACCAAACACATCAAACACAATGAGAGGACCTAGTGTTAATATTGGATACATAACAATTGAAGTAGTGTGTTAAGTCCTCTAAAACCAAACACATCAAACACAATGAGAGGACCTAGTGTTAATATTGGATACATAACAATTGATGTACATTGTTAAGTCCTCTAAAACCAAACACATCAAACACAATGAGAGGACTTAATGTCAATATTGGATCATAACAATTGAAGTAGTGTGTTAAGTCCTCTAAAACCAAACACATCAAACACAATGAGAGGACCTAGTGTTAATATAGGATACATAACAATTGAAGTAGTGTGTTAAGTCCTTTAAAACCAAACACATCAAACACAATGAGAGGACCTAGTGATATTATTAGATCTATACATAACAATTGATGTACAGTGTTAAGTCCTCTAAAACCAAACACATCAAACACAATGAGAGGACCTAGTGTCAATATTGGATACATAACAATTGATGTACAGTGTTAAGTTCTCTAAAACCAAACACATCAAACACAATGAGAGGACCTAGTGTTAATATTGGATACTTAACAATTGAAGTAGTGTGTTAAGTCCTTTAAAACCAAACACATCAAACACAATGAGAGGACCTAGTGATATTATTAGATCTATACATAACAATTGATGTACAGTGTTAAGTCCTCTAAAACCAAACACATCAAACACAATGAGAGGACCTAGTGTCAATATTGGATACATAACAATTGATGTACAGTGTTAAGTTCTCTAAAACCAAACACATCAAACACAATGAGAGGACCTAGTGATATTATTAGATCTATACATAACAATTGATGTACAGTGTTAAGTCCTCTAAAACCAAACACATCAAACACAATGAGAGGACCTAGTGTTAATATTGGATACATAACAATTGATGTACAGTGTTAAGTCCTTTAAAACCAAACACATCAAACACAATGAGAGGACCTAGTGATATTATTAGATCTATACATAACAATTGATGTACAGTGTTAAGTTCTCTAAAACCAAACACATCAAACACAATGAGAGGACCTAGTGTTAATATTGGATACATAACAATTGAAGTAGTGTGTTAAGTCCTCTAAAACCAAACACATCAAACACAATGAGAGGACCTAGTGTTAATATTGGATACATAACAATTGAAGTAGTGTGTTAAGTCCTCTAAAACCAAACACATCAAACACAATGAGAGGACCTAGTGTTAATATTGGATACATAACAATTGATGTACATTGTTAAGTCCTCTAAAACCAAACACATCAAACACAATGAGAGGACTTAATGTCAATATTGGATCATAACAATTGAAGTAGTGTGTTAAGTCCTCTAAAACCAAACACATCAAACACAATGAGAGGACCTAGTGTTAATATAGGATACATAACAATTGAAGTAGTGTGTTAAGTCCTTTAAAACCAAACACATCAAACACAATGAGAGGACCTAGTGATATTATTAGATCTATACATAACAATTGATGTACAGTGTTAAGTCCTCTAAAACCAAACACATCAAACACAATGAGAGGACCTAGTGTCAATATTGGATACATAACAATTGATGTACAGTGTTAAGTTCTCTAAAACCAAACACATCAAACACAATGAGAGGACCTAGTGTTAATATTGGATACATAACAATTGAAGTAGTGTGTTAAGTCCTTTAAAACCAAACACATCAAACACAATGAGAGGACCTAGTGATATTATTAGATCTATACATAACAATTGATGTACAGTGTTAAGTCCTCTAAAACCAAACACATCAAACACAATGAGAGGACCTAGTGTCAATATTGGATACATAACAATTGATGTACAGTGTTAAGTTCTCTAAAACCAAACACATCAAACACAATGAGAGGACCTAGTGATATTATTAGATCTATACATAACAATTGATGTACAGTGTTAAGTCCTCTAAAACCAAACACATCAAACACAATGAGAGGACCTAGTGTTAATATTGGATACATAACAATTGAAATAGTGTGTTAAGTCCTCTAAAACCTAACACATCAAACACAATGAGAGGACCTAGTGTTAATATTAATATACATGTATCTATAATACATTACAATAAATGTAGTGATTAAACTCAATTAGAAAATCTACTGCCAATATAATACAGCGGTTTTAATGTCTCCTACATTTGTATTTTTGGACTGTTTGTATTGGTATATCATACCATATCTCCATCTTAATGTTAACAATGTTGTTGTATGCTTGTCTGCGATATATTGACTTAGTGAGCAAGCACCCTTAAGTCGCCCAGAGTGCTACTTCAGGCTTCCATGTTTACACAAAACCCTAAACGTGTACACAATAGGTAGTAAACGAAACGATGCCGTTTACACGGCCATCACGATTCGGAAAATCGCGGTTGATTGCATTAAAGAAAAGACATCATGTCAGTCATGCAATCGTGAACATGAAATTTTATTAAATTAAAATACATTCATTTTAATCCTTCTGTAACAATAGTTTGAAACAAATACCGTTAACATTGATTCATGTAAAGTGTATAGCTGCATTACCTGAGACCATATTGATAAGCATGCGCATGCCTGTGGACTTTCTCAAAAACTTCAAAATTGTAACTTGATCCTAGTTAACAAAAACTTATGTACATAGAACGTCAAAATTTTAATAATTTCAATAAATGAAAACATTCAATTTTAACTTACAACTTGTTACAAAAATGACTGTCTCTGTAACGACATAAAGTTTAAATATGAATCAGATGGTACACATGGTAAAGAAGGAAGCGTAGAAATCGAAGTTGCTGGGATACTTGGAACATTATCCTCTACAGGCTCTCTCTTGATGACATGCTTCTGAGATAGATCTATTTATTTGTTAGCCGATTTGAGTTTTGACTTCAAACAATGGTTAATAAAGATCAGCTCGTCAACTGTGTTTGAATCCAGAGAAGATCTGTACCACCTGAGGGCACAGAAGTGGCTGGTACCCCTAAATATTTTCGTGCAAGCTGTGAGTCTTGGAAACATATCCTGATTTTATTTTCACCAATTAAGTACGTCACATGCCGTGTACACGGTTATAAAATTTGTAAACATTTACAGCCTGTATCCGACACGTGTAAATGTGGAAGCCTTAGTGCTAGTACAAGGCAGACCAAAAAACCACACTTGCACACCTCAGGCATACACAATTCTTAGAATAATCTGTAGAAATATCAAGTACTTACCACCAATGTTTTCCATTATCTTTAAAAAAGTATCTGAACCCTGTACTATTTTCTTCTTCTAGCTCTTCTCCTCTTTCCTTACTAATGTATTTTCCAAAATATGTACATAAATATTCTCCTTTGAAAATTTTCTTTCCTGTTCTAACACCTCTACCTGATAAAAATGATCATAAAAGATAAAAATAATTAAAGAAACGACAAGATGTGTTTGTGAAACAAAAATGCTCCCAGCAGTAGCCTAGCAAAGACCAAGGTCAAGGCCACAAACTCACTGATCTTGAGTAGGTGTTATCCCCTGGAAGTGTTTGGTGGGTAGAGAATGTATACCAAACTCTAAGTCTTTCATTGTTCAAATATATTACCAATGTCAAATTTGCTATGGACACACACACAGAGACAGGACAAAAACAATATGCCGTCTGATTTATTAATCCAGGGGCATAAAAAATAAGAAAATTCTGATGTAGCGAAAAAAAGTTTTTAAAGACTTTTGTTTACTAATTTTGACTTGTGAGTGTGTATATATTTATATTATTACCTTTAGGGGGTATTTCTTCAATATAAAATCCATCTGGGTCTTTGAATAATAAAATAAATTCTTTTGCAACATCTTCAGGTCTTTTTTCCCTTTTTCTTAAAAATCTTCTCATCACTGTAATATAAAATTTTTTGTCTATTTTGGCAATGGCAATAAATTTTTTTCATTTTTATTACTTTGAAGAACAAAAAAAATAGTTGCGTCAGATAGTGAAAAATTGCAATAGCTCGGCTGAAATTTCAGCTCAAGTGAGATAAAGAAAACTAGGTAATAACCATAAGTCAAACACTGGTGATGATGATGATAATTATATATTGTTTTTTAAAATCCAATGCAAAGGAAATTGATTACATAGTATGTGAGAGAGCACTTGAGTTTTATGACAATAGATTAAATTAGTTATAAGTAATTTTTCCAATCTGAAAACAAATATAAAACAAAAATTTCAAAAACCACAACTTTTTTTCATCAAACAAAATAAATGCATACAGGATAAAACCTGAAGATTGTTTTGTATTGCTGTTGAAAGTCGCATAAGCTATCTTCCAGATATTCAAGACAAGAATTTATCAATCTCTAAGAATTAATCTAAGATTAAGTAGAGTGTATCAGTGAGATAAATTTACTAGTGTGTTTTATGGTCTGTTTTGTACTAACACACACTTAGGGCAACTTTAAGGGGCTAGCACACTGACTAAGTATGCCACAGACAAGTAAGCCATGCCCCCCCTCACAACGTACTGACACCCGATGAACCTGTAGATACTATGTCCTCTTAATACCGAGCACCAAGCGAGCAACAGTATGTCATAAAGCCTATGTATGACCTGGCCAGGTCAAACCCACAACCTTCCATTCTTAAGACAGGACACTCTACCACTGAGCCACTGTGCCGTATTTCCAAGAGAGCATCTGAGCATGCCCCTAAACCCCATAACACTTTTTCGATTTTACACATAAATTGATTTTTATCACTTTATGAAACTGATCACCCCTTTTTAAGGGTAAATCAGCATTCAATTACAGCAAATGGATGCACTTGACCTAACTCTGGAAGTGATGATTTAAAACTTAACCTCACACCAACAATGACATAACACTGACAGAAACCAGAAAATATACCAAGAACCAGTTTGATTAAATGTAATTTTTTCAAGATGGGAACAGGGATATCGATGTCAAGTGGAAATAGTTTCTATGGTACATTAATCCCTGTTATTCAACAAAAATTTGGGACAATCAAAATTAGCTATGGTACTGCTTTCCCTTTAATTTCTGATTTTGTAATGCAATTTTTTATAAGCCTATTAAGATAAATGTGCACACAATGACGCAACCTCTGAATTTTATGTATCTGTAATTCAATACTGGAGGTAATAAAACATTTTAGATTGGAGTAATTTATGTCGAACAGGTCATCTGTTTTGTTTCATATAACAAGATATAAAATACACCAGATTTACCCTAATAAATAACATTTTCAAAATATGTTCCAAGTTCCCTCAAAATATGTGCTGGTAAATATTTTGGGGGCAAATGTTACCCATTTCGAATATCAAAATTTGTCCTAGTTGCCTCTGAAATATGTACTGGGTATGAAAACGAAAGTACTGAGCGTAAATTCCGTATTGTCGTACCACACGACTATCGTACCATATTAAAGGAAGCTAATTGTTAATATAGGAACCTGTCTATATTCTTAATCTTTTAAATGTTTGTATTGAACGCTTAATTTATATAGTCATTATAAGCGCTTTTTGCATCAGGCATACAAGAAAAGTCGAAACGATCTCGTTTAACAACGGTTTTAAACATTAAACGACTTGTGTCAAAGTCTTGCACGGAGCTCTGAACATGACCAGGTGGCATCTGGTAGTAAATATATAACACAAATACCAGTTGAATTTAGATGTGCCAGATGTGCACATTTCGGAAATTTATTCCTCATCAGTAACTTACTTGCCGATGACTCACAGTCAAATTAAAAAACTTATGTAAATCGAGATCTTAATAAAAGTTGGTTAAACAAATATCCTTTAATGATTTATGAAAATAATAAAGTCATGTAAAACAGGCATATCGGAAGGAGTGGTTAATAATTATGAATGATAATGGTCTGTTGACTTGGGTTAATGGTAGACCATTCAGTAATTTCTGTTTTTGGATACTGTTGCGATTTTATTGTTTCAAATATTATAGATATAAGTAGCATTTGAAATAAAACATTTAAACATAGACAGTCGGAGAGATTAATACAGATACTCTAATTACAAACAAAATATTTCCTTTATTGTAAAATATCGAAAAAATTAATTTTTATTCCAAAAATTTCATGACCCCTTCATTTTGAAAAATGACCCCCTCTTTTCATGTTAGGGGTCATCAATGACCCCCTGTTTTAGTAAGCTGGAGAAAACACTGGTCACATGATAATTTTTTATGATATTGTATGTAGAAGTCTGAGTTAGCATTCACCTTAGAACTCTGCTCCATGCTGCTTATGTAAAATATAACATTTTCTTATTTTTAAGGATTTTTAGAAAACCAGAAATACATTAACATAAAAGCAACCGTAAATTCTTACCTTTCCAAAATGTAAGATCTGGTGGTCAATTAACCATCAGGACATATTTAAAGAAGATAAAATTATTAAGATTACAGTAAAAAACACATGAATTAAACTCAGGTAAAAAGAAAAAAACTAAACAGTTACAACCATTTATAAACAAATCAAGAACATCTAAATCAAAGTCAGCACAAAATGAGCAAGCTTGTGCAAATTCAAAGTCTGAAATAAACAAAAGAAAACC
This sequence comes from Tegillarca granosa, assembly GCA_029721355.1. Taxonomy (NCBI): domain Eukaryota; kingdom Metazoa; phylum Mollusca; class Bivalvia; order Arcoida; family Arcidae; genus Tegillarca; species Tegillarca granosa. Next base: position 5,825 of record JARBDR010000809.1, on the reverse strand, counting down.
ATGTGGTACATCACCTATGTCCATGTTAAAAATTTATAGTAACATTAGAACAGAAATGAAGAAAAGAAGAAAAAGAATGTCCTGATGTTTTGATGACCCAAGACAAAACGGTTAATGGCTGTATGCATACATGGCAATATTGACTTAGAAGTAAAGCAGACTTGAGACTAACAAGTGCTTCAAATTAATACTGATATAATGACATTATGCTTTTCTGTTGACACCTCAAATGAGCATTTCTCTAAGTTTGTGACTTTTTGCACAATTATAGGGGAGAAAAAATGGTAACATAATGTCATATGACCATTGTATAAAAGCCTATAAGGATCACATGAAAGAAAAATTCAAAACTTGTAGTAACGAATTTTAAACACATTTACCGCATTTCAACAAATTATAATGTGTTTCATGACTCATAATAACAAATTCCAAATTTATATGTTAAACCGCATTTCAAACACATCATAACACATTTCAAACACATTATACATGTAACATATTTCAAAACTTGCAATAATGCATTTCAAATAGCTTATAACGCATTTCAAAACTGGTAATAATGCATTTCACAACTGGACTTTCAGAAGATAATGGATAATTACTAGATTATCTTATTACACTAGACACCTGTTGAACTGTCAAATATCAAGTGATCAACGTAATATGCTGGAGTGAAGTGGAGTAATCTTGTTTAGATTCTTTCACTTATATTGAAGTGGTCTGTTAACAGATGGTGGAAAAAACCAGAGTACCTGGAAAAAACCACTGACATTCGGCTAATGAACCTAGGTGGTGGAAGTCCCTGTGATCCGTAAGCACACATTAAGACCACTTGGCTACCAAGGTCCCCTTCAATTTAATTGTCAGATCATATGGGATACTTGTTGAATTATCCGATAATTATGAGCACCCGTTAGACTGTCAGCTGCAGGCCATATGGGACAACTGATAAAAATTAAGATCTAACTTGACAACTACCAGGCAGTAAGACTAGAGTGAATTTATGGTTTTACACCCCAGTCAAGAATCTTTCACTTATGTCGAGACAGTCAGTTCATGGATGGTGGAGGAAACCGGAATGCCTGGAGAAAACCATGACTTTTCAGCAAGCGAACTGACAAACTTTCTTACAGTAGTATCTCCCTGTGTGGTACTCAAACCTAGGCATTAAGAGGCACTATGATCCGCAAATGTGTGTGCTTTAGACCACAAGGCCACCGAGGCTCCTTCCCACCCAACCCCCACAGTGAGATCACACCAGTTTATTTGACATGTTTGAAATGTGTATAGTGTGTTATTGCGTGTTCTGAAATGTTTATAATGTGTCTGAACTACATTATAACATAAATTACAAGCCTTATCAGTGGTTTTGTTTGCCTAAAACTACTACCGAATAAAGGTAGTTTCCCCTTGAGAAATAAGACTAAAATTTTCCGATTTGACAACTTAAATTCCCCAAAAGGCAACAGTGTTTAAGTTAAATCCAGTTGTCCAAAACTGTTCTGACAGACAAAAAATGTTAGATATTGTCACAATATAAAATCTTTGCAATGAATTTCAAAATTCTGAGCGTAATATGTGACATAAAAAGGGTCCAAATTTTCCCAATCTGAAAGGTGGAAGCCACTGGAAGGTAGTTTTTAAAAACCATAGCAAAATCACTGCTTATTACAAGTTTTGGAATGAATTATAACATATATGAAATGCATTGTTACATGTTTGAAACTTGTTATTACAAATTCTGAAATGCATTATAAACTGTTTGAAATTTGTTATTACAGATTTAAAATGCTGTATTTTCTTTTAGGTGATCCTACATGTAATAGGCTTTGTACCATTGTGATATACTATACACAAAATTTTCTGAGAACCTGTGCTACTACAGTATCATCTTTGGACACAGTTTCCAACACAACAGGGCTCCAGAAATGGCAGTTTTTAGACTTAATTTCTTAAACTCTTTGGAATGGAAAATTCCCATTGTAATATTGCCTAACTGGCAGAAATTTATCATTTCATTCTCAGAAAAAAATTATTATTTCATTAAATGTTTGAGACATAAAATTTGAGCATTATCTAGTTAAATCCAAACTAATTAATTACCTGTATAGTAAATATAAATGTATCCTACTCTGGTGGCATGTCACAGTAGCTGAGTTGGTATACAAAGTCTAATCATCTCTTGTAGTTAAAGGGTACCTGTAACCAAAAATTTTTGTATTACAATTGTTTTGTATATTATTTAAATATAACAATATTGAAAACCGCATCACAATTGGTGACAAAATAAAAAAGGTATTGCGGTTTGAAATCCACATTTTATAATAGCAGTTTGAAATCTACATTTTATAACTTTCTCTTTTTCGCAAAGTGAAATGCCTCGTTTTGAGTTATAAACGTGTGACGTCATTGCAGTATTAGAAGTAGTATCTAACATAATAGACAGTTGTAACAATGAGGATATATTGATGTATGTAGAAGAAAGTAACCACTCCGACATGTACTACTTATGTCAAATAGTTCTTCATTATTTTGGGATGCAGTAGACAATCTTATAAGTGATGATTTTTTAGTATAGTCGTTATTCATTCAAACCAGAAATGGACGAATCTGATGAATATATTGAGTCGAGTCCCGACCTACTCAAGAAGTGTGACTGCATTTGGTTGCATAGCTGTTGAAAAATATGTGACAAGTGTTAACTTGTCAATAAAAAAATTAATGTAATTTTTTTTTAAATCAATTATTTTATTAAGTCGGACTGGACAGACTCGAGAATTACAATAAGTTGCATAGCTATAACAAAAAATGTGTGATTAGTCTTGTCAAATACACGAGAAATTAATTCTATCATTTTAAAATAAATTAAATATCAAGTCTGACTGAACAGACTACCGGATGAATATTTTGGAACTTACTGTGGTGTCGTGTGCGGATTTAAATAATGCATTCAAAATCAGCACATGACAACTTTCCTTGTACTGATTTTGAATGCATTATTTTAATAGAAATTCAAAATCAGCACATGACAGTGGCACCGGCTAAAAATCAACACTTAAAAATTCAATCGCCTAGCTCTTTTGTCCAATGTTTATTGACAGTTAAAATTAACTAAGTGATCATGATGTAGAAAACTTTTATATAGTCTGGCGGCATTACATTTCCTCGATAATTGGAAGATGTTCACACAATTGAAGTTTGTAACATAGTTCTTTTCAACTGTGGCCGATGACTTATTAATGCTGGGGTAATCAAAAAGAAAAATAAAAAACAAACAAGATATTCCATCTCCAATTATTTTGCGCGAAATATATTATAATTGTATAAAATGAAATGATACAGATTTTAGAATGAGACTACATTTTTAGAAAACAAGATGATAATAATAATAATAATAATAATTTTATGGATTTGTATTTATAGAATAAAGAATTTAAAGATATCACAGCTAAATGTATGCCCAAGGAAAAGTAAAAACTAAAATCTAATAAAATGCTGTAAGTTAATCAACAAACATGTTTTAAATAGATTATTCTGGTATCAATGTGTAACTATGCCTAAGGAATGTGTCTAACAAACAAAAGGATTAATAATAATCTTAATTATCGGTACATGTTAAACGGATGTTCATTCCACTTCATTAAATAGTTTTCCTGTAAAATAATCATAAAAAGTCTAACTACAAGTTCGAATTTGACTTATTTTAGTAGTTGGTAAATAATATTCTGTGGAGGTATGTTACTGGTATGACGTCACAACATGGGAGCCTCAACATCGACCTTTTTTATTTGGATTTCTAGAGATGCATTAGAAAACACCGATATCTACCTTATTATGGAATAAAATTTTATGGAATTTTCCCTACAGCCATATTTAAGTATGACGAATAAAATATGTCAAAACTGAAAATCATTACAGGTACCCTTTAATACATATTTAGGAGTATATCCCCCACTTTGCACAGTAGTTAAGCCAAAATAAAACAAAAATAATTAAAGTACAACTGAATGTTAACAATGCCAAAGTTCCATACTTGGATTGGAAGTATCACAGAGAACCAAAAATTTCAAATTTTCATACTACTACTTTCTTTGACTCCTAAAAAATGGGAATTGATTTTTTTTTTTTTTTTTTTACATAATTTGAATTTTAAAAATAAAATATTCTTATTGTATTGAACAATCAGTATCAAGAATCTGTAACAAACCAAAAAGCCACTTTGACTGGTTTTAAATATCTGGATGGTGACCTGCAGAGGTGACCTTTTTAGATTTTCCTGTGAGTCTTGACTGCTGGCATTTCTGGAGCCCTGGTGCCTAAGATGTAGTAATGCTTAGTGATATTAAATCAATGTTCAGGAGAGTTAACAACTTCATAAACCAGAATACAAACAAGAACCTGAATACAAAAAAATCATTTGAAATGAAAAACTCAATTTAACTAACCTTCAGTCAACGAAATGTAGAGTTTATTGATCATGGAGACAAGGGAGCACAGAGATTAGAAAAATTAATGCAAAACCAAAATCAAATAAAAACGAAGTAACCAAAAACAGTTCATAGAAATTTGGACAAAAAAAAGATAATGTTCTAAAAAGGCCATTGAAAATGTAGAACAAAAGTAAAACAAATGCCTCCTGTTTCTCCATGATCATTGCATTATATTTCTGAAAGTAAACAGAGTGCTTGTTATTTTTTTTTTTAAATTTTGAACAAACCAATTACTGTATTTTTGTAAAATGATATAAGAAACTATCTAACAAATACATAGATTTATTATATCAAGAGAACTGCCAAACAAATCTAAAACAGTTAAATCGCCCAAACTTGTGGAAGCATGTAGCTCAGTTGGTAGAGCACAGAACTCTGAATCAAAGGGCTGTGTGTTCCATTCCTGTAGGAAACATATTTTAAATTTCAGCAAGTTACTTCATTTCACATTACTGCCGACCTACCGTGTCTCGGGATAATGGACTGGTGAGGCAGCAAACTCTGCACTGTTTATGTTGGGGTGGGCCTAAGGCCGTGTAAGTGTTGTGAAAGAACGTCTTTTCATCAACAATTAAACATCCAATATAACTAAAACATTCATAGAATACACTAAGCTAAATCGAAGCATTTAAGTTCTAAACATACCCCTCCTTGGGAGCATGCCCTAGGCCCTTTTAGAGAGTAGAGGATTTGGCGCGCTTTGTGGAAACTGGCACGGATAATTAATGTGCTTGCCACGCCGCTGATTGTGGTTGCTTAGAAGAATAAGAAACGGAGCAAAAAAGTATGTTTCTAACTTCGCTTGGGACCATAAATATACACATTACTAAAAAGTAAAAAATATAGAAAATACCTTTTAAGTTGCTCTTGCAAATTGGCACTGATCACAAGTGACGACGATGCTGTCTTCTTCAGATTTACCGCCCCTTATTACTCTCGTAATTAACATAAGGAAATGTGACGTGTGCGGATGAATTATTCGGATATTTTTGAGAGTGTTAACCAATGGGATAAAAGTGTGTAACATAGAAACACATTGTCATATATCTGTCGTATTTCGAGGACTTGGACGAAAGTTTGTAAAATTGTCGAATAGGAGATTTTAATCAAAACCGCACGATTTCATTCCGAGGACGGTGTGTTAGGTCCTCACAGAATCGCGAAGTCCTCGATGAATTGGTGTGTTTTCATATTGACGTCCTCGGATTAGTAGTGATGCACACGCACACACACACACACACACACATACATACATACATACATACATATTATGGTCATAATTGCTAGAAATGTCTGGAAAAAATTGTTATTTTGACCCAAGTGAATAATCAACAG
>JARBDR010000808.1:17500-59543 GCA_029721355.1 Tegillarca granosa | reverse complement strand
CTTTTACGCATGGCGCTCGGCATCAAAGTAGCAGAGTATCGTCAGGTTCATTCGATGACAGTATAATGTCAACCAAGGCATTGTATACTTGCATGTAGAATACTTTTTTATTTTGAGGGTTAACGCTGTAACCACGTGGCCACCGTTGCTATGACAGCGACATTGTTCTGTAGTATACAAAGTTAAAACTACAAAAACTGCTGTACTTATTTTCTCAAATATTTATTATTTATTTATTTATTTATTTATTACTAGATTTGAATCATAGTCTGTACAACCAAGCATTTGACGATTTTGTCCCTGTAATTTGACAAACGGAGGAGTAAGGAAGTGATTATTAGTGTTTTTACCGAGGCGTTCTACACTAGGGAGAAAAACACTTTCGATATCTACATTGTAGACTATGGCTTTTATAGAAATAATTCGTGTTTTAAATAATTACTCAGATTCTGGCAAAATATCACAAAAACATTAATGCGTATTGAATCAGGCATGTTAATATTTTTTGGAAGAATTTTAAATTCTTATTCCCTGTCGACGCATAATTTAAAACGTTTTGTAACTGTTGATATGATACCGATGACGATAAAAGGAGTGTATTGTAGATAACGCCTTTTTATGACCATAGTGGGAATTGGTTTTCTCGTTAAAACTTATATGGGAATGAATGCATAAAATGTTATATAACTCTTTGAAGGATTACGTTACACGGGAATTATTTTACATTAACATTGAAACACAAAAATTAATTATTTAAAATAAAATGAAAATAAAACGAATAAAATAACAAAATTAAGTCAAATTAAATTAAATTAAATTAAATTAAATTAAATTAAATTAAATTAAATTAAATTAAATTAAATTAAATTAATTAAATTAAATTAAATAAGGTTAAAAATGAATAAATAATAAATAAATTTTAAATAATAATCATAATGAATAGAAATGAATAATATAAATAATAATAAATTGAAATATAAAAGAATAAAATGAAATTAATAATAATAAATAGATAAATAATTTTTTAAGAAATAATAATATTAAATTAATATTAATAATGACAAAAATAAAATATAAATGAATAAAATCAAGTAAACCAATCAATAAAAAATTTTAAAAATTAAAAAAAAAAAAATAATAATAATAATAAAATATTTAAAAAAATAAATAAAATAAATTTTTGTGCATTATTTTTGTTTTTACTTTCACAATAACATGATATCTTTACACGCATCAACTGAAAAAAAAGTGATCATTTTAGTGATGTTTTAAGTGTTGTGATACAATCTATGATGAATTATTAAAACCCAACAACAATGATTAATTTTTCATGTCTATGATAATTTCTGTTATCAGATTGCTGTGGCTGAATTCTAAATCATGTTTATCAAAGCGCTGTTTTCACGCTCGAACTGTTTCACTAAAACGCTTAAAATCAATAACTCTTAAAAACAAATATTTAACGATAATAATTCTTCCATATAAATCATAAATAAACGTTTTATGATTGGTTAATTTGTCATAAAACTTGGAATACTTAAATAAGTTATTATATTGTTGGTTTTTTAAGCTTTGTGTTACGTTTTATCATTAATATTAAGCTTGTGCGACGAGACATTTTTTAATAATTTCGAGAACAGAAATTCCCCAGAGCACTACGTGATACCTCATAGTGTTTGTGCGGGAAAATTATTTCTTTTGACAATGAAAGTGACGTTTTCTCTTAACATCGACGTTTTTGGGGAATATTTGACGTAAACGTTTTCCATTCCATTCCAGACAAAAGTTAAGAAGCACTGATCACGTGGTACGCTCGCGGGTTCCATTAATATTAACACGCGTTCATTTGGTGCGTGAAAGTATGTGTTTTTGATTTATATGGCACTAGTGCGCACTGTAACCATGGCGACGTTTATAGTGCTAGTACACACGTCCGCAATGTCGCAGGTTAACATCGCAAACGACTCAGTCAATCCATACTTGCACCGAGCAAACTAGTAAATGTCAACTGCTATATGCAAAATTTAAAATGTATTTTAATAGAATTCCTGCACATGGCACTACAACGAGAGAGAGAGAGAGAGAGAGAGAGAGAGAGAGAGAGAGAGAGAGAGAGAGAGCTTTTTTCGCTTGCGGTTATAAGGTCCAACCCTTAGGCGATGAGACGCTTTAAGTTTGAAAGCAAACCCATCAATCTTTTGGTCATCGCGGCATTTATGACTTCGACTTGCTGCCTTCCAATGATTTTCATTAAAACAACATGTGCGCGTTTTTATTCAATGATTTTAATTTCTTTTCTTATAGACGTTTCTCACAATGATTGGACAGAGGTGAATATCCCTACATCAATGAATAAATCGGACCTGGCCTTTCAACTTCACACTCACTACTCTCAGGGTAAGTAAGACTAATGATTATAATATCCCTCCAATCAAAAAAATATCCCCCGAATTAAAAAACTCCCCCTCTAAAAAGTAAGTTTTGTTGTATAGGGAATACCCTGTCTGTCTGTCCTTCCGTCTGTAACTTTTTCCTGTATACATGTATTTCAATCTGTAACAGCGCGAACAATGCTATATTTTTTAAGTGATAACAAGGCATCATGTGTAGAATAAAATCTATGATATCATATACCACTTTTATATTGTCATATAACTTTTTGAATGTATTTTTACGATTAAATTCAAAAAGTGGTATATAAAAAATCTATTAATTTTAAATATCAAATTTTGGTAAACGGAATACCATTGAAGTCAAGCTTTAATCTAAAATAATATCAAGTACCTATAATTTGTAATTTATCTTTCCATCTTTTCTTTCTTTCGAAATTCTTTCATTCAGTCTTAATTAAGTCATTAAATGGACTAATCACACCTAAGCTTTATTATACTGTACTGCGTCAAGAAGTCAGGTGTATCACAGACTGTTAACCTTGATCAGCCAGACGGAAATTTATTGCAATTAAGCTATTTTTGTTTAATTAACAATTTAACTGCATAGTGCTTTAAACATTTTAGTATTTTTAATCTTCAGTTTGGAATTGGCCTTGGAACTGACCATGTCGCATTACCAACTATGAATTAGATTGTTACAATTGTAATTTCAAGCTTCAATTTTTTTTTTATAATTTTGGTTTCAATTCATGTAAACTACAAGTTTACAAATCTTTCAGGTATATAGGGATCACTCTGTTCGTCCGTCCGTTTGTCTGTCCGTACGTTCTTATACTGTTTCCTGTTTCCTCTTTATAGCCTTAAGGTTGCTTCTATAAATAGAGTTTGATAATTTATTATCCCAAAAATGTTTTGATGTTTTAACAAGCAAAACTATATTCAAACATATGGTGGCCTATTTCTGACATCGACATAATTTTAGTCGACATAAAATTATCGCAACATGTCGACTTAATATCGTGACAAGTCGAGATAATATCATGAAAAGTTGTGATACCAAAATAAAAGTTAAGATAACTAACACGTCTTATGTCGATGTCAGAAATAAGCCACCATACCATAGATACCTATGGTGGCTTATTTCTGACATAAACATAATTTTAGTCGACATAAAATTATCTCAACATGTCGACTTAATATCTTGACTTGTCAAGATATTATCATGGAAAGTTGTGATCATATCATGGAAAGTTGTGATATTTAAATGAAAAGTTAAGATAAGTAACACGACATTGCCGCGTTAAAAATAATTCAAGATATCGGGATAATTATCACGACTGGTCAACATAAGTATCTCGGCATGTCGTGTTACTTATCTCAACTTTTTATTTTAGTATCACAACTTTCCATGATATTATCTCGACTTGTCAAGATATTAAGTCGACATGTCGAGGTATTTTATGTCGACTAAAATTATCTCGATGTCAGAAATAAGCCACCATAGATACCAAAATAAAAGTTAAGATAAGTAACACGACTATGTTGACCAGTCGTGATAAATATCTCGATATCTCGACTTATTTTTATCGCGACAAGTCGTGTTAATTATCTCAACTTTTAATTTTTGTATCCCAACTTTTCAAGATATATTTTCTCGACTTGTCAAGATATTAAGTCGACATGTTGAGATAATTTTATGTGGACTAAAATTATGTCGATGTCAGGAATAAGCCACCATACAAACATGATCACAATTGTGTACAATCGTGATTCGATGTGTAAATAGCAAAGTTGTTTTGGGGTCAAAGAACAAGGTCACAAGGTAAACTATGATTTTGTCCCCTGTTCGGGACGGGGCATTTGTCTCCCATGGGACTATACTTGTTTTATTTCGGTCTTGCCTCCTGTTGGTTGTTTCCGGTAGATATACATCTATAATTAAACAGATTTTTAAAATATTTGTCAAGTCTGGCATTGCCATAAGGCGAGACTTAGGTGTTACATTTCCGGTGTCGTAGGCGGCGGTGGTGGCGTGTCAAAATGTGAAAGTTTATGTTAAAGTAATTTTTTTTCTCGATCAAAAATTAACCAGGCGAGACATTTAAATCCATGGAATTCTTTTTTTTTCTCTTTTGTATGAGAAACACTGCCAATTATTCCCCTCAATTAAAAAAAAAAAACTTTTTAATTTTAATAAAATATTAAACGATCAAATCATTTAAAATATTATTTAATTATAAAAAAAAAGAAAATGCATAAAAACTTTTATGGAAAAGGTTACAAATACAAATTCTACCAAAAGTATTTTCCTAACATTTTTTCTTTACTTGGCTTATATCAATCAAAAAAGTGAGTTTTCGGATGATTGGTCAGAATGCTCGAAGAAAAATCGTACCCTTGTTAGGAAAGTGGAGCCACTTTAGAACTGATTCTGCTAGGTTTTGAACCCATGCAATGAGCCGACAATATGCGTTTTGGATAATTCAACCACCGAGCCCCAGCGGTAGTTAGGTGGAGGGGAGACATGCGACACAACTACAGCAAAACATGTCTGATGTCCATGTAATTTTATGATATTGTAAATATTTGAGAGAGAGAGAGAGAGAGAGATAGATAGATAGAGAGAGAGAGAGAGAGAGAGAGAGAGAGAGAGAGAGATTGTGTGTGTATCTGTTCTCCGTGAAATTATATTGTAGACAAGTTTATTATGTGTTTAATCATAAATAGATAGATAGATAGATAGATAGATAGATAGATAGATAGATAGATAGATAGATATCACACACACACACACACACACACACACACACACACACACATCTAATTGATGAAGCCGAAGAAATACGAGCAATATTATAAATTGGTTAAATAATCAATACAATGAAAGTGTATTCATCAATCCAAGAATTCGTTTCGTTGGTTTCTCTTTTATTTTGCAAACGAAGTCAACATCTTGTAACTGGTTCTCTCATACAATGAAAAATATTCTAGATATAACGCTTTTCACATCAGTTTGATTTTTTTATAAATTGATTACTATAATTAATTTTTACACCCTTAATGTGTAGTGTGTACAAAACGAGTTTATTTCTGAACAGACGGAATTTTTTTTCGGGTAAATTTCTGTATAGTCGAGTTGACTTCCGTATAGACGGAATTTCTCGGGTTAAGGGTTAATTTCTGTACATACGGAATTTTTCGGGTTAATTTCTGTATAGAGGGGATTTTTCGGGTTAATTTCTGTACAGACCGATTTTTTTTTTTTTTTTTTTTTTTTTTTTTTTTTTTTTTTTTTTTTTTTTTTTTTTTTTTTGTGGGGGGGGGGGGGTAGTTTCTGTATAGTCGGAATTTTTCGAGTTTATTTCTGCATAGACGGAATTTTTCATGTTTATTCCTGTATGGACGGAATTTTTCGGGTTAATTTCTGTATAGACGGAATTTTTCGGGTTAATTTCTGTACAGAGGGAATTTTTCGGGTTAATTTCTGTATAGACGGAATTTTTCGGGTTTATTTCTGTACAGACCGATTTTTTTTTTTGGGGAATCGCATAAAGTTACGTTTTCCCGTAATAACGAGTTTTTCGGGAATATTTGACGTAGACGTTATCTGTTTTATTCCGCGCAAACGTTAAGAGGTATTGATCACGTGGTACGCTTGCGAGTCCCATTATTGCCGTTATCTCAACATGTCGTCTTATTATATTGACAAATCGGGATAATATCATGAAAAGTTGTGATTCCAAAATAAAAACACGACATGCCGCGATACTTGTGTTCCATAAGTTACAAAAAATAAGTCGCGATATCAAGATAATTATCACGACATGTATCTTGGCATGTCCTGTTACTTACCTCTCCGGGATGTCTTGTCGACTAAAATTATGTCGATGTCGAAAATAAGCCACCTAACTGAAGTCTTTTATACGGGACAAAGGATGGTTTGCAATAAGCCGAGGCAACCGCCAATTTAAAATTTGTTACAATGATATTTACACGATAAACATGAAAAAGAGAGTACCAGAACGGAACGGTTTTGAATATCAAAAGTTTGATAAAACATTACATTGTTTGTTTAAACATACATTTTCAGAATACTGCTTTCCGTATACTTCCAAACAAATACGAAAAAGTTGATGAAAATAACCGTGTTTTTCAATTAATACCTCTCAATCAAAGATATTTTGACTACAAAAACTTCTATATTTTATCTTCTGTTTTGCAAATTTTGGTTGATGGAGAGGGATGCGCTGGCATTGAAATTTGGGGATAAAGATAAAACACATTACCTCGCGATCGCCCCAAACAACATACATACTTGATATTAGCTAGCATACGATTTCCATATCATCTACGCTGGCTGTGTGGTATAACGTGGTGGAAATGATAACCTAAAAGTTCTGGGTTCGAATCTTGCGTACGTTTTTTATTTGTTTTAAAAAAAATTATAGTATTTTTTTACTTTCACAATATTTATTTCTCATTTAAACGCAGTGTATTTGCCTCTTCAACAAATAACCCATTTAAATTACGCATTGCTCATCTGAAGACATCATTGGAACCAGTTTCAATACAAACAACGATATGATCTATCGTCAGGCCACTGTTCAATACACGTGCGTTTCCTGTACAAGTTTAAAGTATACAAAGCAACATTATAAAGCATGAAATACCATTGCAATGTAGGCGCTGCGTTAGTTTACAGGCGAATATCATGTATTGTGAATTTTGCTCCTTGCAATCACGGGTAATGATAGTGAGAAAACGACCAATGACACATTTTCATATTAAGTTTTTTTTTTCCTAGTAACAATTTTGAGATGTCTTTATTACGTTATTTTCATATAGGCAAGTTAGTGTCATATTATAAATTTTTTTATTTTTATGAATAAAATATTCAAAAATTTATAATATGACAACTGTCATATTATAAATTTTTAAATATTTCATTCAGAAAATTCAGTTGTCATATTATAAATTTTTGACTATTTCATTTAGAAAATTCAGTTGTCATATTATAAATTTTTGAATATTTCATTCAGAAAATTCAAAAATTTATAATATGATATTAGGCTAAAATTAATTTGCATTTGGCCTCAAGTCGATGTTGGATATAGAGGTCTCCCAAAGGTGTAACCTTGTTTCTTGGCATTTTTCCTATAGGCGGATCGCTCGGCTTTTTGAAAGTCATTCTTTATCTTAAATTTGTGAAACAAGATTAATTGTTAGCCATACAATTATATGACAATTTTACTGTTTTCTTAGAAGACTTCCTCCTCGTTATCTTAATCACTCGGGGATTATATCGGTTTTGTTTCCTTTGTACACATTAGACACATTATTTCCATCATAAATTACCATAAAATGTTTCTTTACGAGTGTGCTACAAATAATTCATCCTCCAAGTTGACATTAATATCAACTAACCAATTTTAAAGAGTATTTTTTTTCTTTCTTTTTTCTTGTTTATAATTTGACGAACAAATCCATTTTTGCTTTTGCGTTAATAAATCAATTTGACAAGCAAAGAAAAAATTATTAATGCCTTTTTTTTTTTTTTTTTTTTTTTTTTTTTTTTTTTTTTTTCTTTTTTATTTCGACAAGAAAAAAAATTATCTACTGATTTCAAAAGCAATAAAAGTGACGAAATGAAACCGTTATTATATTTAGAGTTTACTGTACAAATAAACTTAAAGTATCTAGTCCAACTGCTAAATGTCAAGTATGTTTGTTGTAATATCGTTAAACATTGCATCAGCAGTTTTTTTGCCATTCGCGACGAAGCAAGGTTGATAATATAAGAACATAGACGTGCGGAACATGACTTTTCCAGCAATTGGCATTACGTTTCCGGCAGTTTTTTACGTTTCCGGCAATTTTTTATTACGTTTCCGGCAATTTTTTATTACGTTTCCGGCAATTTTTTTATTACGATTTCGGCAATTTTTAGCATTGTGTTTCTGATCATCTCTGTCATTCACTAACAACATACTCTCTGATTTACTGCTATTCATACCTACTTGTCCAATAGCTTCCTAGGGTTCGATCCAGAAGGCATGTTTTTCCGATGCTCTCTATGCACAGACAAGGATGCATTATATATATCCTTTGATTGTAGATAACTCTCGTCCATATTCTGCAATTCAGTTCTTATGATAGAAGCGGGTTTACGTGATATATCTCCGGATTGCTTCCTGACTCAAACACGGAGTTGATTTGCTTCTGATTTCTGAGGGTTGCCATTGTTACCGCATGTATGCGAATTTTTTGTTTTGGTTACATCAAGACAATCTTTATCCGTCGTTATAGAATGTTCTTCCCGGTACTGCATACATACACTATATCTCCATTTTTTAAAATATTTTTTTCTATAAAGCTTATCATTAAAAATTACGGCTTTATTCCCTCTATATGTTTCAGTATGGGTAATTTCCATGTCTGCTCTGTTGGGTCGAACAAAATATACTATATATATGGTATTATAGAGCACTTGGAAACGTTTATACAGGAGCTATTCTGTTTGATATGTATACAGATCGAACATCCCTTTTATGGGCGAGCTTTACCAAAATCAGCGTGCCGCCACGGTTTCAGATATGGATTTGAACAGAGACTGAAAAGATATATTTCATACCGGGGAAGAATACTTTGAAGGGATGTTATGTTCATTTCACTTTTTGAGTCGAACGCCTCTGAGATATCGTACAATACACATTATATATCGAACAACCATAATTATACATGTCTTGTTGTAAATGAGTTACTTTGTTGTTTTCGCGTGGGTTTATTACGGCTCTGTATCATCAGATAATGATTTATTGCTTGTTATATCGATAATTCAATTAAACTCTCCAAACACGAAACACTTATCAAAGAATCCAATCAGTTCGAAAATGACAATTTATTGAGGTTATATTCTAACAATGATTGCTTCCGACATAATCAAAAAAAATTGGAACGTTTTAAAGGAGTCAAGTTTCTTTAAAGTTGTGGAAGATAATTTTAATAGTCGATTTTCTGATATTCTTAGGCCATGACAAATTAATTTATAGTTTATTGGATCCGCTCGCCGCTAAAATTTAGAATGAAAAATAAAAATATATCATTTTAAATCGTTTTCGCATGTCTAAAATTTCCGGTAAAATCCCGATTCCATTTTCTGCAAAATCTTTGGTTGTATTCAGTTTAAATTTAACAATTTCAGGGCAAAATTTGTCCAGTGTTTTACTATTAAACAGTTAAAAAAAAAAAAAAAAAAAAAAAAAATTAATTGGTTTGGCCTTACAAATTATTTCGCCAACGATTTCATTTATCGCTACAATTTTCTCAGACATTTTCTCGGATAGTTTAGGGCGTTCTTATATTTATAATGACTAGTTTTTAGTATTTGCGGATGTGCATACAGTGTTTATAATTCACAAATCGCAATCAAAATCTTTGTCATGGCAACGGCGAAATACAAAAAAAAAAAAAAAAAAAAAAAAAAAAAAGAAAAAAAAACCTCTTTTAAAGTTGGTTAGTTGATATTAATGTCAACTGATATAATTTAATTTGCCGTTTTCATAGATTTTACTTTGCTTTTGATGGAATTCACCAGCGTTCAACGTGATACCTCATAGCGTTTGTGCGGGGCCATTATTTCTATTGACAACAGAATCGCATAAAGTGACGTTTTTCCGGGAACAGTAGACGTTATCCATGTCATTCCGCACAAACGGTAAAAGGCATTGATCACGTGGTACGCTGGCTAGTTTCATTGTGATTTGAACATATACCGGTATGTTTGTATGTGATAACCGTCAATCATCCGAAAACCGCATAAATGGCCGAGTAATAAAGCGCCCTCCTAGGGAGCGGGGCGTCGAGAGTTCAAACTACCATCGGGTCATACATAAGACTTTCAAATTTGAGATATTGCTTCCTTGCTTGGCATTCGGCATCAAAGGAACAGAGTGTCGTCTGGTTTATCTGGTGCCTGTATAACGGACTGGGGGAGTTAGTACCTTACCAAAAAGAACATGGCATACAGTAATACATATTTCCTCATCTCACGCATACACGACTAGGGCATATAACTTTCCCTGCAATTTTAAAAACATGTCAAAATACTTTTCCGGCAATTTTTTCTTTACTCTTCCGGCAAATTTTATATGCAACTATTCCGACGATTTTACAGGTAAAAATGTTCACCTTAATGATACCTG
Source organism: Tegillarca granosa (assembly GCA_029721355.1). Lineage (NCBI taxonomy): Eukaryota > Metazoa > Mollusca > Bivalvia > Arcoida > Arcidae > Tegillarca > Tegillarca granosa. The sequence goes on along the minus strand of JARBDR010000808.1, from coordinate 48,949 downwards.
TTTAAAACGGTCGTTAAAACTAAACCCCAATTGAACCTCTTATTCTTAATAAGTGAACATGTATTCACTCTAGAATGTTCTCAGAAATTAAATCCGAAGCTATATATATATATATATATATGTTATATATATATATATGTGTGTGTGTGTGTGTGTTGTGTGTGTGTGTGTACACGTGTGTGCAGTCAAACCTACCTTAAAGGCCACCTCTCTATAAGGTCCAACTGCTTATGAAGCCCAATAGAATTTTAACCCAGTCGCTCTTTGTCTAAATTATTTGAACTTGTATTTTAACTTTTATCAAATCCCATGGGTGACCATTATTGACAAGTTTTACGTTTGCCTCTCTCTCTCTCTCTCTCTCTCTCTCTCTCTCTCTCTCTTTATATATATATATATATATATATATATATATATATATATATATATATATATATATATATATATATATATATATATATAAGTTAAAGTAAAAACTGCCAAAAATGCTGCAAAAATTTTAATTTGAAACAAATAATTAACATGCTGTGTTTTTTTTAACTCAAAACTCTATTTTATGCAGACTTATATATAATTTTCCATTAATTGTTTCATTGTGCCAGTATCCCAACGGTGCCCGAGATCTCGCTATACATAAATGCTCTCTCTGTCAACAAAGGATTATGCATTATACTAATTTGTATGCCTGTGTTGTTGTTATAATGTATGATTTTTGTTGCAGCAATTTTTTGCTTTTTTCTAATACAGTTATAAATTCATTCATTCATTAATTCATTCATTCATTCAATCAACACAGAATAAAAAAAAAAACAACAAAAAACCTGATGGAAATGGGGTTGTATTTCAATTATCACAGAGATCTATTTAAAATAAGATTATCTCGTGCCGAATAGATGGATAAAAGTGTTGATGTTATGTTAATAACTAATTAACTAGTTAAGTTTCAGTTACATCGAAAACAGCTCAGGAAAAATGTCCGTTTCTAATAAAAAAATTATGTTTAAAGAAATTTTAAATAAGTTTAAATAAATGAAATATATGTCATGTTTCATAAAAAGATAAAAAAAACACATGAAGTGACAGATATTATAATAAATTAAGTTAACACATTGGAATAAACATTTTAGTGTTCCAATTTTGCATTTACTATCTCCGGTATTATAGACTAGAAACATAGTTTATATATTGTGAACCAGATAGCTTACAATCTCCGGTATTACAGACCAGAAACATAGTTTATATATTGTGAACCAGATAGTTTACCATCTCTTGTTTATTGAACCAGAAACATAGCTAATATAATGTGAACCAAATAGCGTACCGTCTCCGGTTTGATGGACCTGAAACAAATCTAAAACGAAAATACAAAATCTCACAATCTCCTGATTTGTTGAAGGTTTTTTAACTTTCCGGTCACCGTGGCATCTTGAATAAATCTGTTAAGTACATACAACAGCTACACACCCTAAATACACACACACACACACACACACACACACACACACACACACACACACACCTCTGACATCTTGCAAGTTCAGCACATTGTAATAAAAATAAAACTGAAAAAGCAAAACAAATCATCCGTCTTATCATAAACGTGCTATTGTCAAGGGTTGGTTGACAGTAATAATAAAAAATCGGAAATTGACAATAGCGTTGAGTGTTTGTTCATTAAGATGCGTTTTCGAAAGTCTTTGATTTATTTTGATTATCAGGGGATTCCCTGCCTCCTCTGTATAACGCTAAGTGACATAAAAGCAATTATTGTAAAAACATCAAAGTTAGTTGATTTCTGAGTTATTACACCCCAATGTACCACTGAATATTAGTTGGTTTTAGAACAACATTTGCATTTTAAATCCCATCAGTATTCTAATCACAATTACTTATTCACTCTTTCTCGATACATTTATTTATATTGTATTTGAATTACATGTTTATCACATAGAATTGTCTTTCAACATAATTACTTTGTTATAGTGATGATATTCCAACCCAGAGTTGGAGGCCGATATGACCAAGTAGTTAATATTTTTGTTATGTATATAGTAGGGATATCAATATAAGAACTCCGTCTATTTCATTAGCCTTTACCGTTCATGTAATTGGGCTTTAACATCAATCTCAATGACATTTGCCATGCATCTCAGTGACATTAATCATCCATCATTGTGACAATTATCATCCATTTAAAATGGATTTACCATCCATTTCAGCGGCTTTTACCATCCATCTCAGTGACATTTACCAACTATCTCAGTGACATTTACCAACCATCTCAGTGACATTTACCATTCAACTCAGTTACATTTCCCATCCACCTCAGTGACATTAACCATCTATGTCAGTGACATTTACTATTCATCTCAGTGCGTTTAACATCAATATCAGTGACATTTACCATTCAACTCAGTGACACTTACCATCAATCTCAGTGACATATACCATCCATCTCAGTGATATTTACCATCCAACTCAGTGACATATACCATCCATCTCAGTGATATTTACCATCCAACTCAGTGACATATACCATCCATCTCAGTGACATTTACCATCTATCTCAGTGACATTTCCCATCCATCTCAGTGACATTTCCTAGCCATCTCAGTGACATTACCCTCTATATCAGTGACATTTACCATCCATCTAAGTGACATTTACCATTATACTCATTGACATTTACCATCTATCTCAGAGGCATTGATCGTTTATCTCAGTGACATTTATCATTCATCTCAGTGACATTTACCATCCATTTTATTTATATTTACCATCTTTCTCAGTGACATTTACCATCCATCTCAGTGACTTTTACAAATTATCTCAGTGACATTTACCAACCATCTCAGTGACATTTACTATTCATCCCAGTGCGTTTACCAACTATCTCTGTGACATTTACCATCCATCTCAGTGACATTTACTATTTTACTCATTGACATTTATCATCTATCTTAGTGGCATTCATTATTTATATCAGTGACATTTACCATCTATCTCAGTGACATTTACCCTCGATATCAGTGACATTTACCATCCATCTCAGTGAAATTTACCATTCAGCTCAGTGACATTTAACATCTATCTAAAAGACGTTTATCATTCATCTCAGTGACATTTACCATCTATCTCAGTGACATTTACTATTCATCTCATTGGCCTTTACTATTCATCTCTGTTGTGATGTTTTGAGGGTTTTATGTAAATTGTTGCATTGTTGAAATGATCATCAAACACGTATCTTCATGTTCAGCATTAATCATTAACTACAAGCAGACGACAAATGTATACCTACACTAGACTTAACAAAGACATAAAATTGTAAACAAATATGATCTGGAAACTGTAATACACTACAATCGCTGTGACATTTACTATAAATCTCAGAGGCCTTTGCCAACCATCTCAATGGCCTTTACCATCCATCTCAAGTGGTCTTTACCAACCATCTCAGTGGTCTTTACCATCCATCTCAATGGTCTTTACCATCCATCTCAAGCGGTCTTGACCATCCGTCTCAAGTGGTCTTTACCATCCATCTCAATAGGCTTTACCATCCATCTCAAATGGCCTTTACCATCCATCCCGTGACATTTACCATCCATCTCAGTGGTCTTTACCATCCATCTCAAGCGGTCTTGACCATCCATCTCAAGTGGCCTTTATCATCCATCTCAATGGCCTTTACCATCCATCTCAAGTGGTCTTTACCAACCATCTCAGTGGCCTTTACCTTTATTTCAATGGCCTTTAACATCCATCCCAGTGGCCTTTACCATCCAAATTTCTTCTACCATTTAAAGGGTAAGCAGATTTTTTTTAGAAAATGCATTTTTATTTTATGTTTACTAAATGTGAATAACATAGTTTGTGCTTTTTTTATTTCAACATATAAAAAATTAATTACATGTAATCTTTTTTATTTGATTTATTGATTGATTAATTGATTGATTTTGCAGATATGTTTATTTTGGGAGACTTTAAAAGACCAGACTTGAGTATGGATGTGATATCACCTTTTATATTAGGAAGTGGCTATGGGTGTATACTGAAATTTAGAACTAATTACCGGAATAAAGCCGATTTTATATTGAAAATCAAAGTGGATGATTTATCCTATACAGTGGAAGTAAAATCATTCAGATATAAAGACCGACCATTTGATCAGGATTCAATTAATCTAAGGTAAGTTACCATGGTGATAGAGATTTATTATTTTTGTTAAATCGTATATTTTATACTATTGTTGAAACACATTGGTATATATAATAGATTCATTAAAACATTTAATTAAAAAAACTTTTGCAGTTATTCGAGATAAGATTGTTTTATAATGGTTTTAATAAAACACAAACACAAACAATCTCAAAAACACAAACATACCAGTCCATGTCCAAATCACAATCCCAAACAAAAACATATCAGTCTTTGTCAAAATCACAATCCCAAAAACACAAACATATCCGTCCTTGTCTGAATCACAATCCCAAAAACACATACATACCAGTCAATGTCTAAATCACAATCCCAAGCATAAACATACCACTTCTTGTCCAAATCACAATCCCCAAAACACAAACATACCAGTCCTTGTCCAAATCGGACACCCAAAAACAAAGTAAAAACTTTGAAAGCTGGCAAAATTAGTAATACACGTCAAGGAAGTGAGGCCGCGTTCTCCGGAATGGTAAGCACCTCCTGTCTAGCTAGCTACACGCGTCACGTGCAAGTAAAAATTAAAAAATGAAAGGTACACGGAACTATGGTGAGTCAAATATATCCAGTATAAATTTGGATACAGTGACTACATACTTATCAACAATATTGTAATGACGGCCATAAATGAGGTTATAATTATTCACGTTGACAGCAATTGAAAGACTTCTAAAAACAGCCGATTATAACCCAAAACATTTATACCGGTGTATAGTAATATTCTAACTAAACCTGGATTTGTGCATAATTAAATAACATTTATTTATTTTGTGGTTTGAATTCACTATTTTCATTTCTTTTACTTAGTGTTATTCTCATTATTATTATTATTTATTATAAATACTTTAATAGTACATTCAGAAGAAGGAAATTTTTTTGTCATACTCAAATTTTTCGTTTGAGTGTTTAGTTAAAAATAGCAAGGACTTAAAAAATAACGATTAATAACTAATAAGGTTTACGCATGCGTATACAACATTATTGTTTTTGAATTAACACATAGCTACGTTAACACATTTTACCTACCTGTTCATTTTTACCTATCACTGGTATATATTTGAACCTTCATTTCTCTCTGAGCATTTGATTTTATATGTAACAAAATACTTGCTAAATTTTGTTGCGCCATATGTGCACATTTGGGAAATTCATTCCTCATCAGTGACACTAGAAATCAAAAGGCTGGATAAATAAAAAACAAAAGCCAAACAGTTGAAAATAAATAAATCCAAAGTTTAAAAGAATTTGTTGCAGAAATCAAAGCAGAAATTTTACATTTAAGGGTTGCTCCCTCATACAAAGCATTCCTTTGTAGGTTTGGATTCATTTATTTTTGAAACTTTGGATTCATTCGTGTTTAAAGTTTGGCTTATCTTTTTTTTCTCTTTCAACGTTTTTGACTCCTAGTGTCCCTGATCAGGAATGAATTTCCAAAATGTGTACATATGGCACATTAAAATTTAACAGATATTTTATTTTTTTTAAATAAAATCTGTTTGCTAGAAATAAGAACTGTAAAGTTTGAAACAATTTAAATAATTTTAACTTTATTTTTGTCTCAGGATTTATTTGTAATTAAAATTACAATAACAGGGACGTAGATAATAACAAGTTAAAACCAAGGCAAGAATTAGAAGAGTGAATAACGCTCAAAATCTAGGGAGATCCGTGGGTATGCTGCCCCGAAAAAAAAGACGTTAAATGGTGCATTTTGGCGACACCTGAACTTGATATTCGCTAAGACCGTCTGAATATTCAAGGCTGTACAACAAAAAACAAAACATAATTATATATCTGGTCACTTAAATTTTTTACCTTTTTCTACAATCATTGTGTTTTTTTAAAAATTAAGAAATTACGATATGATTTATACCGAGGTAGTTGCCTCTTTTGGCTTATAGAAAGTTACGCCCTTGAATAATTTATATATTATTTTTTTTATTTATCAAACTTCTCAGTCTTAGTGTCATTGATGAGAAATGAATTTCCGAAATGTGCACAGATGGCACATCGAAATTTAACTGGTATTTATGTTATAAATTAAATATGTTGGTTAATGAAAAGTGTTTTATTGCTTTTTCAGATCAGGTTGGGAAAATCACGAAATTGAAATAGGAAACATCAATTCTACATTCCAGATATACATACATCTTCATGTTTCGTTTGGAATATTAGCAGTTAATCAATTTAGTTTTGAAAATTGTGATTACAAAGTAGACTGTAAGTACAATATAAAATTATCCAGATATTTTAGTAAGAAGTAGCTGTATGTCCTACTAAGATCATTTGCGGAAAATAAACTCTTTTATACTGCTTATAAATCCAGTGTACCATTACGGTGGCTCAGTTGGTAGAGTGCTCCCTTCGTTTGTGGAAGGTCGGGGTTTGGCCGGGCCTGACCAAAACTTAGATAATGAAATAAAAAATAATGAAAAATTGTCTGCCCAGTGTGAAACCTAGGCTAGAATGACACGCACTTTAACAAACTTAATACAACTCGCTTAAAACTTCGTGCAGCATGAAAACAGATAGTCCATTTCCAAATCACAACCCTCCCCCCCCCCCCCCCCGAAAAAAGTAAAAACTTTAAAAACTGGCCATTTCGGTTATACACATGGTCGTCCATCATTTAAGCGAGGCCGGGTTCCCCGAAAGGGCAATCATTTCCTATAAAACTAGCTACATCCGTCACGTGCACAATCGAATTTGAGAATGAAAGGGACGTGGAACTATGGGAAGTCACAGATATCCAATTTAAGTGTAAATAATTCAATAAAAGACAGTTTTTAAAATAAAAAATCCAAGAAATATAACCAAAGAGTTTACTATCCAGGGTTTAATAAGAGATTTTCGACTTGTCCGTCTTTATGAAACACATTCCACTATAAGAAAAAACATCCTATTTAAAAAATTAAGAATTTAAATTTAATTTTTTTATCGCAGCTGAGAGAATCCCTTGTTCCGCGGAAGAATATCAGTGTCAGACAGGCGTATGTATAGAAAGAAATAACGTGTGTAATTTGGTGCGTGATTGTTTATTTGGAGAAGACGAAGCAGATGAGCTGTGTGGTAAGTTTATATAAGTTCATTATTTTCAACTGTTTGGCTTATATTTTTTATGTATCAAACTTTTCGGTCTTAGTGTCACTGATGAGGAATGAATTTCCGAATTGTGCACATCTGGCACATCAAAATTTAACTGGTATTTGTATTATATATTTACTACCCCTGAGCAGGTACCGCTGCTGGTGGAGTAAAACTCCCCGAGGGTATTCATAACTCAGTAGGCAGTACTTTGTGCTGTCAGAAATGTACCATTTAGCAAAATTTTGAGTCGTCTAAAATTTAAAATTAATTTAAAACTAAGGTTTGTTCCCTCATGCACAGCATTCCTTAGCTGGATTTGGATTTATATAAATTTGAAACATTAGATTCATTTTTTTCAACTGTTTGGGTTATATTTTTTATGTATCAAACTTTTCGGTCTTAGTGTCACTGATGAGGAATGAATTTCCGAAATGTGCACATCTGGCACATCAAAATTTAACTGGTATTTGTATTATATATTTGATTGAGCCAAACATGTTCGAAAAACAAATAAAAAATAAATATAAATAAATGAATTAATTAAAAATAAAAAAAATAATTAATTAAATTAAAATAAATAAATGAATCAGTAAATAAATAAAAGTAAATGAAAAATAAATAGATAGATAAACAAAACAGTCACAAAATTCAACATAATAATTTGATTCGAAATGTTCCTCTAGATAATGATTATGCTATCTTGAACAAAATTTATCCCGATTGTTATGTACAAATGTGTTATTCTTTTTTTAAATCAAAACATTAAACATTTTAAACAAATTGATTGTCAAACTTATGATTAATACACAAATTTGTTGTTTTATTATATTTTTCTATTTAAGGATTTATAACCCCGGATGCTAAGTGTAATTTTGATAATGGGTCGTGTTCTATGATGACAGTCTTTAACAATTGTACAGCAGATATTGTAGAAGCCTCATCTGTTGGTTTGATATCTGACCACACAAAAGCATCAGACAAAGGTAAGGAGAAATAAATATTGATTTATTTAATTAATTAATTTAATGGGGTTTTGCGTCACAGTCAAGAATTTTTCACTTATATCGAGACGTCACCAGCTATAGTTAAAGTGGCAGAAATATTGACGCTAAGGACAATGCGCAGGGAGGGTTTTTACGTGAAAGAGTCACAGTTTATGATGATTTCCTTCGAGTGACCCTGTAAGTTCATTTCTTACTGACGAGTGATTGGCGAAAGAACAGTCACGATCTATTTTCAAGTCTTGGTCAGTCCTGTCCGGGGTTTGAACCCGACCTCCCTCCCACATACGAAGGAGCACTCTACTAACGTAGGTACCGTAGTGACTCTGGCTGGATATGAATAGTATTTAAATTTACCCTACCTCTGACTAAATTCTATGATAGTGATTGGCTAAATTTAATCACATGATCAACCCAGTATCATTCCGTACATAACCGCACGCGCAAAACTACTGGGTCAGCAAGGCTGATACCGGGTGGGTTAGAGTTACGTCCCCTGTTGCTAACGTAAACGTCAACAAAAATGACCTAGTTTTAACTCTTGGTATACGTCACAAGTACGTCATTCTACAAATTTCTATTGTGTAGGGGCGGTTCAAAACACTTAAAGGACAGTTCAATTTTTTATTATTACTTATTTATTTATTTATTTTGAAGTTCAAATATTATATTATTAAATAACATGGATTAAACCTTATTAAGTGATATTCCTTGTAATATTTTATTGCAGTCGGATATTTTTTTTTATTTTTAATTTCTTTCATCAGCAATCTTTCTATTTTTTAAAAAAAGATCTACCATTGGGTCATCGGTAGGTTAAAAAAGTTACATGGTTTGTAAGTGTCCGGTACGGAATGATACAAGGTCAGTAAAAAAGATACCGGGTTCGGCTCACGTATAACCCGGTATCTTTTCTACTGACCCTGTATCATTCCGTACCCGACACTTACAAACCATGTAACTTATAATATTATAATATAAAGACAATTTGGTATCTACAAAAGTAGTTCAAATATGTAATTATATTTCCTTGTTCGTTAAATTGATTATATCTATTTTCAGTGTGGCTTAACTTTGCTGTCGTTGAGATTGATTATATCTATTTTAAGTGTGGTTTGACTTTGCTGTCGTTGTGATTGATTATATCTATTTTTAGTGAGGCTTGACTTTGCTGTCGTTGCAAATGATTATATCTATTTTTAGAGAGGCTTGACTTTGCTGTCGTTGTAATTGATTATATCTATTTTAAGTGTGTCTTGACTTTGCTGTCGTTGTAATTGATTATATCTATTTTTAGTGTGTCTTGACTTTGCTGTCGTTGTAATTGATTATATCTATTTTTAGTGTGGCTTGACTTTGCTGTCGTTGTAATTGATTATATCTATTTTTAGTGTGGCTTGACTTTGCTGTCGTTGTAATTGATTATATCTATTTTAAGTGTGTCTTGACTTTGCTTTCGTCGTGATTGATTATATCTATTTTTAGTGTGGCTTGTCTTTGCTGCCGTTGTTATTGATTATATCGATTTTTAGTGTGGCTTGACTTTGCTGTCGTTGTGATTGATTATATCTATTTTTAGTGTGGCTTGACTTTGCTGTCGTTGTGATTGATTATATCTATTTTTAGTGTGGCTTGACTTTGCTGTCGTTTTAATTGATTATATCTATTTTTAGTGGGGCTTGACTTTCCTGTCGTTGTGATTGATTATATCTATTTTTAGTGTGTCTTGACTTTGCTGTCGTTGTGATTGATTATATCTATTTTTAGTGTGGCTTGACTTTGCTGTCGTTGTAATTGATTATATCTATTTTAGTGTGGCTTGACTTTGCTGTCGTTGTAATTGATTATATCTATTTTTAGTGTGGCTTGACTTTGCTGTCGTTCTGATTGATTATATCTATTTTTAGTGTGGCTTGACTTTGCTGTCGTTGTTAATCCTGTCGAATAAAATTCTATTTGCAGGATTAAGTTTTACTTTTACAAAATACATTAAAGTAAAGACAGTTAATGATTTATAAGCTTGATCTGAATATGTCATTTGATTTTGTCTTTGTTAGTCTTGTCTTTGTTATTATATATATAACACAAATAAAACAAACATACCAGTCCTTGTCCATATCACAATCCAAAAACAAAGTAAAAACTTTGCAAACTGGCAAAATAGGTAATACACGTGAACTTCCATCAAGGAAGTGAGGCCGGGTGCTCCGGAAGGGTAAGCAAATACTAGTTAAATTTTGATGTGCCTTATGTGCACATTTCAGAAATACCCACCTCATCAGTGACACTTAGACTGAAAAGATTGGTAGATAAAAACATAAGCCAAACAATTGCAAATAATGAATCAAGACTTTCAAAATTATAAAAAATGCAAATCCAGCTAAGTAATGCTTTGTATGAGGGAACAAACCTTAGTTTTAAATAAATTTCAAATTTAAGACGGCTGAAAAATGTGCTAAATTGTTCATATTCTGACAGCACAAAGTACTGCCTACTGAGTTATAGATACCCTGGGGAGGGTAATTAATTAATAGAGTAGTGTGGTTTGACATTACTGGCGTTGTTTTTTAGAAAAAATTCGGCTTTAGGATTTACTTTTTGCAGGGCTATGGGTTACTTATAAATTAAGCTATTAAGATATATGGGCAATTTTGTATTTAAGGGTTAAAGTGAGACATGACTTTACTGGTGGTTTTTTTCTTCTTCAAGAACTTCGACAAACGAAATTTCTTCTTGTAGATGAAGAGGTGACTTACTAATAAATACAATACAAGACAAATTAAAAGTTAAATCGTAATATTTCTGGAAATAATCAAAGGAAAATTAAAAAAAACAGTTTCCGTAGTATGAATAATAGAAGTCAAACAGATAAAATTTGACCCATCAAGCAAATTTTATTCTTCTTTTAAAAAAATCAAATCCTTATATTTTATACTGAAAATATAATTCTTATTTGGATTTTCTTTTAAGAAACTGTTAATTGTTCATTGTTCGATAAAACTAAGTTAAACTGCATAAAGTCTTAAAGAAAACATTTGCAATTGGAAAAATATTGCGCACCTATTAGTCAATCGTTAAGCTCTTTTAAGCAAATTTTTAAGCTCCTATGCGCCAATCTTTAAGCACCTATAAGCCAACCTTTAAGCTCTTATAAGCAAATTTTAACGCTCCAATAAATAATCTTGGAACTACTACAGGCAAATCTTTAAGCTCCTATAATCCTACCTTTAAGCCAATCTTTTAAGTTTTTATATATAAGTCTTTAAGATTCTATAAGACAACATTCAAGCTGTGTTTTTAAATTATTTTTTATGTTTGTTAAACTGTAATTCGTTTCTTATAAGATAGATTTTTTAGCTCAGATGAGCTATTACTATCCATCTTCGCCTGTCGTGCTGTATCAAAGTTATGTGCTACCATTACATTGCGTAACACTGCATATTTTACAGAGAAAATTATATTTCGATTTTCGATTTTAAGGATGTACCTTAACTTAAAATAAAGTGCTAGGTCAAAACTTCGGACAGTATCCAGTTATTTACATTAAGTATCAGGATTACTACGACCCAGGACGGTATGCTGAACAATTAAGATTAGCCATTGAAAACAATGAAGTAAAGTTTGGATGTAATTTTCCTCACGGTAAAAATGTTAATTGAACTATGTTTGGAGGTCAATTTGAATTTAGAAACTCTAAAATAGAATTTTTAAACATTGTGCTTTCTACTTTAGTCTATTTTCTATAAATTTAAAAGAACTTTACATTGTAATCGTGTCACGCGTATGGACATGTGATGGCTATGTTATTTAAACGCGCGCGTTGGCCTCTCAGGGAGTGATTCCTCAGAGGGTTCCAGAGAAATGTTTTAGTATGAATTTTATTTGTACACAACGAAAACTGGAAGATCATTTTTACTTAATAAACACAATCTAAAACTAATGTTGAATTCAGTGGTTGTCTTTGTTAGTGACGGCACTGTGTTACAGTGTGTCGTGCGTCGTCCGTCGTCCGTCGTCCGTCGTGCGTCGTGAGCATTTTAATCTTCTCTTCCAAAACGACTGGGCCAAATTTAATGAAACTTGGCTACCTATCGTATCATGCCTTGGGGAAGCCCTTTCATATTTACAAAAATAAAGGAGTTATGTACCCTTGGGAACCCGTAAGAGAGGACATAGTGAAAAAACTTTAAAATTTGTTTCTCTGTATGTACAAGAGATATACTTTAGTTATTTCATTTATAACATCCTTAGGTCATCTATTTTCAGATTTGCACAAATGGTAGTCATGAGGCTCAAAATGGGAAATCGTAAGGCATTGAGTTGGGGGATTGCTAAAAATTATATATTTGTCACTATATCTTGAAAACTATTAACTTTTTGTATAGGCATGAATATCAGAATATTGTAGGTATTGCGACACAATTATTTTGATATATAATGCAAGGTCAAATGTTCAAAGGTCAAGGTAGCAGCTGCAAAAGAAGACCTTAATTGCTAATTATCTTAAAAACTATTAATTTTTGCACAGGCATGTATATTAGAATATTGTAGGTATTGCGACAACGATCATTTTGATATATATTTTGTACAAGTTCATATGTTGAAAGGTCATGGCCACAGATGCAAAAGAAGACTTAAGTTGCTAATTATCTTGAAAACTACTAACTTTTTGTAAAGGCGTGTAAATTAGAATATTGTAGGTATTGACATGGCGATCATCTTGATATATGGTTCAAGGTCATATGTTCAAATGTCATGGTCATATCAACATAGGAATACTAAAATTGCTAATTATCTTAAAAGCTATAATTTCGTGCATAGGCATGTATATTAGAATATTGTAGGTATTGACATGACGATCATATATGGTTTGAGGTCCTATTTGTTCAAAGGTCAAGGACATAGCTGCATAAGTATACTGATATTGGTTAATGATTTGGAAATTTTTAATTGCACTACAGTTACTTCATGCATATTATATACGCTACTTTCAAATAAAATGTGACTGAATATATTTCTGTTTAATTTTTGTGGCAGTTTTTAACTTTAGAAAACCTGTAAAGTTTCTGTACTTAATTTATTGTCTATTGCACTTTGCAAACAATTTTGGACATATCCTCAGGTGAGCGTTAAGGCCCAAGGGCCTCTTGTTATACTTTAGATAGGTTTTTTAAATTTATTTCTTATTTTTGCTGCTGAAATTTTTAGCGTGTCTATTGGTTAAAACGACACACAAACATTGTACAAAAAATTACATACTTTAAATAAGAAATTAAAAAACGGACGCTAAAATTTTATTTTGTAGAACTTGTTGATCGAGTACGTCAGCCAAACTTTATCATCCCCGATTTCATTACATACGTTCATTTAACCATTTATGATAAGTCTTTTATATATGGTAAGGTGTTGTTCCTCAAAAGTAACTACATTCTCAGCACTGCAGTTTATCGATTTTATTTAGGAAGAAAAAAGTTACAAGTCTTTATTTTTTTAAATGATCACCGCTAATCAAGCCTTTTATGATTTAATTCAAAGATAAAATACAAAAAAGGCTTTTTATAGTAACTTCCTCTATGTAAAACCTCATGTCTATAAAATCTATAACGACGATCTCTATAGCAACCACCTGTCTTTGTATGATTTGACGACCGCGTCTATATAAATACCATATATCTGAACAATATCTGTCGAAGTGACATCATATAAATAGAGATTTCCTTTCAAGGCAGTTATCGCAATCTCATTATACAGTGTATTCAGCTTCTAACTAGCTGTATTTTAAGACCAATGTTTCCAATTCCAATTGTTTTGTTTTTGAAACAAAAACTGTCTCTATTAATTAAGTCCTATAGTTTTATGTACTTTCAACGTATTTCAACCTAAAAGAACCATAATATGAAAATGACCTGTCATTTAATATGATTCTTGATTCTAAAGTCCACTGGCGAAAGCATGTACAAATCGTAAGTAGTATACGACACTCGGTGGTTTTGGAGATGTTGACCTCTTCGGTATCTGTTAAAATTTTAATAAACCAAACTAAATTCAATACAGCTGGCATGTTTTTTTTTGTTTTTTTTTTTGGTTTTTTTTTTTTGACGAATAAAGCAATAGCTTGTATAGAAAATTATTGCACATGTCAAAATAATAAATTGCAATCAAAACAAACTTACAAGAAGAGAAAAATTTCTATGCTAAAATATGTTTTTCAACGTTATCAATTATTTTGTTTCAGGAAAGGTGATGTCACTTAGAAGGGTGAACTGTGATAAAGGTATAATTCAAACAGTGAGTTACAACCAACCAACAAAAGAAATGCAAAGAAATAAATTGTGTAAGGTCAGTATTGTTTTAACAAATATTCTAAACAAAACTGAAATTGTCCAGTTTTGATCCATATTTATTTTCCAGTATTTTTTCCAGTTAATAAACAAACCATTTTTTCTTTTTTCTTATTTATTTATCTATTAATTAATTTATTTATTAATTTATTTATTTATTATCCTATTAACTGATTTTTTTACCTTGGCAGTAAGAAATTTAAATTTTTAAAAGTTTTTTTTTAAATTAATCATCTGTATTTTACATTTGCAGCTGGTATTTTGATACTTTGTTAAGATTAATCACTAAACTTGGCATTTTTCTCAAATTTACTTGATTGTTTCATTTCATCATGTATGTATTTTGTTGGCTGTTGGTACCTTCACATTTTATTTTTTTAAATTGTAAGCAATTCAGTATTTTACAGTATGTCTGATTGTTTGTTAAATCGATTCTCTGATTTCACATGTTCTCGAATGGTTGTTGAAACTGATTCTCTATGACTTCACATCAGTGACACTAGGGGCCGAAAAATTTGATAGATAAAAAACATAAGCCAAACAGTTGAAAAATAATAAATCTAAAGTTCCAAAATTGTATGAATCTAAATCCAGCTAAGGAATGCTTTGCATGAGGGAATAAACCTTAGATTTAAATAAATTTCAAAAATTAAGACGATTTAAAATTTTGCTGAATGGTATATTTTCTGACAGCACAAAGTACTGCCTTTGGATACCTTCGAGGAGTTTTACCCCACCAACAGTGGTACCCGCTCAGGGGTAATAAATGTATAGTATAAATACCTGAAGTGCTATATGTGCTGCACATTTCGGAAAACTGATTCTCTGATTTCACATTTGCTTGAATGTTTGTTAAAACTGATTTTTCTATGATTTCTCAATTGCCGTTTTTTTTTTTTTTTTTTTTTTTTTTTTGGTTAAACTGATTCTCTGTTTTTACATTTGCCTGATTGTTTGTAAAAAATTATTCATTCTCTCTGGTGTTTGCAGTTGGAAATATCTCATATACTTGACTATACTTGATTATTTTAGTGAGAATTGATCATTTACATTTTACTTTGCAGGTGAAACTTTTCTATATTCTTGATTTTTTATGAAAATTGATCATTATTATTTTACACTTGCAGATTGTACTGTTATAATTTTTATTAATCTTTTTGTGAAAATTGTTTATCTTTATTTTACACTATCATTTCTTTGATTTTTGGACAAAATAATCAGCAATATTTTACATTATCTGCTGGTACTTTCACATTTCTTTGATATTTTGAGAAAAATTGATCATAAATATTTTACATTATCAGTTTGTATTTTCACATTTCTATTTTTTTTTTTTTTTTTTTTTTTTTTTTTTTTTTTTTTTTTTTTTTTTTTTTGTAAAAATTTGGTCATCAAGTTTTATAATTGGCAGTCAGTATTTCACATTTTTTGACAGTTTTTAAAATTGATCATCATATCTTACATCGACATTTTGTACTTTTCAATATCTCTTAAAATTGAGGAAAATCAAAAAGCATTTTTTTACATATATTTTACATCTGCCGGTGATATTTACAATTTTTCATGGACAGTTCAACTTGGTCATATTCATTTTACATTATTAATTAGAATTTTTATGATACTTTATGATATTTTTCTTAAATTAATCATCTTTATTTAACATTGGTTGTTTGTTAAAATTGAACATTAAAATTTAAAATTTGCAGTCGGTAATTTCACATATTCATGATAGTTTCTTTAAATTGATGATTTTGTCGAGCCAGGCATTGCCATTAAGCGAAACTTAGGTGTTACTTTTCCGGTGTCGTCGTCGTCGGCGGCGCCGACGGCGTGTTAAAATTTTAAAGTTTATGTTTAAGTTATGTATTTTCTACTCGATCAAAAACAAGCCAGACGAGACATTTAAATCCGTAGAATTCTTGTTATTTTTATTTTTTATTTCATTTTATCGGTTTGTCTATTTATTTATTGTTAAAACTACTTATATTTTTACATTTGCAGTTAGTACTTTCATATTTACTAGATTCTGACGGACATACGAGACTATATATACGCATCTGTCAGAACTACAGCTGTCAGAAAACCATTATCAGAAATAATGATAGATATATTTGGGAGACTTTCAGCATTCCTATATTCAATATATCATCAAGGTAAATACAAATTTTAATAAACACAAAAGAAAAAGAAACGAATGGTAAAATATAGAGGTGGTTTATGGTAAATTATATGAGTGGTATCAAATTTTGTTTATTACTCCATCAAGAACTATCTTTCATGAATTATTTCTGAGAATTTGCACTGTCCTTTATTTTAAGAGTTATTGGAACCAACTGGACCATACCCCACAAAAACTTAATTTTAAATCGGGAAAAAGTTCTCAGAACTGGTTATATCAATCTCCTGCAGCTGTTACAGCCCTTATTCTCATGTTCATTGAATTCATAAGAGTGTTTATCTTTCTCTTGTTGTTCCACTCTTCCAACAAGGTACCTCTTAGTTTGTCAAGCGTGATGGAGTGGGGGGGTTCCGATGTCGTCTTAACATCATGTCCAGTTCGTCCGAAAGATGTTTAATTGGAGACATATCTACACTAAAGGCTGGCCATGGTCTGATTAGTCAAAAACTGTCTATAAACTCTCGTACAAACATAAGTTCGGACATTCTCTTGTTGGAAAATTAGATTATGTTCTTTAACTAAACAAACAGCATCCGGGCGAAGAATTTCATACCTATACCTAACGGCGGTCCCACCCAACACAACCAACGGTGATTTAACATCGTGAGGTATTCAACCTAGACTAAACCTGATCAACCACTTAACCTATCCACCTAAATAACGCATGCGTCGGCGATACATTCTCTGCGACGTCGGTATATGCGACGTTGACTATCAGGACGTAAAAGTGTCATTCTCAACTCGTCGGTGAAAAAAAAAACCTGTCCCAATTTCCTCATTGGATATATTCTGAGAGGATCAGCCGCGAACGAAGACATTCGACGCACGCGACACGGAAAATTGAGAGGCAGACCAACGCATAAATGTCTACATTGCAGACCCGCCTCACGTTATCGGTTCCTCACAGTTTTTGGGTGAATATGACGGTTATTTTTTTCGGTTTAAAAGTGACATCAATATGAAGTTATTGTGTCCAAACTTGTACTGGACATACCAAAGTTCCTTGTTTTTTTTATTCTCAAAATTAACTTTGCAAGTGACAGGTGTAGGTAGCTAGGCAGGAAGTTCTAACCCTTCCGGAGCATCCGTCGTCAGTTCCTTAATGGAAGTTTTATAACTACATTTGTCAGTTTTTAACTTTTTTACTTTTTTAAGGATTTTGATTTGAACATTGACTGGTATATTTGTGTTCCATTGAGTGACACAATTGCTTTACAAGCGTTAGTTGCTATATTTTTATACTTTTGCTTTGACAAATAAGTGAAAAACAGAATTAAAAAAACATAAAGCATTCTGATTAATTAAACATATTTCATAAAATTGATGAAAATGGTTAACAAAAATACCTCTATTAATTTAGACGTGCCATTTGTGCACATGTAAGAAATTTATTTCACATTAGTGACACCAGGGGTCATAAGATAAGATAAATAAAAACGATAAATAACTAAGATAACCGAAACATTGAAAATTAATGAATTTTAACAGTTCCAAAATCGAATAAATCAAAACCAATCTGCGGAATGCTATGCATCAGGAAACGAACATACATTATTAGAGTTAAAAGAAAAAAATAATTTAAGGCTAACCATGTATATCTTTTCAAAATCGAAACAAAAAGCTAGTTGTTGACAGAATCGGACTTAAAGGACAAAATATATAACACAAATACCAGTTGAATTTTGAAAAAAGAAGTTTGAAAACCTGACATTATGACATCAAGTTGTTAATTGACATCATCGTTATTTTACAGTAATTTTCTTCACCATCATAAAACTTGCTCCGCCTTGATATAGATAAAGGACTTCTTATTGAGGCGTAAAACATTAAATTTTTACTCCGTTTTACGTTTTACCCATTTCTTTAAAATCCGCCACTCTGCTTACGGCGAGGCATTCTTAACTTAATTTAAAACAAAAGGTGTTTTCCCTAATGCAAAGCATTCCTAAGCAAGATTCGGGTTCATTAAGTTTTGGAACTTTTGATTCATTAATTTTAAAATTTTTCGAATATATTTTTTATCTATCAACTATTTGGCCCCTAGTGTCACTGACGAGGAATGACTTTTCAAAATGTGCATATATGGCACATCAAAATTTGTTAAGTATATACTTTTTTGCAGTTTCTACATACGCATTCGAGTTGATTTCAGAACTGGAAATCTATTCCATTTGGATGACATATTTTTGACAAAAGAATGTTTTGGTAAATATATTTTTTAAAGTTTTTTTTGTTTTCTTAACGCAAAAGGTTTAATATTTGCTGTCACATTAATTTTTTTGAAATTCTTTAATAAAGAGAGAGAGAAAATGTAGAAAACGTCTAAATCGACTTGATCGATGTCTCCGAAATGTAGATTTTGAAGAAAAAAAAACAAGATTCGTAATGATAATTCTTGTTCATTTCTCTGCTCTATCTTCCCAAACATGTAGTTTTGGTGTCTGGGTCATCTAAAACAAGACATTATAGACTGCTAATTGGCTGGGTAAATTCCGACGACTTCGAACAGAATTTAAAAAAAGAAAAAAAAAAAAATCTGCTTACAAACAGCCGTTGTGTTTCTCAAGTCTCTGGTGTCCCACCAAATCAAAACTGTCCACCATAATTAACGAAATAATAAGAAAGAATTTCAACTTTTGCAAAAAAAAACTCTATTAATTAACTTGACTGTTAATTACTATTTTATCTTCTAGATGGAAATATAACAACAGATATTCAAGATGCTGAAAAAATCAACCTGAAAATAGTGATTATCGTTGGTTTTGCATTTGGAATAATTATACCGATATTCATCATAGTGTTATTAGGTATGCCAAATAGAAAAGGAAGTTCTCTAGTTAACATAATAATGTTTTAATACCTTTTTAAACTGTATTTTTCATGGTTCTGGTACAGCTAGCATGTTTAAGAACCTTATTTTTTCTTTCTTTATTTGTATGCAGGTATTTAATGATTACTTGTAACTACTAGTATTTAAGCTTTTTTTTAAAAAAAATACCAAATTTATTTATTCTTAAATTCTTTTGTATTGACATTTTTATATTATCATTCTATACATAAAATCATTTTAGACTGTAATCTTAACTTATGCCTTATATCACTAATACGGTGATACGGACGTCTAGTGAGTAAATGAGTTATTGTTTAAAGCTGTATCAGTATTATTGCAGCTTACTGCGGCTGAAAAATGTTAGAATTATAACAGTGCACTATGTAAAACATTGATTTAATTTAAAACTAAATATATTTTAAAACTAGTGCTAAAACGATAAAAACCAGTAATATCATTGACAAGAGTAGATAATATATAAAAATATATATTCGACAAGTTTATTTTCCGAAGGAAGTTTAAAATCTTATGTCCGCAGATATTTGTAAAAAACTATTGCATCGATGTTACTGAATAAAAAGTATCCCATGCAGGAACAAAGTCAAAACAATCCGGAACGATGTTTTTGATAGGTTGATGACCTTGACAAAGGATACACTGCGAAGGTAGTTCTCCCTATCAAATAAATCAATGAGTAAAGATGGTGTGGCTTATTCTACAGCGTCTTAGGACAAAACCTTTACTTCTACAACACAAAGCCAAAGGTGTAAATTCAGACACAGCTGAAGAGGGTGTAATATATAACACAATGCCTGTTAAATTTGGATGTGCCATTTGTGCACATTTCATTCCTCAACAGTGACACTAGGAGCCGAAAAGGTTGATAGTTAAAAAACATAAGCCAAACATTTGAAATTAATTAAACTAAAGTTCCAAAATTGTATGAATCCAAATCCAAATATACAACAAATACCAGCTAAATTTTGATGTGCCAGATGGGCACATTTCGGAAAATCATTCTCCATCAGTGACACTAATTGCCGAAAAGTTTGACAGATTAATAAAACTTACGGCAAACAGTTGAAAGTTAATGAATCCAAAGTTCCAAAAATATGTGAATCTAAATCCAACTAAGAATGCTTTGCATGAGGGAACAAACCTTAGTTTTTAATAAATTTCAAAAAATTAAGACGACTGAAAATTTTGCTTAATTGTATACATAACACAGATACCATTTAAATTTTGATGTGCCAGATGTGCACATTTTGGAAATTCATTCCGAAATATATATGCAATGAAAGGAGCATCTTTGTATTTGTGATGAAGTGTACTTTGTGTCATTCACTGAGTTTAAATACAATTTGCTTAATATTTTTTTTCAATTTAAGTTTGTCTTTCTTTTTGAATTCTAGATGGAAAAAATATCCCTTTTTTGCAAATAAACCAAAAATTGTTTAATATTAAAATATGAATATTTCATTTTAGTTTGTCGTAAAAGAAAATGGATATTGAAGTTTGATGTAAATCGGCATCTGGTGTCCCATAGGCCTGTTGTAAAAGATGCATTTGTATCTCAAATACCGGAGTCATTGCCTTTAATAAGGAGACTTGAAGATGCAATGGTGGAAACGAACTCGACATATAAAATACAAAGAGATTTACCTTCAGTCAATTACATCAAGAATATTCCAAGACAAACGCTTCAAATAAAAAGGTAGAAAATAAATACCAACAATAATGTAATAATCATTAAACACATGTTTTTGGTGTCAGCCTAGTCATTGGTTTGTGCTTTGTAAAAATGTATACACAGTGACGTCTATGGGTGTTATCTTACCGAGATACATCGTCTTTTAACGCTTACTATACAATGTCTTAATAGATAAAAATCTTCAATCACAACAGTGTTAGGATGAACTTTTGCTCATTGTAATGCATTCGAAGCTTTGATATTTAGTCATTTCTGGGGTAAGGGCTTCATGTCTGTATATTTTTTTTAGTAGTCTTTCATCTGTTAGCCATAATATTATTACAGATGTTATTTTTAAGGATTGAATGTTAAGTCGGAAAATAAAATTATTTACGTCATAATCATGTCTGTTTATTTGTTATTTTTAAATGTTAAATTCCCTTGAACCATTTGGAGGTATAATGTGCCAATTATTAATCTAAAAGTCATTGATTTTTTTCTTTGATTTCAGTGAGCTTGGTAATGGAGCTTTTGGGGACGTCTACCAGGGTGTGATGACTAGACAGGATATTTCCGTCAATGTAGCTATCAAGGTAAGACTTACATGGTCCATAATATAATATATATAATACGACTTTATTTGACATTCCAGTAAAATAATGTCAAGAAAATGATTCTATTTATTGTTTTAAAAAGTACGGTATCTAGCAGTATAATACAAGCATTTTTAAGTAGAAAGATGATTTGCACATTATGTCCAGCGTTCAAAAACATTTTTGTCTCGTATTCTAACAAGACGAAACCCTATATATTGTTGTTTAACGTCTTATCAGAAGTTTAAGCGATTTTGTAACGGAATAATCACAGAAAAATTTGTGTATATGCGTGTTGTGCCAGTGCATTTTGGTCTTATGTGTACTTGCGAGAACGCTGAGCGATTTTTAATATGGTGCTAGTTTACCCAGTGAGTATGCCACAAATAAGCCAACATCTGTATAGTTCATTATCCTTGCACAATGTGTACCAGTCGTCACTCCAATCCTCTAATGCCGAGCAACAGGCGAGAAAGCAATATCTCACATACGTTATTCAAATATATTACCCGGTCGGCGTCGAACCCCCTTCAAAGCGGCCACTTTACCACTAAACAACCGAGGCTGCTATTTCTATACAGAGACTTTGTATCAATCAACAATGCGTGGATTATTTTTACGCTTTTTCCGATTGATATGCGGATTAATTGGCTATACAGCTCAGATCAAACACAAACATACCTGTCCATGTCAAAATCACTATCGGAAAAGCAAAGAAAAAAGTCTTGATCATTGAATTAAATCACCAGGAAAGTGATGCCAGCTCTCAATGAGTAAAATTATCTAAGTGCATAAATTTTATTGAAATAAGTTATCCAAAAAGACCTTTTGAGCAAATAACTGTAAAGTGCGTTTTTATTTCTAACCATAAATTATCAAAACTATATTCAAGCAACAAAAAACAATATGAGTTTATCAAAACTATATTCAAGCAACAAAAAACAATATGAGTTTCTGTTATAAATAGAAAAACGTGTTAGTTCTCCAAGTCAGTGTACCACAGGCAAACAAACCTCATCCCCCATTATCCTTGCACCGGGTGAACCAGTCGGTACTACTATCTTTTTTTCAAGTCTAACGACCAATTACTAATAATATTGATCACAGCAAAACTTATGCTGTGAAACAAATATGATATTTTGATTTTGTTTAATGTCGAAACTTTTGAGTATTTTGTTTCAGAGATTAAGAACGTTTACATCTGATGAAGCCAAGACAGATTTACTGTTTGAAGCTTTAACATTAAGGTAAATATATTACACAAATACCAGTTAAATATTGATGTGACACATGTGTACATTTCGGAAATTCATTCCTCATCAGTATAAACATGTAAATATATAACACAAATACCAGTTAAATTTTGATGTGCCAAATGTGCACATTTCGGAAATAATTCTTTCCTCATCAGTGTAAATATGTAAATATATCACAAATACCAGTTAAATTTTGATGTGCTAGATATGTACATTTCGGAAAATTCTTTCCTTATCAGTGTCACTAAGACCGAAAACCTTGATAAATGAAAAACGTAAGGCCAGAAATTTGTAAAATTAATGAATCTAAAAATCCAAAATCATTTTAATCCAAATCCAGCTAAGGAATGCTTTGCATGAGGGAACAAACCCTAGTTTTAAATAATTTCAAACTTTAAGACGCTGAAAATTTTGCTAAATGGTACACTATCTGAAAGCACATAGTACTGCCTACTGATTAAATGATTGAATATTTAGATAAGGATATTAGCTGTTTTACAAAATTGGATTTTAATGTAATTAAGTATATTCAAACGTCTAGTACCGTGTAAAGCACCTTTGAAGTTTGTTTGTAATAGGAGTGTATCGCATTGGAGAAATAGTGTTTCACGCCACGGTTAGAACTTTTTCATTTATATCAGGATGATCAGATCAAGAATAAAGGAGATGCCCGAAAAAAAACCTTTTGCAAGCAAATTAACGTAATTTTTTACTCTACAATCTGCCCGAACCTAGGCGATGAGAGGCACTATGGTTAGTACGCACCTACTAAGACCACTTGAGCAGTTATGTCTTATCAATTGCGATTGAAAAAAGAACATTAATAATGTTATTGCGAGGAATTAAAAATAAAAAAAAATGTTAATACGACTTGCCTGGCCACAGGCGTAGGGCATACCATCAGTATCTGCCGAATTAAAATCAAGTTATACTACTTATCTATCACCAGGCACACACACACACGTGTAAATTTAATTATATGATCAAATATTTTATTGTAGCCAATTTAATCACTCTAATATTGTATCTTGTCTGGGTATATCAATTGAAAATGGATCTATAATGCTGGTTTTAGAATTGTTAGAAGGCGGAGATTTAAAGAAATTTCTCAGAAGTAATCGCCCAATCAAGGTAAAACCATATATCATACGCCATTTCTAAATAAGTAACTAGCGACCTACTGAAATAAATACACTTCCTTTTGTCAAAATTGTCATTTATATTCATTTAGATAAAATTTTACAGTATTGAAATTTAAGATTTTAATGGAAGAAAATGGGATAAATTTGATTTTTGTGAAATTAAATCCCTACTGGGGCCTTTGAAATCAAAATTTATTTTAACATTAAATTTATTTGTTTTCTTTAACACACAAAAATACGAAATTGAATATCCTACAATCATTTAAAAAATTACAACACGAACATGTTTAAAATACTTCTGATAGAAGTTAAAGATATTTTGGTTTAATAGATATTTTATTTGTATCTTGTTTCAGATATTGTGTTTGGTTTCTATGAAAATTGCTGAAAGCATTTTCTTTATTAGAAATTTTCAAAACCATATTTTATAATGTCATAAATAACAATACTGTTCTATTAAAAATACGTTGATCACCAATCACGAGTCAACTTATAGACACGTTAATCAATAATATATGTATGGTGGTTTATTTCTGACATCGACATGTCGACTTTATATCTTGCTAAGTCGACAAAATATCATGGAAAGTTGCGATACCAAAATAAAAAGTTGAGATAAATACCACGACAAGTCGTGATAATTATCCCTATACCTCAACTTATTTTTATCGCGACAAGTCGTGTTATTTATTTTAACTTTTTATTTTGGTATCACAACTTTCCGTGATATTATGTCATAGAAACATATAACATAGAATGTATTTGAAAAGAAATTAATATATGCACCTCTTGCGATGTAGGTTGCCGCTATTGCTGAATGATAAAGGTTTTTGCTTTCAATTTCGAAGCGTCTGCGCATTGTGAGTTTATCCCCGGTCGACAACAAATAAGATTGCTTTTTTTGTATTTAAGGCTAATATTGGTGGCAATTTAAAAGAGTCAGCATAATTATCTTATTAAGGTATAAGACATGAACAATATCATTAATAAAATTTTAGATTTTTATTCTGATTATATCAAATCAATGTCTAGTTATTTTAACAAAATATACTTTAAGATTAAGTTCTAAGAAAGCACATTTTTTATTTCAGAGTTCGAGTGAGGAACTTCATGTTGTTGACTTGATAAACCTTGCAACAGACATAGCAAAGGGATGTTTGTATTTACAAAGCAGGAAGTTTATACACAGGTGAAAACATTGATCTTTCTAAAAAGTTTATACACAGGTGAAAACATTGCTCCTTCTAAAAATTTTATACACAGGTGAAAACATTGCTCATTCAAAACATTTTCTTGCTCATTATGTACAAAAAATATCAACTCCAAAAACTTTTTTGGCCAAAACAACTTTTCATGTTTTTTATTATTAATTACTTTCTTTTTTATTTTATGATGTTTGGTATCCACATATGAGAAAATATTAAAAATATACCCGGCCTCACTCCTTTGATGGGAGTTCATGTGTATAATTATATAACATAAATACCTGTTTAAATTTTGCTGTGCCAGATGTGCACATTTTGGAAAATCATTTCACATCAGTGACACTAGGGTCAAAAAGTTTAATAGATAAATAATATAAGAAAAATAGTTGAAAATTAATGAATCTAAAGTTCCAATATTATGTGAATCAAAATCCAGCTAAGGAATGCTTTGCTTAAGGAAAAAAAACCTTAGTTTTAAATACATTTCAAAAATTAAGACAGCTGAAAATTTTGCTAAATAGTATATTTTATGACAGCACAAGTGGATCCACATCTGGATTGATTTAAGGATCCTCTCATCTGCTTGTCAACACTAGTCTGTTTAAATACATTTCAAAAATTAAGACGGCTTAAAATTGACCAGTTATTATAGTTTATACTTTTTGGGGTTGGTTTGTGTTTTTGTTTTTTAATGAACAGGAATATTTGTGTTTTATTTTTACAATTTTTTTAACTAGACCTATTAAATCTTTCTATCTTAAACGTTCTCGGAGCATTTTATAGTTAACAAATTGATGCACATCATTTTTCTTAACTAAAAATTATTTTAAAAATTTTGATCACAAAAATACTCAACAAAATTGACTAATGTTCAATTTAAATATTGTCTAGCTAGCTACACCCGTAAATAATACAATTCCTCTCAACTGTTTATTTTGCCATTTGTTTAAGAATTTAATAATAAAAAAATAATGTTATTATTATTATTATTTTTATTATTAACAATAATGATTATAATATTATTATAAATATTATTATTATCATTATTATTATCATCATCATCATCATTATTTTTATTTATTATTATTATTATTATTATTGTTACCATAATTATTATTATCATTATTATTATAATTATTAACAATAATGATTATAATTATAATTTTTATTATAAATATTATTATTATTATTACAGGGATATAGCAGCTAGAAATTGTTTACTCACTCAAACTGGACCAGGAAGAATCGCAAAAATAGCAGACTTCGGATTAGCGCGGGAAATGATTTTGTACGTATGTTAAGAACTTCACTCTTCAAGATTCAATGAATTCAAAGATACGTTAGTTCAATTCCGTCCAGAAATTCTTTTAACTATTACTGTTGAATTAAAATGAAATCACACGATATGTATAAGAGCAGATCTAAACCATTTTGAAAAAAGAATCCCATTTCTTCATTTTTCCCTAGTGTAAGAAACATTTTGTTTGTGATAATGAAAGGAGAGTTACTTTTATAATTCTTCATAATTAATTACCCATTATTGACTTTTGTTGCGGGCACTATGCTCTCATTTTGTTGCTTTGGGTAGCAAAAGTGCCCGAGCGATAGCCCGCAACAAAAGGTAATATCGGGTTTAGTGCATCACATGACCTTTATTAACTTCAAATTTGTACAAAGCAGGTGGGGTGATTGACCAGGTTACTGCAGAAGGTTATTGGAGAAAAAATTATATAAAACCCTTTTTATAACACCTCTTTCTTGTCAAAACTGACGCAAAATTTTGACAGCAAACTTGATGGATTCTTAAGCTTTTAACTTTGTTGTTCCGCAAAAAACTCATCAACATCGACGTTCCAGAAACGTCCGCCAACCTCCAAGCCTCCATGTTGTCGTCTGTTAACAATAACGTGAGCGCGACCTGGCGAAATTCGGAATGGGAGATAACTCCGTCATGCAAAATTGCAATATTGCCCGGTACTATGCCTTCATAGTTCCTACTGTGTTATCCAGTGGAACACCTAGTTTCTATCATGTGATTCACTAATAATTATTTATTGCTTTTATTGTTGTGTTTTCTCGTCAGAAATGGAATTTGATATTTTAAAACCTTGTCCTTATAAATTTCCTTAAATCATAATCGTTTCTGTTTTAAAACGCTGCAATAATGAACGTGTAAAATTTCACTGACTGTATTCATTTTGATATGGTTACAGATACTCAAATGTATAAAACTGTATGCATGTATAATAAAAATTATTGAAATCATTTGAAATTTCTGACAATCTATATGTATAAATAATATGTTGAGGGGAAGACCACAGATACATGTTAATCCAATGTTAAAAGAACTACAGTAATAGTGTTGGTGCATTGATCTAGATTTTTGGATAAGTCTGGAGAAAAGCGCCGAACTTTCGCAAGTCGATTGACAACACCGAGTCGCCTTAAAATTAATAAAATCCCTTTCGTTAATAGCGAGTCAGTATTTTTGTTTATATCAAACTTTGTTTTGTAATGTAATTTTTCCTTTATGTCATAGGTCAGACTATTACCGAAAGAGTGGACATGCCAAATTGCCTGTTCGGTGGATGCCACCAGAAGCATTTTTTGATGGAATATTTTCACACAAATCTGATGTCTGGTTTGTTTGTCTTTATTAGATAATCAATGGAGAGAATTATTTTGCTCGATTTGGATTTATATAAATTTGGAACGTTGGATTTATTATAATTTTCGATTTCAATCTTTCGTATTTAGATATATATACCTGTTAAATGTTGATATGCCAGATGTGCACATTCCGGAAAACCATTCGTCTTTAGGGACACGAGGGGCCGAATGTTTACTTATTTTAAAACTGTAACAGCCAGAAAAGACTTCGTCTGAAAGTATACGACAAAAGTGGTGAATTCAGTTTTTCTATTGGCAAAGTTACGTTTCTTTGCATTAATATTTCAGCTTTCCCCTGTGTTTTTGTTTCAAAGTGAAAACAGTACCGTAGAGCTTGTTCTACCGGTCTTCCTACAACGAAGCTATAAATTGAGATATTGCAAGCCTAGGCCATTTAACGCCCTTTAAAAGTTTTTTTGGTCGTCGTCACGGAAGTCTCTCTATCTAAAATTTTACTTGATATATTTAACGCTTTATGTTCCTTTCATTCTCAAATTTGATTTTTTTACACATGACGGGGATAGCTAGCTAGATGGATATGTTTACCCTTCCGGAACTTATGGCCAGGTGAATGTTCCAATGCATAAACCAATTATCTAGTTTATAAGTTTCCAATTTGTTTTTGTGATTGTGATTTGGACATGGACCAGTTTGTTTGTGTTTTTTAAAATTAACTACTCCGTTTGACTTGTGCCCGAATATAGTAACATAAAACTTGCCGGTGTATTTTATATCCTACTTTCATAATTTCAAGGAATCAAGTAAATTTCTATAAGGGTTATAAGTCAGATTAAATAATTTTAGCGGGGTGCTTAGTTAGTTCAAAATCGACAAAATTAAAATCGTCAAAAATTAGAGAAAATTTAGTGATTAATGTTTCATCGTAGTATAGTCTGAATTCCATAAGCGCCCAACCATGAGTTCAAGTAGTGAGAGGTTTCTACAAGATTAGTACTTATCTAAATGTTTTAAGCGTTTTTAGAGCTACACACGCATTTCCAACTTTTAACAATGAGGATTTTAAAGATTTTTTAAAACCAAAACAAATTGTACCAAATGAGGATAGTGCAATTGCGGACTTTCTGGGGCTATCTGCTTTCGTTTTAGACATTAAAAACGTTTTAATATTTTAATATTTAATAAACTTAGAGTTGCATAGTTTAGCTTTACACATGAAACAAAGGTAGTCACAAGTGTTCACCATCATTTCAAATCACCAAAATTAATACGCCAAAATTTACAACTGACCTTTTTTCATCATAATAGCCAAAATTTAAGACCGCCAAAATAACAGGCTGTGCGGTTTTGGAACTTATGATTCGTAATTTGTTTTTTATGTTTGGATTATCTTTTTTATATATCAACCATTTCGGTCCCTAGTGTCACTGATGAAAAATGAATTCTGAAATGTGCACATAAGATACATAAAATTAAATAGTTATTTATGTAAAACAAGATTAGCAAGATATATAGAGTTTAATATTCCCTACTGAAGATAGAAATTACATGTATAATAACCCATTATTGCCTTTTGTTAAGGGCACTATGCTCTCACAGTACCCTCAACAAAAGGCAACAATGGGTTTAGTGCATTAGATGACCATTTGGCAAGAAACTCATCAATATTGACGTTCCCGAAACGTCCGTAAGCCTCCATGTTGTCGTCTGTTAACAATAACGTGAGTGCCACATGGCAAAATTTGGAATGGGAGATGACTCCCCCATGCAAAATTGTAATAGTGCCGGCACTATGCTCTCATAGTTCCTACTGTGTTATCCAATGGAATACCTAGTTTCTGTCATGTGATGCACTAAGCTTTTATAAAACTAACCAAATTAAGTTAGTAAAAAGATAGTGAGGAAACAGTATACAATATGGATAAAAAGTTTGATTTTTAACATCAATGATCGACACGAATTTTTATTATTTATGAAATTGCTTCGTTTTTTATCTAGTCCTGTTTTATCCTTGCATTGTGTCGTGTCTTTGGTTGTATTCCCTGTTGCCGAATAAAGCTCGATTTCACCTACGATTTTTTAAAAATTTATTTTGGCACATCCTGTTAATAAGCAGTTCATGTAAGATTTTATTCTAGCTAGACAGGAGGTAATTACCATTTTGTATGAGCACTCGGGCTCACACACTTATTGGTAGTTTTCTTTTTTTTTCATAATTTGTGGTTTGCTTTTGAGATTGTGGTTTGTACATTGACCGGTATTTTTTCTGTCTGATTTATTATTATTTTTATTATTATTATTATTATTATTATTATTATTATTATTATTATTATTGCATTTTAACTATGTTTTTTATAGTTTTACGTGTGTGTTATATAAATTGATACAGTTTACGGTGTGCTATTATGCGACATTCTCTCCTATCCACTCCTACCGTATCGGGGGTTTAAATTTTTTAACATCAATGATGAACACGTGTTGTTATCCTTTCTGACATTAAATTCTTTTCATTTCATCTAGTGCTGATTCGCTGTTTTATCATTGTATTAGTTGTTGTTATTGCTTTTTTCTATATATATATATATATATATATATATATATATATATATATATATATATATATATATATATATATATATATATATATTTGATTTTTGTATAAATTAACAGGGCTTATGGTGTGTTATTATGGGAAATTTTCTCCTATGCACTCCTACCGTATCCAGGGATGTCTAATTCTGAGGTCATGGTATATGTTCATCAGGGTAAAAGGTTATCTTTACCAGAAGGATGTCCAAACTGTATGTAAGTAACAAAGATTTTGATTTGTCAGAAACAATGAATAAAAAAAATCCTATATTCTGATTGGCCAAAGACTAATTATTCATTAATACAATGAAACCATTAATCCAATAAGCCTATTGTCTTTGTTTAAAATAGTAGGTGTTCATGTTTTCTGTCCAATACAAATGCGTCTTGAAATGGGATATTTTGTAAAATAATTGCGAATTGCAGATATAACTTGTTCCCCATGCAATCAAAACATTAAAGGTAATAAAGTATAAAACTCTTTTTCAAAGCCTTTTTTGGGGCGGGGGGGGGGGGCACAATTAAAAATCTAATATATATAGTGGGTATCTGTTATTTCTTTGATTTTCAAGCGATGACCCCTGTACTTGAATTTTTAGTTGGGCATTAAGCACATTTATCCCTCTCACCATATTAAGTATATAGCAAATACCTGCCAAACCCCGATGCGCCAGATGTGTACATTTC
>JARBDR010000808.1:0-12500 GCA_029721355.1 Tegillarca granosa | reverse complement strand
AATCTTTTATACGAAGAACAGAAATAAACCGTACACATGGCATATGACCGTACACATGGCACATGACCGTACACATGGCATATGACTTCAATTGAATATGAACTAAAAATGACTGAATATTTTTTTTGAACTACTAAGGCTTTGTTCTGAGATAGATAGTCGGACTGATATCAATATATTAATTTTAAGTGTTATAAATAATTGCTCCATTAGTAATTAAAAACAAAATAAAATAAAAATATTAATATAGAACATTAAACTCATATGATATAAAGAACCAATATTAAGTGTTCCAATATAACGATTTATTAAATTAAAATTGATTTCTCTGTGGTAAGTCTTCCTTTTGTATCCCCCTAATCAAAAATACTTGTAACTAATTAAATTAATTATTGTTGAAATCTAATTTCAAATCATCAGTTGAATTAGCATTTCTATTAAAAAACTGTCATTTCCTTTTGAATTATCCCTAATTTGTGGCTTATCGTCAGGCAAATTAGGAGGAATGAAATCCTCGTTAGAACTACTTAGCGCCATGAAAATTTATAAGTCAGTCGTGTTGTGTAGAAGTTTGTTAACACCCAATCAAAAGCCAAATTTAAAGCTTCCGATAAACATGGATCAACCTCAGAAGGAAGGTAAGCCAAACGCCGGCGTAGCTTATGATTATTTTAAAACGTATGGTCCTCAACTAAACAGCCATGGCTAAACGGTTAAGGTATAGGAATTAGTACTGCATTAGAAGTAGTGATGTCGTCGGTTCGAGTCTTGTCAGTAACTTGTAAGTTAATAAAATTTCATAATAAAATATGTCTTCTATGATAAGAACGTATAAGGTAAGTAAAAATGAAAAGTAGAGTAAGGATGAAAATGGAATTGTACCTATAATTTGAGTAAAATTTTTAATTGAATTTTTATCTTTAATTTAAAATTAACCACCAAAAAGCCATGTCCCATTTTTTCTTAACTGCCCCCTTAAAGTAAACCCTTTTAGAATGTAGAATATACCAAAATCGTTCTTTTTTGATTAGGGGATACAAAAGGAAGTCTTTCCGTTCCCGTGAAGAATATTTCACTTATATCGCGATGTCACCAGCTAAAGATAAAGTGGCAATAATTGGCCGTTGCAGTGCTCTTAGGGCAATGTGCAGGGAAGGTTTTTTAGCGTGTTACGACAGGCATCGGTTTTCAATGTATCTTCTGAAGGACCCCTTGACATTTATTTCTAAATGCCCAATGTTCGGCGATTGAACAACAGTCACTATGATTTTCTTTTTTTTTTTTTTTTCTTTTTGGTCGGACCCGGACGGGAATCTAACCGAGACCTACCAAATACAAATCCAGCACTCTACCGACCGAGCTATCATGTGGTGTAAATAGAATTATTATCCTATATAATAAAAGCAAGCTATTACGCTAAACTGACGCTACGGAATTATCATCAAAATTTGTACATGCATGACATTTGGTATATAAAACTACGCGCGCGCGCGCGTGTGTGTGTGTGTGATATTTAATTTAACAGGAGTTTACATCCCAGTCAGGAACATATCATTAATATCGAGACGTCACCAGCTATAGGTGATGTGGAAGAAATTTTGACCTTTGTAAAGCGCTAAGGGCAATGTGCATGGATAGCTCTTTGATGTGACACGCCTTTTGTGACATAGAACATTAGTTTTTAAAGTCTATAACAGATCTATATGTGTGTAAAAGAGAAAGAAGAGAGAGAGAGAGAGAGAGAGAGAGAGAGAGAGAGAGAGAGAGAGAGAGAGAGAGAGAGGTGGGTCCGTCTTAAGAGTAGGAGATAGGAATTCCAACCCCCACATGGCAATACATAAGATCAAACACAAACAAACAGGTCAAATCACAATCCTAAAACGGAGTACAAACTCAGCAAATGAAGTTAATCACGTGACATTACCAGATAAGTGAACTCGACTGAAAATTGGCAGATGATGTTTCCTTATCTGCCTTTCGGCCTTACGTATCCAAACTTTTAACAGAAATAAAAAAGAAGTCTTCTGTATCCTTGAAAATTTGTCCAACATGTTTCGACCGGTTTTTATTTTTTTTCAAAAACTTTAAATTGCAAAATAATGAACTGTAAAATAGTATTTTACGCCTAATTAGTTTAATATATATCAAATTCTAATTTCTTTCTTAAAAAAGACAGAAATAAACAGATGTCGTACTTGAAAATTATAAAATTTCCCGGTAATTCATGTTTAAGCACTTGCTGACGGGCAAGATAGATGATAAAATATGTCATAAATGATTCTTAACGTTACGCCATGTGTGTACAGTGACAACTTGATGCAAGTAATGTTCTAAATGTATTGTAAATAGTACCATAGCAATGATACTAATACGCTTGAAAATATCTTTCCAACAAACGACAAAGTGAGAGGCATTTTTAAACATTTACCGACAAAAGACGCCATCCCTCACACCCACCAACCACCTCAAGATCTATAGAGAATATACGAAAGTTGTTCGATATGTAATGTGTATTGTACCACAGTACGATAACGAACGCTTGTGCTGATGATGATAAGTGGAACTAGAACGTACAGTACAGGCCTGTCGAAAGTTTAACACTGAGCTGACGAAAAGGAGCCGAGACTCGACTGCCCAGGGGCCGAGCTGTAGACAGATAGTGGCCGAAATGTTGTCAACTCTCGGCCCCTCGGCAACTGGAACTGTCCACAGCTCGGCCACTCGGTAGCCGAGTCTCGGCAACTCATTCGGCTCCTCGGCACTTTGAACTGTCCACGACTCGGCAGTTTATTTGGCCTCTCAGTAGCCGAGTCTCGGTCACTAGCTAACGAGTGTCTAACAATTAACATCTGAGAGATTAATGTTTAACTGTATATTTAGAATAATAAAATATATCAATCGGTAATGATAAAGACTTTAAAAAATAACAATAATAAATTTTAAAGAAATGATTATAAACAAATAAAATAAAATAAAATAAAATAAAATCAAATAAAATCGAATCGAATCCAATCCAATCCAATCCAATCCAATCAAATCAAAAACCATTAAATAAACGGATGGTGGAAAAGATACATATGTGATTTTTTTTCAGAAATTTACATCTGAGAGAGATTAGTTATATAATAATAATAATAATAATAATAATAATAATAATAATAAAATATATCAGTCGTTAATGATAAGGAAAGTGCAAATTAAATAATAATAATAAATTTAAAAATAATAATAATAGAAATAATAAATAAATAAATAAATAAATAAATAAACAATAATAAAAAATAAATAAATAAATACCATTAAATATATGGACGACGGAAAAGCATATATGTGATTTTTTTTTCCCAGAATTGCATAAATCTTTTATAATCCATTATGGAGCGAGATTAAAAAAAAAACTGGGCTTCTGCCATCGCAGTTTTAATTTAGTCATTAAATGTACCTATACAGATAAACATCAGGTGTCATAATCCTAATCTGTTAATCCCCTGTCATTATCCAATACCTGGCTACACGAAGTTCAAAACCTCAGTACCACGACAAAAGAATGTCGAACAAACGGAGTTTTATTTAGACACATTGTCTCCGAGATCGGCCAGACTCCAACACCTGTCATCAAACTTTTGATTTAGAAAAAAGTCGTCTAAAACGCTGCAGAAATTTGTTCACTGACACTGTTGATATATAAATATTATCGTCTCTACTAATTTTCTTACTGATCTCTCTTTGACTTACTCCAGAGTTAGAAAATCACAATTTTCTCTCAAAAATATTGCGATATACGCGTAACTGCAGGCATGTTTAATGAACTAATGTTTTCTAGATAACGGGTCGAGTGGCCGAAAAAGTGCCGAGGAGCCGAGCGGCCGAAAAAGTGCCGAGCAGTCAAAAAGTGGCCGAAAAACAGCCGAGCGATGGACAGTAGCTACCGAAAAGGTGCCGAGCTGTTGATTACTATTGGCCGAGACATAACTGCCGAGGGGCTGAGACAAGCTGCACTAATTCGGCACTAAAGTATTTAACTTTCGACAGGCCTGTACTGTATACCTGCAAGTATATGTCTTCGTATCAGCTCTCTAAAAAGGTGCTCCAAATAGCGGAGGTAATTCCAAGAAAGAACTCTCTAGAAAGAACTCTCTGGAATCCCATGGTTTTAACTGGATTCTCCAAAATCCTTCCGAATTCCGAAAAACGGTGAGGAAGGGTAGTCCCCATGGTCAGTCCCTACCAGTTGACAAAATTTAAACCTGATCGGATAAGAAACTTAGGTTGAGATGTCTCTGAAAAATATAGCAGAAACGGCCTAGAATAATAAGACAACTTATAATAATAAAGATTACGAGTAACAACAACATGTCTGCTGATACGCAGACATAATTATAAGTAACAACAAGATGTCTGCTGATATGCAGTCATAATAATGAGTAACAACAAGATGTCTGCTGATACGCAGACATAATTATGAGTAACAACAAGGTGTCTGCTGATACGCAGACATAGTTATGATCATGAGTAACAACAAGATGTCTGCTGATACGCAGACATAATTATAAGTAACAACGAGATGTCTGCTGATACGCAGACATAATTATGAGTAACAACAAGATGTCTGCTGATACGCAGACATAATTATGAGTAACAACAAGATGTTTGCTGATACGCAGATATAATAATGAGTAACAACAAGATGTCTGCTGATACGCAGACATAATTATGAGTTACAACAAGATCTCTGCTGATACGCAGTCATAATAATGAGTAACAACAAGATGTCTGCTGATACGCAGACATAATGATGAGTAACAACAAGATGTCTGCTGATACGCAGACATAATTATAAGTAACAACGAGATGTCTGCTGATACGCAGACATAATTATGAGTAACAACAAGATGTCTGCTGATACGCAGATATAATTATGAGTAACAACAAGATGTCTGCTGATACGCAGCCATAATTATGAGTAACAACAAGATGTTTGCTGATACGCAGACATAATCATGAGTAACACCAAGATGTCTGCTGATACGCAGTCATAATAATGAGTAACAACAAGATGTCTGCTGATACGCAGACATAATTATGAGTAACAACAAGATGTCTGCTGATACGCAGACATAATTATGAGTAACAACAAGATGTCTGCTGATACGCAGATATAATTATGAGTAACAACAAAATGTCTGCTGATACGCAGCCATAATTATGAGTAACAACAAGATGTCTGCTGATACGCAGACATAGTTATGAGTAACAACAAGATGTCTGCTGATACGCAGACATAATTATAAGTAACAACGAGATGTCTGTTGATACGCTGATACGCAGACATAATTAAAAGTAACAACGAGATGTCTGCTGATACGCAGACATAATGATAATGACAAAGATTATGAGTAACAACAAGAAGTCTGCTGATACGAATACATAATTATTAGTAACAACGAGATGTCTGCTGATACGCAGACATAATTATGAGTAACAAGAAGATTTCTGCTGATACGCAGACATAATTATAAGTAACAACAAGAAGTCTGCTGATACGCAGACATAATTATGAGTAACAACAAGATTTCTGCTGATACACAGACATAATTATAAGTAACAACGAGATGTCTGTTGATACTCTGATACGCAGACATAATTATGAGTAACAACGAGATGTTTGCTGATACGCAGACATAATGATAATGACAAAGATTATGAGTAACAACAAGATTTCTGCTGATACGAATACATAATTATTAGTAACAACGAGATGTCTGCTGATACGCGGACATAATTATGAGTAACAACAAGATTTCTGCAGATACGCAGACATAATTATAAGTAACAACAAGATGTCTGCTGATACGCAGACATAATAAAGATTTTGAGTAACAACAAGAAGTCTGCTGATAAGCAGACATAATGATGAGTAACAACAAGATTTCTGCTGATAAGCAGACATAATTATAAGTAACAACAAGATGTCTGCTGATACGCAGACATAATAAAGATTTTGAGTAACAACAAGAAGTCTGCTGATACGCAGACATAATGATGAGTAACAACAAGATTTCTGCTGATAAGCAGACATAATGATGAGTAACAACAAGATTTCTGCTGATACGCAGACATAATGATCAGTAACAACAAGATGTCTGTTGATACGCAGACATAATTATAAGTAACAACAAAATGTCTGCTGATACGCAGACATAATAAAGATTTTGAGTAACAACAAGAAGTCTGCTGATACGCAGACATAATTATGAGTAACAACAAGATTTCTGCTGATACGCAGACATAATGATAATGACAAAGATTATGAGTAACAACAAGAAGTCTGCTGATACGAATACATAATTATTAGTAACAACAAGAAGTCTGCTGATACGAATACATAATTATTAGTAACAACAAGATGTCTGCTGATACGCAGACATAATAAAGATTTTGAGTAACAACAAGAAGTCTGCTGATACGCAGACATAATTATGAGTAACAACAAGATTTCTGCTGATACGCAGACAATGATAATGACAAAGATTTTGAGTAACATCAAGATTTCTGCTGATACGCAGACATTATGATAATGACAAAGATTATGAATAACAACAAGAATTCTGCTGATACGCAGACATAATGAATTCATATACGATTTTTGTTCCATATAAGACCGCTATGGCGTTCCATACTTATATTTATCATGTAATAACATATGTTAGAAAAATAAAAACATCCTCATTTAGATTATACAAAATGAAATATTGACTTCAACTTAAGGAAAAAATTCAAATGAATCATATTCAACACAATCTGCGTAAAATTGTAGTTTAAATGCAGAAGTTTTTAAACGAAACACTTTAAAGTATACCACATTCAGAGATGTTGTTAAGCGATTGACTCGAGAGTAGAGTTGTTCAATATTCCCAATTGAGATTAAATTCTAAAATAAACAATTTTAAAGTACATCTCCGTAGTATCCCGAAGTAAGAGTGGATTCTGAAATGAAGAAAATGAAACTTGATTATCATTCTGAAATGAATAAAGTTGAAGTAGATATTTGCTGTATTCCAAAATTAAGCAGACATCTTGTTGTTACTCATAATCTTTATTATTATTATTATCATTTTACTTATTCTCCGTACGGTTTCTACTATATTTTTTAGAGACATCTCCTCCTACGTTTCTTCTCCGATCAGGTTAACATTTTGTCAACTGGTAGGGATTGACCATCGGGAGGTCGCTTCCTCACTGTTTTCCGAGATTTGGAAGGACTTTGGAGAAATCCTGTGAAAACCACGGAATTCCAGAGAGTTCTGTCTAGAGAGTTCTTTCTTTTTTCTTGGAATTTCCTCCGCAATTAATAGCACCACTTTAGAGAGCTGATACGCAGACATACACTTGCTCGCAAGTATACATACATTCTAGTTATTATTATGTCTTCGTATCAGCAGACATCTTGTTGTTACTCATAATCTTTATTTTTATTATTATCATTTTACTTATTCTCCGTACGGTTTCTACTATATTTTTTAGAGACATCTCCTCCTACGTTTCTTCTCCGATCAGGTTAACATTTTGTCAACTGGTAGGGATTGACCATCGGGAGGTCGCTTCCTCACTGTTTTCCGAGATTTGGAAGGACTTTGGAGAAATCCTGTGAAAACCACGGAATTCCAGAGAGTTCTTTCTAGAGAGTTCTTTCTTTTTTTCTTGGAATTTCCTCCGCAATTAATAGCACCACTTTAGAGAGCTGATACGCAGACATACACTTGCTCGCAAGTATACATACATTCTAGTTATTATTATGTCTTCGTATCAGCAGACATCTTGTTGTTACTCATAATCTTTATTTTTATTATTATTATTTTACTTATTCTCCGTACGGTTTCTGCTATATTTTTTAGAGACATCTCCTCCTACGTTTCTTCTCCGATCAGGTTAAAATTTTGTCAACTTGTAGGGATTGACCATCGGGAAGTCGCTTCCTCACTGTTTTCCGAAATTCAGAAGGACTTTGGAGAAATCCGGATAAAACCATGGAATTCCAGATAGTTTATTTTAGAGAGTTCTTTCTTTCTTTCTTGAAATTCCTCCGCTATTTGGAGCACCTCTTTAGAGTTCTGATACTCAGACATATAATTGCTCGCAATTATACATTCAAGTTATTATTATTATTATTCTTCCTCGTTTCTGACAGACTTTTTTTCAGAGACATCTTCTTCTACGTGTCTAATCCAATCAGGTTGAAATTTTGTCAACTTGTAGGGACTCACCATGGGGATGTCGCTTCCTCACTGTTTTTCGGAATTCGGAAGGACTTCGGAGAAATCCGGTTAAAACGACGGAATTCCAGTGAGTTCTTTCTAGAGAGTTCTTTCCTTCTTGGAATTTTCTCCGCTTTTTGGAGCACCACTTAAGAGAGTGATACACAGACATATTCTTGCTCGCAAGTATACATTCTAGTTCAAGATTGTAATTTTATGATTTTTGTTACAAATGAACAATTGTTTCTTGCATAAAAATTTTTGGGTTTTCATTAAATAGTATTTGGAGAATGCAAATTTCTAGAAAGGTTCCTAATGAAAAGTTTCCGAATTCATTCGGAACATTTCGTCAGAAACGAAGTGATTAACACCACTTAATTTATCAAACTAACAGCATATAGCATAGGTTGAAAAAAAACTTGATGAACAAATTTTCTTAAAATTCATATACTTATGGAACCAGATGCACTCTAGGGTTTGAGCTATGTCTAATTTTCGGCAAAGCATATAAATCATACTAAAAACTTGGTTTAAAAACTCTCTAAATTTTGGAACTTTTTATACCATATTTCTGCGTAAACAGCTAGAGTTCAAATACCGCTTTGGCTATGATCTTGAAAGTTGTGCGCATAAAACTTCGGGATATTCTAAAATAAAATCTGTTTTTTATAGTTTTTTTTTCTATATCAAATTAACAACTAAAAATTAGGATAAAAATTCCGCCAAATTCGAAGTGTGTCTAGTAAATTTCTTTTGACGGGTTAAAGTTCAAAACAGATCGATAAGCACTGTTAGCCAATCAGCGATCGGCATTCCCATTCGTCTCCAACAAGGCCACCAAGTAAACAATGCGGAAAGATTCAAATATGCCTGATCTCCAGTTATCTAAATGGATGTACATGGTCACTCGAGATAAAATATTGCAATGTTTTTAAACACTATCTTTGACCTCATTAATTAATTCAATTGTCTTTTGTTTCAAGCATTTTGATTGTTCATATTTTTCTGTTATTTTTGCATGAAAGAATTGTCTCTGTTACCGGAACTACTTTTCTGTAATTTTTCTTGCGCATTGGTGATGTAATTGTCTTTACTTATTATTAATTTAAGTCGCAAAAGTTTTGATTACTATTTTTTATTTATTTATGAATTGAATTATAAGAAATGAAATTAATTTTTCTTTTTGTTATGGAAAAATGAAAAAATTGGACATTTTGCACACGTAACATAATTCGCCACGCGAATTATGCAGTGTGCAAAATGTCCAATTCTTTCATTTTTCCATAACAAAGAGAAAAATTAATTTCAATCCTAATATGAACATTTGGGTGCATATGTGACCCTTTCTGACTTGCAAATTGTAAACGAAAAAAGACGGGCGTCATTCGGGCAAGACAGCAAATATGTGTTGTCAACAATCTGGAATAATGCGGTTTAAATCAGAATTAACATACAGCTTGGTTTATAAAAATTATGATTAATATACAGGTAATCTTTACTTACATAACAAGACACATACTGATAATAGAACATTAAAACATTTTGATAGTAGCCCCTTTTTGATTCAAGTCATTATCTGATTGGTCTACTGTCAGATCAGAGTCATTCTGGTTCTGACAGAAAAAAGGAGAATTTTCATAGAAGTCATAAACATTCGAGTCATTTTATGTCAACTCATTTTCTTTCTAGAAATTCCATTCCCTCCCTGCGATACCGATTAAGGTGTCGCCTAACTGTAAATTTCTTACTGAAGATCTAGGTTAATAAAAAAAATAACACCTCTCTCTCTCTCTCTCTCTCTCTCTCTCTCTCTCTGTTAAACAATAATAAAAACAATTATTTAAACGCACAAAAAAATTAGTCGGACCCTGAAGGCAGATTAGCAGAACTGTGTTTGAAACTTAAGAACGAAGCGGAAATAGTCCATAATTAGTTTAATTCAAGAAGATGCCCTTAGGATGCATCAGTCACAATAGAAATCCCGGGTTGTTGCTTTCACGGAATATTTCTCGAATTCCTAAAAACGGTGAGGAAGCAACCTACCCATGCTTAAAATCTGATAAACAAAGGAGGTAATGTCTCTGAAAAAATGTAGCAGAAACGACGGAGAATGATACTAATAAAGATTATGAGTAACAACAAGATGTCTGCTGATACGCAGACATAATAATAAAGATTATGAGTAACAACAAGATGTCTGCTGTAACGCAGACATAATAATAAAGATTATGAGTAACAACAAGATGTCTGCTGTAACGCAGACATAATAATATGCAATAATTAAACATGCAAGAGTATAATATGCTGATGAAGTCTGTTGTGCACGTGTTCATGATGTGTGCATCAATGTGTGATTTAAGTATTTAAATGTTTACTTGTACTTCCAGCATAATACATATAGTTTATCGCATAATAATAATAATCAATGAAATAAAAACAAGCAAGCTCCAACATTCGGGTTAAAGTTGAGTAATGGTGTTTAACGTCCCAGTCAAGAATATTTCACTTATATGGAGACGTCGCCAGCTTTAGACGAAAGTGCAGAAATCAATTTATATATTTTCAATACTTCTAGTTTAAATGTGTGAATTCTATAATATTTACAATTCATAATGTTTTAAGATATCCACATGCATCGTAAAAATAGATTCTTATCTAAGTTATGTGTACATATGCCGCAGCAAAATCAAACAGGTATTTATGTTAGATATTGTACAATGATTAAATAACATAAATTATATTAATATAAAAACGTGATATGTCCCTTTAAATTTTATTTTGAAAAATATATATAGTATTATTTTTCATAACATAAAGCTTATTCTAATGTTTTGTTCATATCTATGGGCAGATAGTTGTGAAAATTTTAGGTTCACCAACAACAGCATTTAATTCTAAATTGTAAAGTCAATGATCTCAAATTCATCTATCAACCTTTTCGGCCCATAGTGTTACTGATAAGGAAATATTTTCTGAAATGTGCACATAAAGCACATCAAAATTTAACAGGTACATTTGTGTTGTATATTTACTACTCCTGAGCAGGTATCGTTGCTGGTGGCGTAAAACTCCCCGAGGCTATCCATAACTCAGTAGACAGTACTTTATGTTGTCAGAAAAGTACCATTTAGCAAACTTTTCAGCCCTCTTTATGCCCATTTTTAATTTTTTTTAAATACTAACGTTTGTACCCTCATACAAAGCATTCCTTCGCTGGATTTGGATTCATATAATTTTGGAACTTTAGACTCATTGATTTTTAACTGTTTGGCTTATGTTTTTTATCTATCAAACTTTTCGGCCCCTAGTATCACTGATGAGGAATGATTTTCCGAAATGTGCACATCTGTCACATCAAAATTTAGCAGGTGTGTTGTTTATATCTGAAATTTATTTAAAACTAACGTTTGTACCCTCATGCGAAGCATTCTTTAGCTGGATTTGGATTCATATAATTTTGGAACTTTAACAGGTATTTGTGTTATATATATAATGTATAATGTGGTTATCTAAAATTTTTTGGGTAGGTTGCTTGTATTTTAATGTTTTATTTTTCTCAAATAAACTATCATGAAATGATTGACGGGTGAGATCAGACATCATCATTATAATGTATAACTTGAAATACGACGTATGTCATAAAGTTTTTATGGTAAGTAACGTGTATTTTAAGTTTGCAAAAATGCAGGTGCGCTTTCCTCTGGTGGAGAATGTGGGTCAACGTAACTAAGACTCAGCCAAAACATTAAATTGCTTGAATTTACTGACATGGTACATAATCGAAGTTTGGTTTATGTCGATTAATGATAACAACTGCCATTCCATTGTTAAGAAACTTGTTTTCCATCATATGACTGCGCAGAATGTTTTATCTATACAAAGCGATTTCGGTTTCGGTTTTTTTTTTTCATAATCAGAAAATCGAATCCGGTTTACAAAGGTGAAAATATATATGTTTTTTATGATCCGGACGGTGAAATGCGTCCGGTTTTCAGAATTCACAAGATCCGGTTTATTAAGGTTTCTATCATATAGAATAAAGAAGAAAGTAAATCGGGACAAGCATACACGTCCAGTTTTCACAGGATTCCGGTTTTTCCAGGGTCCGGTTTTCACAAGTTTCACTGTATATATATATATACTTAAACTTGCAAATGTGTTGGGTCTCGCATATAAGACCTAAATATTGGGACCA
Source organism: Tegillarca granosa (assembly GCA_029721355.1). Classification (NCBI taxonomy): domain Eukaryota; kingdom Metazoa; phylum Mollusca; class Bivalvia; order Arcoida; family Arcidae; genus Tegillarca; species Tegillarca granosa. Next base: position 50 of record JARBDR010000808.1, on the reverse strand, counting down.
CACAGAAATACTGTAGTTAGATGGTAATTAAGTTCAAAAACTAGCTATCT
>JARBDR010000807.1:0-84962 GCA_029721355.1 Tegillarca granosa | reverse complement strand
ATCAAAAGCTGCAACACCTTAAAAAAGGAAATAAAAGTAGAAGAATTACATGTATGTTGCAATAAAACACAGCTTTAAGTTTTAACTTCAAAAACATTTAAATACAAATTAACTTTTTTTATTCATAGTTTTACACTTCATGACCAGTTTAACTCAACTAAGGGCTATTGTAAGCTTTTTTAAAAATTCAAAATCTGATCATATTTTGACTTGTTATGATGATGCTATGACACAGCTTGAATAAAAAAGTTCCAGTTTTTATTATCAGAAAGTATATAGGAATACTTCAGTGCATACAGATAATGGCAAATCTGGTACTCTGATTTAAATTTGTTACCTGCCCCACCTCTACTAATCATATATTATGTACCCCAAACATGATACAGTGGGTACCTTTATTTATAAACAAGTTAATGCTTTATACCAGTAGGGAAAAAATTTAGTTAATATTTTAGCAAATCAGAAGACTAATGCTCAAATACACAAAGGAAGCTGTTATATGATTTACCAAGAAAAAAATGTTTATAAACATACCACAGACATTTTTCATGTTGAATCGGATAATCTTTAATTCTCTTTGTGGGTTTTGACACCATGACCCAAATATGTTGCCAGCATTTCTTTTTCATTCTCATTCATATCTAATATCTATAAAACATAAAGAGTGAGTGAATAAGATATTGTTTAAAATCACATCAGCATTATTACAGCTTTTCTCATCTAGAAAATTTAAAGATACAAGAGTATCAAAAACATTCATGTCATAATAAAAAGAATAAAAGAGTATCAAAATAATGCTTAACAGATAAAAACCAGTGATAGTTTTAAATAAATTGTTGAATGATAAAAAATTATTGCATGTCAAGTTTATTCCCTGAAGAACATCCAAAACTTTGATGTCCACTAACATTGTTAAAAGGATCTTGCATCGATGATGATCTAAATAAAACGTATCCCTTTGTAAGTTCAAACTAAAAAGTAAATACTGTCTAGCAAAATGTGTTGGATATATTGTTGACCTTGACAGATTGAGGCGATTGTTCTCTCTTTAAACAAAGAAAGTTGTAAAATGACTGTGGACAATTCAACAGCATCTAGGTACAATACCATCATGCCTATTGTACTGAAAAAATGGTGTTAATCTAAAACAAGGCTGAATCGAGCATAACTTATCATGTTCTTGGCTATTCCAATGATTTCACTATTGATCACTGATATATCTGATATAATAAGACATTAACTAATAACTAACCCCTGCCTGCATGCCTGCATAATCAAATTAATAGCGAAGTTCAACATGGTTGAAACTTGACTAAAAATGTAGACAACCGGTTTGGAACACACAATAGTAAAATTGATAATATAGAGCTGCTAAGTATTAGGGTTTATCCACTACACCATTGATTGGTATATACAAGGTACATATGGGCTTATAAATCACAACTGACGACCTATGATCAGTGCGAATAAAATTCTAATTCTACACCTAAATGCTATGTCTTTACTTATGTAAATTGTTATGAAACATTAGAAGAAAAGTGCCCTAAGTCACCTTTATTTTGAAATAAAAATATCCAAAAGCACATTCCATAATTACCTTTGTGTATATGTCTTAAATTTTCAAAACTGAACACTATCATGAACACTAACCTGAAATACAGTGGCAATATATTTCCTCAAGGACCTTGATTTTATTTGTTCTGGGGTAATTCATTCCTGGGCACATAGTAACAATTTCTTTAAGCTCTGTGTTTACATTCCATGGAGAGACAGCATTTAGCCTTGCAAATATGTATGGATTTGTGACTGGAATGCCAACCTCATTTCTGAATTTTATAAATACATCTATTGCTCTCTTTCCATCTTGAGATAAAGAAACAAATGCCTCAATGTTTTTCCTAGGCTATAGGCTAAAGGCTGCAGCAATAACCATATCCATTCTGAAATATTGAAAACTGAAATTTGAACATAGAAAATGTTGATTTTAAAATGTATCTCATTCTAGTCATCATTTAACAATTATGTACCTGTGGCAGTATACAGGTAGCTCTGAAATTATGCCAGAACAAGAGATATTATGCTTGATTAATTACTTATGATTACTGCTTACAAAACACATCTGAAATATCTGATTTTACCATTAATACAAATACCAAAACATCTTTAACACTACAACCTTTCAAAATTCACACAGCCACTTTTGTTAAGTCCTGAATATGAAACTGTATATATATCATACATAGTGGTTCTTACATGGGACACTTACATAGTTTTAAATTTTGTTCCAGTACACAATTTTGGCTAAGTTATGTCTTGAACTTAGAAATAGCTTCTTCAGGCTTTTACAAACAAATCCAGTAACTAATATTTTAAGGAAATTTAAAGTCCATGTCCCATAATTTTGTTGAAAATCAGTGAACCAGAATCAAACACTGTAACTTATTTTGGTAGACTTGCATACCAAATTTGATTTCAATATCTGCAAATTTTTAAAAACAGGAGGCCCAAGATGGCCCTAATATGCTCACCTGAGTTTAAATGTAACTGGTATGCCTTGATAATACCTGGTTAAGTCATAACATGTTGCCTCAATAAAAGTGGTTTCAGATAACATTATTGTTTTGGTTTTTAATTATATAGGTCACTGTGACCTACTTTTGGCAGCCAAAGCGACCAGAAACACAAATGGCAATGGTCTAAAGGTGCTTTTGACTAATATGAATGAAATGTGACCAGTAGTGTCTGAGAAGAAGTCTTTTGATGGATGTATAGATGGATGGCAGAGTTCTTATCCATAACAAAAGCTCACATGAGCAATTTTCAGATCCGGATTTAAGACTTTACAGATTTGACACATAAATTAAAATATTTAAAAAAAAATTGTAAAATTCAACTGCAAATTATTTTTAAAAAATTGTTCAATTAATTCAAATAATGTCACATAACAATGATTTTGTAAAACAAAACAAAACAAAACAAAAAAAAAAAAAAAAAAAAAAAAAAAAAAAAAAAAAAAAAAAAAAAAAAAAAATCAAGGTTTCAGCTTAATCTACATATCAGTATCACATGTATTTCAAAAATAATAATTCACTAAAAAGTAAAAATTCATAACATCATAAGTCACAAGCTGTGTTTTATGTCATAAAATTCAGAAATTAAAATAATAATCATAATAATAATAATAATAATAATAAAGTTAATTTATTTGGGATTTGAACCCTCGACCCTTGGGTTGCAGTATCACATGTATTAAAAAAAAAAAAAACACTAAAAAGTAAAAAATCATAAAATCTCTTCCATGCACCATTGTAAGTCAAAAAATTCAGAAAATAAAAAAAAAATTTGAAAAAAAAAATGCCCCACTGGGATTTGAACCCTCGACCCTTGGGTTGCTAGAATTGAAAATGAAAAAGGTCGAAAAAAGTGACTTGTATTTTACAGAATTTCATGAAAATTGTCAAACATATGTTTCTTCACATAAGAAAATGTTTGGAAAAAGAGTTCACCTACATTTATTCATAATTTTAATTATGAAATGAAAATCACAAACTTGGTATATAAGATGCTGCAGATGCCAAATATCACATCAGATTTTATCTCAGTGAAGTGGTTTTGGAGAAGAAGATTTTTTTTAGGTTTTTAACTTTGTAGGTTATTGTGACCCACATTTGGTAGCTATGGCAACCAAAAACACAAATCTGAAAGGAAATGTTCTATAGATGCTTTTGACCAAGTTTAAACAAAATGTGACCAGAAGTTTCTGAGAAGAAGTCGTTTGAAGCAATTGTTGACGGACAGACGGACGGACGACAGAGGGTCTGCCTCTATTGATACCAATAGCTCACTTGAGCACTTTGTACTCAGGTGGGCTAAAAATAAATCCATAAAACTAATGTTTTAAGGAAATTTTTTTAAGTCTAACTCCAATAATTTTATCTAAAATCAGTGAACTGGAACTAAAACTCAAACTTGATCTGTAACTAATGAGGGCCTCACATACTAAATCTAAAATTCAAAAATTTATGTGTAAATGAAACAAAGCTTGAATCCGTTTGTTTTTATCATATCACATGGTATTCTAGTCTTATAAATGCTCGGAACTTCAAAATAAATCCTCATGTTATTAAGAAGGGGAGGTTCTGGGTTTGAACCCCGACCAGGTATGACCTAAGACTTGAAAGTGTGAAGTGACTGTTCTTTTGCCAAGCACTCATCATTACGAAATTATAGTCACGGTTCTCTAAGATGGGAACTTAAAATAGTCGAGGTCCTTGGGTCACGGAAGATGTGGTACGATGAAAAACCCTGCTGTATAATGCCATCAGCACAACACACAGGAAAAATTCTGCACTTTCACCTATAGCTGAGGACGTCTCGATATAAGTGAAATATTCCTGACTGGGACATAAAACACCATTACTCAACTCAACTCATGTTATAAAGTTAAAGAAATGTTGTAAAACAGCCAGTGCTCATATCAACAGAGTGTACTTTTATACAATGAAACATAATGACTAGTCAGCAGTCCATCGATAATTCCATGGAGATTTCTCCTCTTCTTACATGGCCATACAAGGCAAAGTGGTACTGTCACTGGCTTTCAAAGTCAATGGTTGTGGCTTCAAATCTCACTCAGGACTGTAATTAATCATTTACCTGGTATAGCTTGATGAATGTATTCCATCATTAGCATTTTTCTTATTCTAGAAGACATAACCACAACAGGCAAAAGTTTAGAAAACTGATGTCAAATTCATGCTTTTCTGACAGTTTTAAAGCATGTGACATTCAAACATTTTTTCGATTGAGAATTTTATTTTTAAGGTGATACTAAAACCAAAACTAGACAATCTGACATCTGTTCCCGGAATTTTAACTGGTTTGTCAAGCATTTTTATCTGCCATGTCAGAGGTCAGACAAAGTTTGGGGAAGCCTGACAATTTGTGCTATACACCGCAACCTGTAATTTTAAAACTCCTGACTTTGTATGGGCACCAGATATAATAATGTTACAGTGCCTTAAGTTCTATACTAACAATCTCACATATAACCAGTGTCCAAACAAATTTATAATATGAATATATATTATGTACTATCTGGAATACACAAATGACAACAAACTTGAATTGATATTTAAGACAAAAGTTGCACCTATGCATACCTAGGTTTAAAACAAATATGAATTGTAACCTGCAGTCCTGGAAAGTGTACTTCATTCAAGGTTACATAACCAACTTCTTAAAAAAATATACAGGAACAAGCACAAGATTTGTGGTTTTGATGGTGTGGTTATAATCCTGTCGACTCTAGCTGGGCCTAGTTTATGCAGTTAATACAAATCAGTAGGTTAATGAAGCTAATTTGATTCTGTTGAAAGTATCAATATATTTCACTTTTTCCTTTTTCGAATAGTTGTTGTTTCATATTTTTCACAATTATTATATCATTATGCAGAGATTTTACAGGTCAACCTTAACTGTTTTTATGGATACAGAATTTTTAAATTTTAACTACTTGCAAAGCTATTGAAGCATTACAGTAAGAATACAAATAATAGTAAATGTCTATCTGATCCAGGGCTGTAAAATAGCCACTGCAACTGATCTTATGTCTTGTACAATTAAATCACACTCTTTTTGACAACAGGCCCAGGGCTCTATGGATCAGAAAAATAAGTATTGGTTTTTGCTATTTGGGTTAAATATAGTAAATATAGAACTGTAATAGATACAATTTTGTACTTAATGGAATCTGCCAGTGGTACCACATGATCAATATCCATTAATACATGTATTTGTGCGAGACATTTTGGAAAATGGGCACAGAGCAAAATCCAGGAACAACATCGTTTTTATGCGAAAACTTCAACTAATTCGATTCCATATCTGATGAAAATAATTATTCTGCACAAACTTCAGTAGACATCACACAGTACACAGCAGACCACCTTTATTTAAGTAAGGAATATTTACCAAGAGAAAAATCACAGGGGCTTGATGTCAAGAATTAAGTGTTTTTGTTTTAAAGATTATTTGTGATTTCATAACAAGCGTGGTTACAAATTCATACATATCGATAACTTTGCATGAAAATCTGAAAATTGACACTAAGAACTGCAGCCCCTGTGTGAAAAATATAAATTTTAGATACTGTGAATGGGACCCAAATTAAGCAGATTAACAGTGCTTTCGTAACTTTTAAAAAATTTAATTCTTAGACTAAAATGGGAGATTTTATCGTATTTGAATCATCCGTTTCGATTATTGTGCCAAACTTGTCAATAGTTCCAAAGACGTTGCCACTAGTGCCGTGACATTGTACAGCACATTGATAGTGATGTCTGATTCTATAAACATGATAGAGAGCGTCCATCGGATATTCGGCGGGCCCCGCGAAAAATCAAGAAGTTTCTGTATTTTGCCTTTTAAAATTTGCCTATACGAGAATAATTTAGTTTTGAATCGCTACAAAGACAACACTTACCACAATTTTCAATCAAAAGGAAAGCCGCCATTTTCTTTTTGTACATCGTTTGTTTCCGTCTCTTTTCGTCATAGGTAGTAGACCTCAGTCGTGATAAGGCCGGATGGGGGACGGTCAAAAGTAGTGCATATAAATAACTCAGGGGTCTTTACTTAGACCCTGCTCATTTAAATTTGTTAATAGATAGCACTTTGCAATTTGCCAAGGTGAGAGCTTCTGAGGTTTGCTAAAGAATTAAGCTGAGTTGGATGACTATCGCACTATATTTCTGGCGTAAGGACTTGAGCCGCACAATGCACTTCCTATGCCTGGACCACATTTTGCATGTAAACATTGCCATGTGATTTTAGCATGATTGACACATTTTCCAAATTTCTGAAAAAATGAATCAGACAAGGTATTGATTTTTTTTGAAAAAGAAAAAAAGTAGTATTTGAGGATTCAGGGACAATATGTGCCAATATATGTAGTTCGGGGTTTGTTGACCATCAGATTCTATGAAAATGGTCTATTTTGAGGTAAAATTTTACAATTTTCTGTGTGGTTGCCATGGTAACAAAATGTTTGCTAAACTTGTTAAAATTTGCATTTGGGTCATAAATTCAGTATAGAAATAGTGTTTGAATTCTTCTGATTTTAAAAAGTATCAACATTTCTGGTGTTACTTAAAAATTATTGAAATATGGGTGCATAACACTAAAGGTGGTATGACCAAAATTGGGCAATTTTGGCTGTCATTTCATGACTGAGGTCTGCTACCATAAGAAAAGAGACAAAAACATGTAAAATCACTAATTTCATGAAAAATGTCTGCTTTCAACTTGTTTTATGTTGCTGAATTACAGTGGGTTTAGAAAAATGCAGAATGAACTCATTTGCAATGTTTTTCAATGTATGAGGTCAAAGGTCAGTTTAGGTGCAAAAAGGTCAAATTGCCTAATTTATGTATGTAAGGCTTAAAATGAGATGTTTTGAACAATTTTTCTGTTATTTTATGTAATTTTCCTGAAAAATATGTGGGAATACAATTGTTTTATATGTTAAAACATCAAAACTCCATGGAAACTGTATCAGCATAAACAAACCTACCAGTTTTTCCATCTGAATGAATTTCAGTTTGTGCTCTGTTTGATATTATGTATCATTATAAGAAGCAAAACCATTGCTAAAACTTTTGCCAACTGCATAAATTTAATTTATACATTTAATAATTATCACTTTTAACTACATAATTCTTTATAAAATTCAAATTTTGATATATCATAAAACCAGTGACATCTTATTTTGCCATAATCATGCAAAAAGCACAATTTTTAGTGTCTAAATAATGGATATCAAGAGTTATCTCCCTTTATTTCTATGATGCTGTTAATTTTTTTATTTTTAATGAAAAACAAGAGACTTTAAGTAGATAGTGTTATAAAATTTCAAAATTTTATGAAATATTTCATAGTTAATTCATCCTTTGCAAATTCTAATTGATTTAGTTCAGTCTGTTCTATACTTTTTACTAATTTTAATGCTCTTTTTGTGCAAGTTTGCAAAATTGCCATCAATTTGGCAAATAATTAGTTTTTTATTGCCAAAGTTTGCTATGTACATTTAACTTAGGATAACCAGGAATGCATCTTTTCATTTACTTTTAAGCTTTAAACCATTTGTCAACAGCATTTTAACTCAAATGTACATAATCTGTTTGGCAAAAATTGCAAAAATTAGCCCAAATGAGTGTAAATTGGCCACATTATGGAATGCATGCCTATGAATTGATTGTAGCCAATTTTGACAATTTTTGCAAATACCAGCATAGTGTTGCATAGCGTTTGATTCGTAATATTGTCTTCTGTCAGAAAATAAAGTAAAATTATGAGTTTTGAAATTTGCATTAGCCTTATGGTAGTAGACCTCAGTCGTGATAAGGCCGGATGGGGGACGGTCAAAAGTAGTGCATATAAATAACTCAGGGGTCTTTACTTAGACCCTGCTCATTTAAATTTGTTAATAGATAGCACTTTGCAATTTGCCAAGGTGAGAGCTTCTGAGGTTTGCTAAAGAATTAAGCTGAGTTGGATGACTATCGCACTATATTTCTGGCGTAAGGACTTGAGCCGCACAATGCACTTCCTATGCCTGGACCACATTTTGCATGTAAACATTGCCATGTGATTTTAGCATGATTGACACATTTTCCAAATTTCTGAAAAAATGAATCAGACAAGGTATTGATTTTTTTTGAAAAAGAAAAAAAGTAGTATTTGAGGATTCAGGGACAATATGTGCCAATATATGTAGTTCGGGGTTTGTTGACCATCAGATTCTATGAAAATGGTCTATTTTGAGGTAAAATTTTACAATTTTCTGTGTGGTTGCCATGGTAACAAAATGTTTGCTAAACTTGTTAAAATTTGCATTTGGGTCATAAATTCAGTATAGAAATAGTGTTTGAATTCTTCTGATTTTAAAAAGTATCAACATTTCTGGTGTTACTTAAAAATTATTGAAATATGGGTGCATAACACTAAAGGTGGTATGACCAAAATTGGGCAATTTTGGCTGTCATTTCATGACTGAGGTCTGCTACCATAGGTCGTATATCGGAAGCTGCTGATTGGCTGAATTAATACATTTATACATCACTATGTTGAGCTAACGGTGTCGTATACATAGCCGATTTTCGGGTCCCAATAATTCGGTTTTAGACGAGAAGTTATTTTAAGTTTATTTAAAGAAATATCAAATTGAACACAAGACTTTTGGAGACCCAAAATATTAATGGGTCATGACCCAATTAATGGAAAATGACCCAATAGTTAGATGAAGACTATGAAAATCACGAACGTCCCAATACTTATGCAAGTTTAAAACTATATATATATATATATATATATATATATATATATATGACTTTGCAAAGATATTCATAATATTTAATATTTCTTGTCTGCACACTATTGAAAATTTCAAATACTATAGCATTTATGTAATTAAAGTTTACAAAAAAATCCCATGTTGGATTCGAACTCGCGTCTTAAAGATTACAGTTACGACCACTAGGCTACCAAAACTTATGACAAAACCATTCACATCAGAATATATCAAGTATAGGAGGGAAGTGAAATTATTTTCCCCCTTTTTTTCTATTTTCAACCCGAGGGCAGGTATGCCCGTGGACCATAGTTGTAAAGTTTTAAGAGATTTAAAAGACTTACATTTTAATATCTATTTCATTAACGGGCACGCCTGCCCTCAATATAAAATCGAGACAAATATACGTAAAACATGTATAAAAACAAGTGTTTAAGCATTTGTCAATCTTTATTACGCATTTATTTATATTTAGGCAACTCTATCAGCATTTATATTCAAAAAGTGTTTAAATTTTCAATTGAAAGCTAACAAAAATAATTTTTCTAAATTTTGAAATTTAATATTTACGCAATTTCCTATGGGTCATTTCCTCGATTTTCCGTAGACATCCTTTATTAAATAATGTATTGATATTTTTGAAAATAATATATAACAAGAGGTCCATGGGACTTAACGCTCACCTGAGTAAATTAAAAATTTAAGAGTTTTGTAAATTTTGTCATTCGTGATATAATAAGAGAGAAAAGAGAAAATATTATTATTATCATTACGAACAAATTTGGATATCATTGACGGGCGAAATAGAACAAATGTCTGAATTTTTCATAAGTATTTTTTTAAAAACCGACTCGTTTTACAGGCCTATGAATAAGTAAGAATCTTCGGATATTTAATAAGGGTGGAGTGGAGTAATGATATTATTGCCCCATTCAAGTTTCTCCCACTTATTTCGAGGAAGTCATTTCTGTAATGGTGGAGGAAACCGAAGTACCCAGAGAAAACCACCGACTTTCGGCAATCGAAATGGCAAGCTTTCTCTCGCTAGTAACTGTCATGAGTGGGACTTGAATTTAGGCGGTGAGAGTCAATGTAAGATATTTAGTAAGATGTAAATTACAAAGATGTAATCAAGCTTATGAGGGGAGGTTTTGCAATCAATCTAAAAAAAAACTTAAAATAACATTCATTTGCCAAAGTTTTACCCCATTATCTATTTATTAGTCAGGGAGCTACTTCTCTGTATTATACAAAAACAACCATACAAGGTCTGCTATAAAACTCTTTTGTATTTTTGGTACGTACTCCTAGTCTAATGCTGTCAAAATTAAATGGCGACAAAAATAAAAAATGCATTGAAAAATTGACATTTTCCAACATAGTAATGGCATTTACATGTTTTATTACTGTCTTGCAAATACAAAAGACCGCTACATTGATATGCATGGGATTATTGAACGCTAAAACATTGGTTTTCATATATCAAGTTCATGGTAATTGCATGGTATGACCTCAAAAGTTTATAGCAAGCTGTGCATCATATGTCAAATTTTTGGTCGGCTAAGGTTATAATTAGTTTGGAACATGAATGAAGAAAGGAAAAACCCAACATATTATATTATTTATAACTATTGCATCTCATGCGTTGCAATAGTTATAAAAAAGATTGGTGTGTGTGTGTGTGTGTGTGTGTGTGAAAGTCGAAGGTTGGTATGTGAGCTCATGATTGTATTCATAAAAATATTGAGTCGCCCCAAACTACGTACGTAGTGCGGGGGAGGCTTATTGTTATTCTTTTGAGTTTTCAAGAGTTTTTCTCAGAGATGGAAAGAGCTCTGAAGATGAAAATTAGCACTACATGTAGATGTGCATTAAGGGTTTTATTAATGTCTACGTGGTCATGAGCTCAAACATAGGCTAGTTATTGGGATTTATTATACATGTACAAAGATTTTCACATTGCAACATATCGAGTTTCAGATTTCCAAAAACTTTTTTATATCAGTAAATAAATAAAACATGTCACGGTGGCGTGACGCGTTTTTCTTTACTCTTCGTTGTAAACCTAAGCCACTCTTAGTGTGTTATGTATCTGACGTGTATTTAACAAAACACATATGGTTATAATTCTAAACTCTCCACAACAATGACCATGGGCGCATTACATGTAAACTGGGCCTATAACGTATAGCCATCACCTAGTTCTAAAAAGATATCACTTCATTTTCAAAAAGAACATAATTTTCAAGATAAAGCTAAGATTTTGACTGATAGTGCGAATGAATTTGGATCGATTTCTACAGTTGAGCAAAAGCGTGTACCAATCTCATTTTTAGCAAATTTGGTCTTTATTTTATTACAATTCTAACAATTAAAACAATATCTTGGTACTCGTTTTTGCTCACTCATTCTGAAAATTAACTTATTTCAGCAAAATTATTTTATTGTGCTTTAGTAGTGGCGTCTTTACTTTATAACGAAAGCTTTGTATACCTGTTCGATAGCTCAGTGGTCCTAAGGGTTAAACTTAACAACATTCAGTAGTTACAAATTTTGGGTTCGAATCCTCCAAAATGTTATATTTAGAAAAATAATTGCACACACACACACACACACACACACACACTCTCTCTCTCTCTCTCTCTCTCTCTCTCTCTCTCTCTCAATCATCACTGTGGTAGCTCAGTTGGTAGAGTGCTCGCTCCGTAAGTGGAAGGTTGTGCTGACCCAACACTTGAAAGTGGGTAGTGACTGTTCTTTCGTCAAGCACTCGGCATTAAGGAATAATAGTCACGGGTCATGGCACGATAAAAAACCCTGCCGTATAATTCCATCAGCGCAACGCACAGGCTAAATTTCTGTAACTTCGCCTATAGCTAGCAACGTCTCGATATAAATGAAATATTCATGACTGGGACGTTAAAAACCATTACTCTCTCTCTCTCTCTCTCACACACACACACACACACACACACACACCCATTTGTTACCTTTTCTTTCTTCATGCAGTTAAATTCTTCCACTGCTACACCGTGATTCTCTAAATAACTGTAAAACGCATCACTTTCTTCGGTCATTGCTGTTTTAAAAGCAGTAAATGTAATGTCAGGTGAGACAGAAAATCCAACTGTTTTTTACTAAATACTGTCTCGGTCTTATCTATATACCCCAGGGCTATAACATACAGAATAGAATATTTTAAAGAGGGCGTTATCAAATGCAAACATTTCAAGTCAATCAATCGTTCAAATATTACACCAATGAAAACCGATACCGTAGGTTGCTAAAGCAACTTAGTATCTCGTTATCACGACTTAGTTTCTCGTTTTCACGACTTAATATCTCGTTATAACGACTTAATATCTCGTTATAACGACTTAGTATCTCATTATAACGACTTCATATATCGTTATCAAGACTTAGCATCTCGTTATCACGACTTAGTATCTAGTTATAACGACTTAGTATCTCGTTATCACGACTTAGTATCTCGTTATAACGACTTAGTATCTCGTTATCACGACGTAGTATCTCGTTATCACGACGTAGTGTCTCGTTATCACGACTTAGTATCTCGTTATAACGACTTAGTATCTCGTTATAACGACTTAAAAATTATTTGTTTGATGTCCTAAACACCAACCGCAACAGATACAGATACAGCAGCCGGGGTACAACTACCCCCCTCCACGGTGCTGAATCGAATGGCATGGCCGAGTGATTCTTCGCGGAGTGGCTACCTGTCAGCTTGTACATCCGGCTCCCGGACCTCCTGAATTAACTAACGGACTAACGTCTTCGTTCGTGAATGAGTATACACAACTACAAAATCATACTTTTTTAAAAACTCTAGCATCTGTCTGCACAATGGCCTTAGTTGCCCTATGTAGACGTTAAACTCGCTTAATCGTCGAAGTGGTCAGTCTCATCACAGTCAGCGGCTAAGCACGGACGTATTAAAGAAGAATTGTGAAAATTAAAAGAGAAAATTAAAAAAGACTAATTTCAAGAACATAATTTTATTAAGTAGTTTTAAGGTCAATATGGCTTCTCAAGCTACTCAGGATTCAGATATGGCTTCTCAAGGTACTGAGAGCACTAACCTCACTATAAGTGAAATAATCCCTGAAACTCCATGTAAAAGAGGAGCTAAGGAAATTGCATCCTCAAGCTCTAAGTTTGAAGACGGGGACTTTCAAGAAGTCCAGTCAAAAAAATCAAAGAAAAAGAAGCGCGACCTAAACACCATTCAGGATAAGGGCATACATGCTGACCCTCTGCTCTTTATAACCATCCTTATTACCTGTAGAGAGCAGAGCAAAACCATACTTAAAAATGGCCGAGTCATTAATGAATAGTGAAATTAGACAACTGCTAAGAGGTCAAGACTACAAATTCGAAACTACAAAATCCAAAAAGGGAATAATAGTTAAAACCATAGATAATGGCTTGTCAAGAAAATTACTCAGTCAAGAATACCTAAGAGATGTCGCGATCAAAACTTAAATTCTCAAATACCCTAAACGAGTCTTTGGTGTAGTTAAAAGCGTCGAACCTAATGAATCCACACATGACATCCTTCAGTCTATAAACACTGACTATAAAAACCCAGTCAAGACAACTCAAGCGCTGCGTCTCAACAAAAAAGATCGCATGCCCTCTAATGCAGTCGGACTTGCCTTTGATAACGGAGAATTACCTCCCTTTATCTACATTTTAAACTTTAAACAAACTATTGAGGGATTCAACTTCCCAACCCTGTTCTGCTATAACTGCCGGAAATAAGGTCACAAAGCAGACCGCTCATATCCAACTATAACGGTCACCTTACATCCGTCACCTGTATACAGCTATAGAGCTCGGTATACGTATATATATTTTCATTTGCCTTGTGAAATTTCCTGCAAGCTTGAGAGCCGTTGTAATTATTACTGATAATGAATGCCAAAAACCTTGTCACTCTGTTTGAATACATAAAAAATGCAATAGACAATCCGGAACTACATTACCATAGGTAAACAAACATGGATATCACGTTACATTTGTTTATAGCCGAGACAAGCTTGAAAAACGCATTTTTTTCAAAATTTTACAAGAACGGTTCAATCGTTAGAATGCACAAAAAAAAAAAAAAAAAAAAAAAAAAAAAAAAAAAAAAAAAAAAAAAAAAATCAAAGAAATTAATCAAATGAAATTTTAATAACATTTTTATATTATCATATATTTATATTAATATTGACATTGTGAGAGACGGAGTTTAAGAAAATCAAATGGTGTTTTTGAAAGAACAGACAAGAATTAGTCTGTCAAAACCATGAAACCACAAAAAATTCTTGAACAATCCGATCTTATAAAAATTTCTTCCTACCTTGCCAAAACTGCTATATTCCCTATTTATTAAACTGATTAAAAGCATATGGCTGATTTTTCAGTTTTTGCGATCAACTACACAGCATGTGAAACGAACAATTTTCACTGGATGTGTCATACATGCGTGAATCTAATTCCAATTGAAATTAACATCACCTGAAATTGATTGACAAATTGTACCATTACACATTGCCTCAAAATGGGATACAAAAGTACGAAAGCCGAATCGTGCCAGTTTAAAAAATTAAAAAATATTTAATTTCACGTAATTACGACAAAAATTCACGTAATTACGAGAAAAAATCACGTTATTACGAGAAAAATTTACGTTATTACGAGAAAAATTCATGTAATTACGAGAAAAATTCACGTTATTACGAGAAAAATTCACGTTATTACGACAAAAATTCACGTTATTACGACAAAAATTCACGTTATTACGACAAAAATTCACGTTATTACGAGAAAAATTCACGTTATTACGACAAAAATTCACGTTATTACGACAAAAATTCACGTTATTACGACAAAAATTCATGTTATTACGAGAAAAATTCACGTTATTACGAGAAAAATTTACGTTATTACGAGAAAAATTCATGTAATTACGAGAAAAATTCACGTTATTACGAGAAAAATTCACGTTATTACGAGAAAAATTCACGTTATTACGACAAAAATTCACGTTATTACGACAAAAATTCACGTTATTACGACAAAAATTCATGTTATTACGAGAAAAATTCACGTTATTACGAGAAATTTTAATGCTTTGAAAGGTGTTTATTTTGTCTCGGTACAATGCACACACTTACAATCTCGGTAGCATGGCAGACGACTATTGGAAGTTTTAGAAAACCTTGTAGATGGTTTATGATATATTACCATACATTTTGTTATTGTTGTTGATTTATTATTTGCTAGCTGGCATTTCATATTTTCAATTATTCACTCAATATACCCTTTCGTCTGTCTTAATGCAATTTATTTTCATTTTATGAACTCAGTTTGAAACGTCACGGGGGAAAACGTGATACCAAGGTTTATAGTACTAAATACGAGTTCGAATGTTACAACCGTTATTAAAAAGACGGGGAGGTTGAGTTCGAACCCCGGCCGGAATGAAAAATTTCTGCTACTTCATCTATACTAGTAGCTAGTGAAGTCTCGTTATAAGTAAAATATTCTAGACTTGGACATAAAACCCTATTTAATCAAATGAAGTCAAATTATAACCACAAATAATGTTTCTAAAAATGTTTTTGACATTGATCTCATGGAAATATGAATGTTTCAATAAGTTTTATACGTAGTCCATGAGTAAACCTAACAGCATTTTATTGCTCTCTCTCTCTCTCTCTCTCTCTCTCTCTCTCTCTCTCTCTCTCTCTCTCGTTAGAGCTTAAACAAAGGAAAAACAACATTTTCAGTATTTTTTAAATTAAATTTATCAACAAATAATATTTTTAAAATACATTTTGAAAAACCATTCTACTTAAACCAAATGGCATATTAATATCCTTATAATGATCTTAAATCGTACTTTTCAACTAAAATACATTTAATCTTTGTACGCTTCAAATAAATGTATAGAATTCTTTAAATATAAGCATTAATTACTCTAATAACACGGTGTGCCGATGGCCGAGTGGTTAAGGACATCGATGCCTTCATCACAGTGCCTTATTTGCGTACCGTTGGATGATAGTTTTCTCCGCGCTCTTCAGTTTTCCTCCATTAAAGACCAAAAGACTTGACTTTAGTGTAAAACATCATTATCCACTCCATTCTCGTGGTTTCAGATTAGCTCGTCTACAGATTACAGTACTTCTCACAGTCTAGGCTCGAATCACACTTGGACAGATCCTAGTTTGAGGAAGTTTGCCGGTTATTTTCCCCTCTGGGTGGTGGTTTTCTCCGGACACTCCGGTTTCCACCACCATCCCAGAGTTTACACGGTAAATTTAACTATCCGAACATTTTAACCTTTGCAGCATGAATTCTATACTCGCAAATGCCTTATTTCATCAGCTGTTATCCATTCATATAACATAAAAGGATATCTTGGTAAAAAAAACAAAAGCCAAGTCACAATTTTGGGTACAAGAAGTCTTGATGTGTCTCTGATTGTACATGCAATCATCATCATCATCATCATAAACTCAAACATTGTAAACAATATTCATGGGCGACAATATGTACAGGGGCGACAATATGTACAGTCAGAAAAAGTACATACAGTAAAACCTGTCTACAAAGGCCACTTGAGGGATTGGCTAAAAGTGGCCTTTGTAGACAGGATCGATATTCTGAGGACCAGTTATGTCCCTTGATATAACTTCTCCGATATGACAGGTATAAAATGAATGCACAAAGCACCAATGTTAATGTTTAGTTATTAAAATGGACAATTGTTTTTATTATAATATATTAGTGACTTTTACAATGCAAGAAAAATTATTAGCTCTTTGTCATTTATTGATTATATAATTTTCTATGCATTCATATATCTTTTTCAAAATATTTCTGACACATCCAGTTTATCAGATGAGCTTCAAAAAGCCCTGCATTGGCATTTCTACCATTCTTACACTACCTAAACCCCTAAGCTAATAATGTGCATCTCCCATTTCTAAAATTTCAGTTTTAGAAGGGTTGTCAATAAGGGAAATTTTTTGTTTATATAAATAAAAAAAATCTGGACAACTTTCACTTCAAAAATAATTATGACTGACAAGAAAATACTTGTATTTAAGAACCAAGGAGACTAATAAAAAATTAAAAATTGTTATTACTGGTAATACATGTCCAGGTAACCTAATCCCTTTGTGAGCCCCACTGAGAGGTGATAAAAAAAATCAATACTTCACCTTGAATACCCAGACTTTTTGACAGTGTTTAAATCTTTACCTGTAACAATTTACAGTTAATATAGGGCTTTATTGTGGATAATTGATGAACAGACTTTCAGAGGATTTTATGATAAGCTTTTAATTTATGGATTAATTATTGTCAAGTGTTAATATTATAAAGTGTTAATTTTATAAAATTGAGCAGAAATCGGCAAAAATTACTTTTGTCCTGACTTCTTTGTAAAGCAATTTAATTTCCGATTTACAAGTTTTCCATAAAACACATGGATTGATAAAATATTTTTATAAGTTTTTATCATTATGTTTTAGTTTTACCATTTTTTCAATGGATTTTACGGCCACTTGCCCCCAAAATGTTCCGGAGAATGGAATTAGTGACCGTTATACACAGGTAATTTTTCCGATTGGGCGGCCGTTAGGGTGACCGCTGACCGCGTCAGACAGGTGGCCGCTATACAGAGGTTCATTATATAGTAAAAATGTTAGGGACCGTTTCAGACTGACCGTTACTGACAGGTGACCGCTCTACACAGGTGACCGCTACCCCAGGGGCGACAATATGTACCGTCACAGGGGTTCATTATATAGTACAGTCGATTGGAATACTTCAGACCGGTTGTTTTAGACAGGTGGACTTTATAGAGGTGGACTCTATAGCAGATTATACTGTACATTAATTTGAGAAGAGAAATTAGGTCAATAGCAGGTGTGAATCAATAGGCTTGAGGATCATACTAGTTTAAATGAAACGATTCTTCAGCCTTATTTTTGTTTTTTGAAATTCAGAACCTTAAAAGATTCATTTACCTTTGTGCTTTTGATACTACAATAGAGATTATTTGATGATATACAACGAAGATTTTTAATTTTCACTATTTTAGCAGTTTTTCTGCATGAAGCTAAAGACAAACAAGAGGCCCATGGCTTAACGCTCACCTGAGGATATCTCCAAAATTGTTTGCAAAGTGCAATAGACAATATATCAAGTACAGAAACTTTACAGAAACTCAATTAAGAACTCCCACAAAACTTAATCAGAAATATTCAGTCACATTTTATTAATAAGCAGCTAATATGCATGAAGTAACTGTAGTGCAATAAATAATTTCCAAATCATTAACCAATTTCAGTATACTTATGCGGCTATGTCCTTGACATTTCATTCTTCCAATGCTGATATGACCTTGACCTTTAAACATATGACCTTGAACCATATATCAAAATGATTGCCGTGTCAATACCTACAATATTCTAATATGCATGTCTATACAAAAAGCTTATAGTTTTCAAGCTAATGCACAATTTTAGTATTTGTAAGCAAAAAATAACATTTCAGGAGTAACAACTCCTACATGGATTATTATATAGATACGAAACTTGGTACCCTTTTAAATTTTGTGATGGGGAACATTTTAACAATGTTTTGAATTCATATATCTCTTAATATTTGCAAGAAAATCGCCTAAAACTGCATAAATCACAAATTAGGTCATGACCTTGATCTGTGACTTTGACCCTTTTTTGAAGGTCATTTCAAGAAGAAGTCAAAACTGAAAACCCCATGTCATTATCTGTTCAAATAGTCAAGTTATAACAATTTGAAGCCATTTTACGAACTTTTTAAATTAAACGCAAAAACGCGTAACCCATTTTTCGACCAAATTTCACGAAATGAACAAACTAATGGCCTAAGACCCTAAAGAATCCAAATATCACATCAGATTTTTTCTCCCATCATCAGTTTCGGAGAAGAAGATTTTTTAAGATTTTTGGACCCCTTGGTCACTTTGACCTAGTTTTGGTAGCCATGACAACGCCATGAACCAATCTGAATTGCACCGATCCATATTTGCTTCTGACCAAGTATCATTGAAATCTGTCCAGCAGTTTTGGAGGAGAAGTCGAAAATAGGTGTTAACGACGCACGCACGCACGCACACACACACACACGCACGCACATACACACGCAGCGCCATGCCATAAGCTCACATGACCTTTCGGTTAGGTGAGCTAAAAAGGGCTTGAGAAATAAGCTTTTAATTGCTATATTTAGACTTTGAGATTTTAGAAGATTTTCAGTTTTAATGGTTCTTTTTAATTGAGCTTTAAAATGTGTTGAAGATAAAAAATAAAGTTAAGTACTTAGTATTCCAAATATGGAACACATTGTCAGGTGAGCGTTAAGGTCCATTGGCTTAAGCTTCATTTTAGGTTACCCAACATAAACCGTTATAATCCATATGATCTACATACAATAGAGCGAGATGTCGTCACAGATATAAAAGATTTCACGTCAAATGACACCGGAAACTCAAAACGAACAGAGGTAGACATAACTTTAAGCATTGATATCAAACAATTACAGAGGACAAGTTTCATAAAAAAGCAGTTTGTTAAGAAAAGATGAGCGGCTGGATTTGATTGTTTGCTAAAGTTTTACGTCGCATCAGTATTATTGCAGCCATTCGCGAAGAGTTCAAGTTAGTATCTAGGAGTAAGCGTTTTACATAAGCCCATATATTGCGTGATGTAATAATGTTTTTGATCCACTTTGTACTAGAGCACACTGGTGGCGACTTTTTAAGAGTGTTAGCACATTTGATTACCCTAAGATTCACATTATACACACCTCGGTTGTCTATTATTGACATCAACTGGACCATGTGGTCAAATGACTTAAAGTAGAACTCAAAACAATACCAGAGCTGGGGTTTAAAGATTAACGTCTCAAACACTGCAAACCAACAGGCGTTTGGAGACAATGAGTGTATAATTATAATGCATCTACGAATTTCCATCGAAGGTACGAATGTAACCAATTTTGAAAATGAAATAAATAAAATCGTATGAATTTCTCTATGGATTGATTTGATTTAAAGGGTTTTATGTCTCAGTAAAGAATATTACTTTAGAGTGCCACGCCAGTCATGATATTGGACATCGGATTTCATGTCATCCTAAAAAACCGTGTTTCTTTAATTTCTAAATGTCGGGTGCTTTAAGAAAAACGGTCGCCACCTACTTTCAAGTCTTGATCAGGCCCGGTCGTGGGTTCGAACTCGACCTCCCCGTCTCTTTTGAAAAAGTAAATTCAATGATTTTCAAAATATATATGAGAGTAAAGCAGCTTCTAAACACAAAAATAGAACTTTTATATTAACGGTTGTAACATTCGAACTCGTATTTAGTACTATAAACCTTGGTACCACGTTTTCCCCCGTGACGTTTCAAAATGAGTTCATAAAATGAAAATGAATTGCATTAAGACAGACGAAAGGGTATACTGAATGAATAATTATAAATATAAAATGCCAGCTAGCAAACAATAAATCAACAACAATAACAAAATGTATGGAAATATATTATAAACCATCTACAAGGTTTTCTAAAACTTCCAATAGTCGTCTGCCATGCTACCGAGATTGTAAGTGTGTGCATTGTACCGAGACAAAATAAACACCTTTCAAAGCATTAAAATTTCTCGTAATAACGTGAATTTTTCTCGTAATAACATGAATTTTTCTCGTAATAACGTGAATTTTTGTCGTAATTATATGAATTTTTCTCGTAATAACGTGAATTTTTCTCGTAATTACATGAATTTTTCTCGTAATAACGTAAATTTTTCTTGTAATTACGTGAATTTTTGTCGTAATAACATGAATTTTTCTCGTAATAACGTGAATTTTTCTCGTAATAACGTGAATTTTTGTCGTAATAACGTGGATTTTTGTCGTAATAACGTGAATTTTTCTCGTAATAACGTGAATTTTTCTCGTAATTACGTGAAATTTAATATTTTTTTTATTTTTTAAACTGGCACGATTCGGCTTTCGTAATTCACGACTGGGGAAAATGGCGGTGTCCTCTAAATCGATTGAAAAATAGTTCACCTTGGTCAGGCTCTCTCTTATTTCCTTGTATGATTGTTGTCAACAGTTGTTGTTATTTTTTGTCAATGCGATATCGAGTTAATTTACTCATTATAACAATAAAAAGTGGAATTTGAACCATATGTGTTAGGACCTTCTTTTTTCATGCACACCACTCCATTACTTGAAGTATGCAAAAAGGCCCAAACAAAATTAGGTTACTGGAAAACCACATGGTTATTTTTAGTAACTGAATTTTTCGAAAACAATATTGAGAGAAATATATATAAAATAAAGGGATGAATTAGAATAGGGATATAACGCGTCGCCAATAAAACTCAATTTAAGACAGTTATCCCTTAAGTTTATATCATACTGCAATACATTAAACAAAAACTAACATGACAGTTTTTTAGAATAAACACCGCAACCATAGCTCAGTTGGTAGAGTGCTCGCTCCGTAAGTGGGTGGTCATGGGTTCGAAGTGAGACACGGACAGATGACATGACATTAGACTTATTGACAGGTGTTTCTATTGTAACACAGACAGATGACTCGACGTCCGACTTATTGACAGGTGCTGCTACTGTAACACAGACAGATGACACGATATCAGACTTATTGACAGGTGTTGCTATTGTAACACAGACAGATGACTCGATGTCCGACTTATTGACAGGTGTTGCTACTGTAACACAGACAGATGACACGACATTAGACTTATTGGCAGGTGTTGCTAGTGATACAGGGACAAGTGACACGACATCAGACTTATTGACAGAGGTTGCTAGTGAGACGCGGACAGATGACACGATATCAGACTTATTGACTCAAATTAAAGCTTACTCAAAACGGTAAATTACTAACTCCTTGCCAACGGACGATTCTCCCACACTTATTTAATTATTCACATATTAATACTTAAATAATCTACTGAGATTATATTTGGCGCAGACCAATACACTTATAACGGTTGCGTTTAAATACACAACTATACTGCGCATACCTGGACCATTATAAATCTAATTAAACAATTAAACAAAATTATCTCCCCCTTGACCGTCAATACCTTTCACATCTCAGTAAAAGTGTACAAGACCAAAAGAGTTATCCCTCTTGGCAAAATTACAAGATTCCGCCTCCCCTAGACTGTTAATTATAATTCATACCATACTTTCGGCACTTAACCGATATGAGTATGTTAAAATCCACCGCTGGCAAAATCTATTCTTCCAATGTCAAATACCTTACCGTCTTATCCTGTGCGCAATGACATCATCTACAGTCGGCGGGGCCGCGGCAATAGTTAAAAGCGCATAACTAAGTCGCTGTAGATTCCTTTAACTTTATAACTTACTATTTATTCACTTATTTATCTATTTATTTATACCATTTTTAGCACAGATTAACCACTCCTGCGGTGGAAGACTACCTGTGCTTAGTCTGATCACTGCAGGACAAAATTATATACAGTACAGGCCTGTCGAAAGTTTAACACTGAGCTGACGAAAAGGAGCCGAGGGGCCGAGCTGTGGACAGCTAATGGCCGAAAAGTGACAACACTCTGGATATCTTATGTCATCGCATGCTGATTGTCTTGTCTTATATGTATTTTTATATGTCATTAAATTTAATATGTATTTTTCTTTCAGGAACCCCCTTTATACCTATCAGCGCACCTGCCCGCCAACTCATAAACCGTCCTTTACGGTACAAACCGCCTCTCTACTTCTTTCTGTACCCGTGCAGTACCGGACAAGGTACAAACAAGTATCTAAAATCAAACAAAATAACTGGTGCAGCACGGCGATACATTGCAAATAAACAAATAAACTGTACTATACAGTTTTTCTGCTCTTTTGTTGTTAGCTCTGTGAGTATGTGTCAGAATGTGTCTGAATGTGTCATAATGAAGTAAGCGTCTTCTCGAATAAGGATATTAAGCCGGAGGTTCCGTGTACCCGACAACCTAACGGGGCACGATAAAGATCCCCTATGTTCATCAAAAACAGAGTAGGCGTTTACGCAGGCATAGGGCCCCTTCACTTATATCTTCAAAATTAAGACCACTATCCCTCATTCCAAATTGAAAGAAAGTATAAAACAAATCATTCACATTCACTTTTCATTCTTTTACAAAAACGGTAAACCAAGATGTGTTCTATGGTACAAGTTGTTGTAATGTTGTATAATGTCGAATAAGTAATTTTACCTATTCTCGAGAGGAGGAAGGTAATTAATCTCTAGGATAAATTTGAGAACAGGTTAATGCATACTTGTGAAAGTGTGTATCATGGTCGTTCATACATAAATATTCATGGCGTTTTTTGTTAAGGTGCTAGCTCACCAAGTTAGTATGTCACAGACATTCATACTAATCTTCCGGTCCAATATTCTGGCACTAAATGAAGCAATCGATGCCCTGTCTACACAATGCCAAGTACCAGGAAGAAGTGTCTCAAATACATAACCTTCCGTTCTGAAGGCGGGTGCTCTACCATTGAGCCACCAAGGGGATATTTAATCACAAGTGACAAGACCCCTGTATCAATACAGTAATGTACAAAACAGATGACAGAAACAACATGTATTAATAGAATAATTAGTGCGCAATCAGACGTATGTATCACCTACAGTTGGTTGTAAATAAACCGTTGGAAAACTTGGACAATAGACTGTTTCAATGTGACATTTTGAAATTTAAAATAGGACTTTGAGTATTTCATATTAAAAATGTTTTTACTTTAAAGTTAATTTTTAGTAATCTGGTTGTGTACATTAGGTCTGTATAATTTAATTTTTAAAGTTTATATCATACTGCAATACATTAAACAATAACTAACATGATCGCTTTTAGAATAAACACCGCAACCATAGCTCAGTTGGTAGAGTGCTCGCTACGTAAGTGGGAGGTCATGGGTTCGAACTCCGACCGGGTCTGAATCAAGACTTGAAAGTGGATAGTGACTGTTCTTTCGCCAAGTACTCGGCAATACGAAATAAAAGTCACGGTTCTTTCGGATGGGAACTTAAAATAAACAAAGTCTTGTGTCACGGTAGGCTTGGCACGATAAAGAACCCTGCTGTAACACCGGCAAAATTTCTGTACATTCTCCTTTTGCTGGCGACGTCTCAATATAAGTGAAATACTCTTGACTGGGACGTTAAACACCATTACTCAACTCAACTCAACTCGCAACCATAGCAACGGCAAAATTTCCGATTTATTGGATAAACTTGTGTTTGTTGTTGATAGTTTCTACTCGGAAATTTAATTTCAATTGTAAAAAAATCAAGAAAAAAAAAACAAAATATTATTTTATATTTTAGTCTTTGTGTTAAAAATGAAATCAGACGTAACGGTGTGTAACATTTTTTTCATAACAATACTGATGTTATGAAGTGTGCACGTTTTTCAGGTTATGACTCAATAAACTTGTTAAAAACACAAAAACATAATTTTATTAAGGTGTTTCTTTCTAACCTAAGTAAAAATTTCCTGTGACTGCGGTGGTCAAGTGGTTGATTCGTTAGCATTCAAATAAAAGCGTTTCACCTACGAGGATTCGAGGTTGATCAAACCGCAAGTGATAAAGGGTTAAGCTATCGTCAATTGGTTGGTCCGGTTCTAATATATCTCTGTGGAAAGTCGTTATGTTTATCAAACGATATTGTATCTGTTTTAGTACCATTACAGTCAATGCTGCTTAAAACTGTAAACTAGAGATAGTAGATTGAATAAATGAAGTTTTACTCCCTTGTCAAAATTCTTTCACTTACATCAAGGCAATCATTTATGGGAAAAAGAAAATCGGAATATCCGAATAATCACACCGATCCGCAGCAGGCGAACTTGACCATCTTACTCATACTTGATTCAAAACAAGTGACGCTGTCCTGTCGGCGATTTAGACCACACGGTCAACCCTTAAATTAGGTTTTAATGATATATATGTGTACTGTATGTATGACCCGACTCGGGTTTAAACCCAAACCACCAGATCTTCCGACTAATATTCCATCACTGTTACAGTTAATAAAAATATCAAATAATTTATGTTCGACAGCGGACGCGAAATCTAATAATAATAACCATTAAAAATGATAAAATATTGATGATAATGATATTTTATTATTACATTTATTATTATTATTATCATTATTAAATAATTCCAATGTAAAATGTGCGTTGAAAAGTAAGTTTGGAATGAAGGCAATTTTGAAAATAGCTGAATAATCTGATTTTTTTTTTTTTTTAGTTATAAGAAATAGACATTTTGATACTATAATGTAATACGTATTTTAAAAATCATTATAAAAATAACCCAATTTACAGAAAATCTTAAAGGGAGATAACAACTAGGTCAACAGATAAAACTAAGGTATAAAGTTCAGATTGATCGTAGCTGTATGATGGATCAGATGGGTGGATACGTTTGTTTCGATTCACAAATTACTGAAAGGTATGTCAGACAAAAATAAAATTGAATTACGTAAACTTCGATTTCATTTATTTCATTTCATTTGATTTATATATTTATTAACACTTTTATTATATAGCACTTAACGGCTAATTATATCTTATCATATTTCAGGTCAACTCCTTGACAAATAGGACATCGCCAATGAATAGAAAGTAGACATGAGAGTAAAAGATGGCCACTGCAGCACCAGATGAAGTAGAAAGTATTATAAAATGTCCCATCTGTTTCGAAACTTACAAATCACCCAAATATTTACCGTGTTTCCACACAACGTGTGAAACATGTCTGAGCCAGTATATTACTTCCGTGTATAAGACCGCCAATACGGATGTAAATAAACCGAGAACTTTCCCTTGTCCCATTTGTAGGACAGATGTTCCAATTTCGGATCCAGGTCTTTCACCTGAGGATATTGCAGCAAAATTTCCCGGCAATCATCTTATTGTAACACTGCTAGATCAAAGTAAGCTGAAATCCTAAAGACAAACTATGTGACCCTTGTTTAGTACTCGAGAAAAACAACAAAGCCGTGTCATGGTGTACTGTGTGTAATGAAGCACTATGTACTCAATGCGACAATTACCACAAGGCCATGAAAATGTTACAGAATCACAAGTTATGTCCCTTAGAAGAAATACAATCAGAAACCCGAACGATAACAACACTGGAAGTCTGTACACAACACGAAGGGAAGAAAGTGGAGCTGTATTGTATGGATCATAATCAGGCATGCTGTGCCATATGTATGACAGTACACCACCGTAAATGTGAACATGTCAAAACCTTAAATGATGCAGCTAAAGGGATCAAAGAAAGTCCAGAAATTACCGAACTGACCGAATCCCTAAAGGCAATGATAGATGAGTTATCAACAGTATTAGAAGGAAGGAAATTAAATCTACAAGAAATAAAAAGAGATAAACAGCAATATCTTGACAAAATATCCAGGTTAAGACAGGACATAAACAAACATCTAGACCTACTAGAGGAGATGGTGAACCAAGAATTAGGTGGAAGTTACAAAAAGGCATCGATACTGATCGGTAATGACATCGCTGAAATCGAAAGCAAGTCTCAAAGTAATGAGTAATTACAAAAACGTGATAGATACCGGACTCAAAAATGTATCAGATATCCACGTGTTTCTGGAGATGAACAAGATAAAACAGCAGCACAGTGGACGTTCAAAATTACTGAAGAAACGACTTGAAGAAATAAAACATCATGAAATAGAAATACAATTTGAGGACAACTGGGTTAACTTGATAACAAAGTTGACAAAAATCGGAACAGTGACAATAAATTCTAGGCCACTTGATGTTAAATCGGGAATATTTGGAGGTAAAGGGAAGACAAATCTTCATAACTGTACTTCTAGGATGATACGTAACTTTAGTACTACAGGAAAATGGCTGTCTGATGGGATATTTGTACCAAATGATAAGTTATTGTTAGTAGATCATCTCGGACGTAAGGTTATCTTTTGTACGTTAGAAGGACAAGTACATAAGGAGCTGAAGTTATCTGGACTTCCCTGGAGTATTGTACAGATAGATGATAGAGAAGCTGCAGTAGTGCTGCAAGGTACACAGAACATACAGTATATAGATATAGTGAACTGTAAACTTGGTAAACTGATCACGGTCAACAAACAATTATACCGCGGCATCGGGTATAACGGTACAAATCTGATTGTAGGAGGTAAAGATGGTAACATTTACATGATTGATAGGACGGGAAACATCATTAAAACAGTGACATCAGGATATTATACAAACTACATCACATGTACTACAGACAGGATATACCTTACATCATACGACAACAAGCTGGTTTGTTTAGATATGAATGGATCACAGATGTTTAGATATACAAATGATAACTTCAGATATGGACGAGGAATATCAGTTGACACGGAAGGTAACATTTATTGTTGTGATTGGTACTGTCACACAATATACATCAACTTACTCCTGATGGTCAGTTTATAAAACTGATAGTTACAGGTATAACACTGCCACTTGGTATATCTTTTGACAAGACTGGAGAGAGGTTCTTAGTTACACATAGAGGTCACAATGTTACTGTGTATGAATTACAAGAATCAGTCTAGAGTTAATATAAAGTACAATAAACTCATTTTAATTTTCTAATTTCACTATATCCCTAATGTTTTATAACCAAACTGTAAAAAAAGGGAATGTAGAATTATTTAAAGAATTCATGATGTAAACGAAGGACATTTTTATAAATTTTCATCAGGATTTGCAGCTAGAAATAAAACTTTTTTTCTGAATGTTTAAACAAATAAATTATCATAATTGTTTTTAAAGTGAATAAATTGATGTTTAAGGACAATGTTCTTAATTGATATATAAAAACTTTTTAATGCTGGTTTTCCATTCGGGAGTCAAAAATTAATAGAAAAAAATCATATTGCAAAAAATTAGAGTAAAGTATTTATGATTTAATTTATACAAGAATATGTTAAGGTGAGATAACTCTTATAGTACAACTTTTGAATACAGGCCCTCTTAAAAACCGATCACTTCCACATACCGAGCACGCGAGACCGGTCCCAAATTATTCTTTATTTATTTTTGTTTATTTTTTGTTTATTTTTAATGATTTTCCGAAATCTGCACATGCACATCTAAATTTAGCAGGTATTTGTTACATATTTATATTAAAATAAATTCCATAATCCGGCCCCTCTTAATTCCGTACACCAACCTTTTTTAAGTACCGAAATACTGAACCTAAACTGACAATTTATTAATCTACTAATTCGACAACATTTCCTGTTGTACACATAATTGTAATAGTAGACCGGATAATCTGTGAATATGTACTTGAATAAATAATGAAATTAATCTTGATTATTTCCTTTATTGTTCGATTATAAAATTATTGCAGTGTCATTAAGTTAGTATGTAACAAAGATTAAAAAATTAAGTTTTTAATTCAATCATTAGAAATAAAATAACAAAAATGATGAATTAAACTGATGAAATTTTATTTACAGATAAATCCCAATGTATAGGTAATATGTGACCAATACTGATAGTGCCGGACAGCAAATTTGTTATAAAAATTAGAACTATTTCAAATTCAAAGGTAAAAAGTAGCAAAATAAATTTAATTTATTTTTATATATTTATGAGGTTTCGTTTTACTATTTATTCTATATTTTGTGATATCACTTATTTAATTATTGATATCACTAAATTGATTAAGTGATATCACTAAATAAATTAGTGATATCACAAAATATTTAGTTATATCTCTAATTCATTTTTATTTATTGATATCATTAATACGAATTATTGATATCACTAATTTGAATAAGTGATATCACAAAATACTGAATAAATAGCAAAATGGCACCTCATATATATTGCATATCATAAGAAAGTTAAAAATGTCTACTGTTTAAATATAGCAGAGAAAAAGTGATAAATCAATTTTAAAATGAAGTTTTTAAAGTCCTTGTTGGAAATTTTTCTTCATACTTTATATTGATAAGAGTCCAAATTTCACTTTAAAAAAGTAGCAATTGAATATAAAGTTATTTTGTATTTGAAAATATCTTAATAAACCTAATGATGTGAAATTTATAATAATAACAGAGAAAAATTGGAATCTTTCAATAATTATTATATAATTTTGGATTTTATAATTTAGTCCTTCCATTATTCTATATACGTAATACCGGGTAGAAGACATGGTATACCAGTAAAAGTGCTGTCATGAAAATAATGAAATAATTTCATGAATTTCGTGTCAAATAATTCTACAATTTAAAAATTTGTCCTTCCCAAATGAGTTGAAATTACTCATTGATCTATATGAGGAATGTGATGATAGAATCTGTTTGTTCCAATAGACATACACCACAAGCATGATTTCTTTTCTTCTATTTCACAGCAATGGACTAACTGAAAATAAAATGAATGCTCATTTTATCTACATTCACCGTTTTCATACTTTTTGCCAACTACTGGTCAACTTTTAAATAATTATTGGTATTTGGTATTGGTTATGATATTACTATAGCATTAAATAAGTTAACGATTTCATAAAATGAACTCAAAAATACAGATATTAAAATTTGAAAATTTTGCTTTGGATGATAGAAGTTATAGAGGTATTAAAACCATTATATTTTTATGGTATCAAACTCCTACTTAATTAGTAATTTATAACTATTTACATGTACTTGTGATGTTTCTAATATTACATCATGAAATCAGAAAAATTGAAATACAAAGTGAAAATGATACCTTAATATGTCAAAATATACTTTATAAATAATACCAGGAAAAAAGTTTCAATTCTGCTGTTTCTTGAAATCAGATCTTCAACCATGATGAATGTAACTGTGGAATACAAAATTAGGAAATCTGTTTTATAATAGTATATATCACAATAAATGAATAAATAAATGAATCACTCAATTTTAACAAAATACATATTTTATTACTGAAGTAGCTTTTTAAATGAATTGAATATTTTACAGATGTGATGTGTGATGTTTTCAATTTTTAACACAAGTAGCTTCATTATTTTTAAATCTGTTTATATATCTTATTAACAGCTTGAAATAAATGTAAACCTCAAGCTATACAGTATGTATTCATGAAAATAACATTAAAGGCTTGCATTTTTTTGAATGGCATTCACTATTTTAATCAATTTTTGTCAATGAACTGAATTCAATTATAATCAGAAGAGGCCCACTGGCCTTAACGCTCACCCGAAGATATGCCCAAGTGCAATAGACAATATATTAATTACAGAAACTTTCCAAGTTTTCTCAAGTTTAGAAATGCCAAAATATTTGATCAGAAATATCACAGTTCACTTATAAGTAGCCAATATGCATATAGCAACTATAGTACAATCAATAATTTCCACATAATTAACAATTTCAGTATCCTTGCACAGCTATATCCTTGGCATTTGAATCTATGACCTTGAACCATTTTTCAAAATGATCATCATATTAATACCTACAATATTCTCATATACATTTCTATACAAAGAGTTAATATTTATCAAGATAATTAATAATTTTAGTCTTCTTTTGCAGCTGTGACCTTTACCTTTGAACATATGAACTTGAGCGATATAACAAAATGATTATTGCATCAATACCTGCAAGGTTCTAATTCGCATGCCTATACAAAAAGTTAATAGTTTTCAATATATATTGACAAATATATAGTATTTAGCCTGCACAGTAATATAAATAAACTGTACTATACAGTATTTCTGCTCTTTTGTTGTTAGCTCTGTGAGTATGTGTCAGAATGTGTCAGAGTGAAGTATGCATCTTCTCGAATAAGGATGTTAAACCAGAGGTTCCGTGTACCCGACAGCCTAATGGGGCACGATAACGATCCCCTATGTTCATCGAAAACAGAGTAGGGGTTTACGCAGGCATAGGCCCCTTCACATATCTTCAAAATTAAGACATCCATGATTTCGACTCCCCTTTATTAAGTCGTTGTTGACATTCCAGAGTGCGTGCGCTATGACGTCACATAATTCACCTAGTTCACAGTGACACACTGTTTGTTGATTCATAATTTAAGCTGATACATTTGTACTTTTTTCTAAAAAGGAGATATATTGCATTTAAATTGAAAATGTTTGTTTTGTTTTTGTATCCTGCGGACAGACTTTTGTTTACTTGTAACATTTCAGCAGAATTACTTTTGGCGCATGTACATGGTTACGTGAACTTGTTGTGTTTCGGTCAATCAGCTATATTCAATAAATTTATTAATTTATTGAATTATTTATTTATTTAATTAATTATATTAATTTAAAACTTCAATTATTATTATTTGAAGTCGCCAGAGGCACAATCCTCAAAAGAACCTGAGAAAATCTTAAGCAATTTAAGTAAAAGGGAGATAATTTTATTGAGTTATAAAGCCCTTACATTGAGACGATCCTGCCACAATACGAAGTTTGGAAAATCAAGGTTATTTTACAGTTCCAAAACTTAAAGTTGAACTTAATGATAACAGAAGTCTGAAGTCTTCTGCTAACAATACAAAAAACACATTTGAATGGTATGAGTAAAATGAAATAGAAAATTCCATTTGAAAAATCTGTGTGTAAGAAATTCCAATTTTGAAAAAAAGATAGATAATATGAAAGTGAATGGGGCTCGCCGCGGCATTAATCCTACAGGGGCGTTGGTGTACTAGCGGTTACTAGTGAAGCCAAGATGGCGGCAAAATACGAATTTGGGCGGTGCCGGAATTAAAAGTAGAGTTAATTAAAAGGAATGCGTCAACATCCGGACGAAAAGCAGATCTGATAGAGAGGTGTATTATTTTGAAAACAGTTTTTAACATCAATAAAATTTAAACTGACGTATATTGATCCTATCGAGTGTTTATATTATCCGTACTGTACAGTATACTGTAGATACAGTGAGTTAGGACTACTAGTCGGTCTAAGGATATTGTGGAGAATCACAGTCATCCATCCCGCATCCAACTACTGTCCCCTTTCCAGGTTGCTTAAATCCAGTGAAAGGTGGAACGCTTTACCGATTGAGATAAAAAATTTACCCCTTCTACCCTAGACCCAATCAGTAGAAACGGTCCATATTCCTAACACTACAAATACAGTACTTACTACTATGTTCAGATTTCTGTCATCATATATCTACTTTGTTAATAATAAAGCCGTACCATAAAAACAGATTTTGTTTGTGACATAAGAAGTATGACCAAATAATAATAATAATAATTTATCACATCAATCCAATTACAATAACTGATTATTGCAATGAAAAAAAATAAAAAAAAGAAATTAAAAAACAAACAAACAAACATAATTAAACCATTGTTATTAACATTAAAATATACATTTCAATAATATTGTACATGACTTTTATATATATATGTGTGTGTGTGTGTGTGTGTGTGTGTGTGTGTGTGTGTGTGACCTTGACCGTTCAACAAACGACCTTGAACCATATACCAAAATGATCATCATATCAATACCTACAATATTCTGATATATATGCCTATTCAAAAAGTTAACAGTTTTCAAGATAATTAGCAATTTAAGTCTTCTTTTGCAGCTGTGACCTTGACCTTTGAACAAATGACCTTGAACCATATATCAAAACGATCGTCATGTTAATACCTATAATATTCTAATATATATGCCTATACAAAAAAGTTAATAGTTTTCAAGATAATTAGCAATTTAAGTCTTCTTTTGCAGCTGTGACCTTGACCGTTCAACAAATGACCTTTAACCATATATCAAAATGATTGTCATGTCAATACCTACAATATTCTAATATACAAGCCTATACAAAAAGTTAACAGTTTTCAAGATAATTACCGGTAGCAATTTAAGTCTTCTTTTGCAGCTGTGACCTTGACCTTTGAACAAATGACCTTGAAACATTTATCAAAATGATCGTCATGTCAATAATTACAATATTCTAATATATATCCTTATACAAATAGTTAATAGTTTTCAAGATAATTAGCAAATTAAGTCTTCTTTTGCAGCTGTGACCTTGACCTTTGAACAAATGACCTTGAACCATATATCAAAATGACCATCATGTCAATACCTACAACATTCTAATATATATGCCTATACAAAAAGTAAATAGTTT
Organism: Tegillarca granosa; assembly: GCA_029721355.1. NCBI lineage: Eukaryota > Metazoa > Mollusca > Bivalvia > Arcoida > Arcidae > Tegillarca > Tegillarca granosa. Next base: position 51,353 of record JARBDR010000807.1, on the reverse strand, counting down.
TCAAGATAAAGTGACAAATATATAATTATTAGCAATTTCCTGCTAAGTTCCTTGCCATTTCCCCCATTTTGAGCCCCATGGCTACGATTTGTAAAAATCTAAAACTAGATGACCTAAGAATGTTATAGATAAATTAACTAAGGTATATCTCTTGTAGATTCAGAGGAGAAGATTTTTAAAGTTTTTCACTATTTCCCCCCTTATGTGGCCTAAAGGGGACATAACTCCTTCATTTGTGCAAATCTGAAAGGGCTTCACCCAGGCATGATGGTAACCAAGTTTCATTAAATTTGGCCCAGTGGTTTTGGAGGGGAAGATTAAAATGTAAAAAGTTTACGCACGACGAACGACGCACGACAGACGAAGATGGATAGCAATAGCTCATCTGAGCTTTCAGCTCAGGTGAGCTAAAAAAAAAAGTGGAGTCACTGGGATTTGAACCCCCCGACCCTTGGGTTGCTAGAATTGAAAAGGAAAAAGGCAGAAAAAAGCAACTTGTATTTTACAGAATTTCATGGAAATAGTTAAACATATTTTTCTTCACATTAAAAAAATGATGTTTAGAAAAACATTTACCTAAATTTATTAATATTGTAATTTTGGTAAAAAGTACATTTGTGTATTATTTTCAATGTATAAAAACTAAATGCAAAAACACGTAACCTTATTTTTCACAAAATTGTTGGAATTTATCAACTTGGTTTGTAAGATGCTTTAGATGCCAAATATCAAATCAGATTTTATCTCAGTGAAGTGGTTTTAGAGAAGAAATTTTTTTTAGGTTTTCAACTGTTGAGGTCAATGTAGCTATGGCAACCTAAAAAGTAAAAATTCAAAAATTTCTTTCATGCACCATTGTAAGTCATAAAAATTCAGTGGCTCCACTGGGATTTGAACCCCCGACCCTTGGGTTGCTAGAATTGAAAATGAAAAAAGCCGAAAAAAGCGACTTGTATTTTATAGAATTTCATGAACATTTTCAAACATATGTTTTTTCACACGAGAAAATGATCTTTGGGAAAAGAGTTCACCTAAATTTATTCATTATTGTAATTTTTGTAAAAAAAAGTACGATTTACAAAATACAAAAAATAAACGCAAAAACGCATAACCTAATTTTTCACCAAAATTATTGAAATTCACAAAGTTGGTATATAAGATGCCGTAAATGCCAAATATCACATCAGATTTTAACTCAGTGAAGTGGTTTTGGAGAAGAAGATTTTTTTAGGTTTTTAACTATGTAGGTCATTGTGACCCACATTTGGTAGCTATGGCAATCAAAAACATAAATCTGAAAGGCAATGTTCTATAGATGCTTTTGACAAAGTTTAAACAAAATGTGACCAGAGGTTTCTGAGAAGAAGTCGTTTGAAGCAATTGTTGACGGACGGATGGACGACGGAGGGTCTGCCTCTATTGATACCAATAGCTCACATGAGCACTTTATGCTCAGGTGAGCTAAAAAGCCAGACACAAAATGAAAGATACTGCCTATAAAGTTTAGTTAACACATTGCCAACTTTGAATACAAAGGTCAGAAAGGTTGTTGGTTTGAACCCAAGAAAAAACTTCATTATATATTGTTATTAACTTTGGCTTTATAATTTGTACATGCTGGTCACTAGGTTTTGACACGGAGAGGTAAAAACAATGATGGCTGTTCTCTGTCTACCAAGTGTTGACCAAGTGGATGATTAATGTCCAAATTAGTACTATTCAGTATGCTAGAAAAAAAAATTAGCCAGTATGACTACAACAAGCAAATAAATTGCACATGTACTTACAAAAAGTGATCATAAAACAATCTTCAATTTAAGCATTTTTTTCCATATCTGCTAATATTTGCAGAAACTGTGTATAACACCAGCACAACATCAATAGCACAAATAATATACATGTACTTAATAACATGTAACATGCAATGTTACATGGGAGACAATATGAAACTAAGGCAATTTTGAAATTTGAATCAATGTAAAAAACATGTGGATTTTTTATAATGCCAGAAACACCTTTTCTTGGTGCATCATGCAATTATTGATAAAAATCATTTAGTGGAAGTTAAATGCCCATTTACTGGACATAATAATATTATTAAACCAGGGAAACTGTTTCCTTACCTCAAGTATGATAATGGGAAAATTACATTAAAGTCTACAAGTAATTATTATGCTCAAGTCCAGGGCCAACTTTTAATAGCAAAAAGAAAGTATTGTTATTTTGTAATTTACACGTTCTGTGACTTGTTTGTTGAGAAGATATCCATTGATCATGATTACTGTCAATTCTCTCTTCTCCCAAAACTTGAGTTATTTTTCCATAAATATCTAAAGCCTTACATAGCTTTGCATATTTAGGAGTGATTGATTGTATGAAATTACCTGGACACTGTATGACATAAACAGTCTGAATAGCAAATGAAAATGTCAAACAATTGTTGTGTCAGCCCAGTGAACAGAAGTTTGTGGGTTCTATCACCAGCTGCCACATATCTAAGTAGTTACAATAAAAATTTCCACTGTCCAGCTTGGCATTTAGCATTAATAGATCAACGAAAATGACTGGCCTACCTAGTGTCAGGAAAATGGACTAGGAGGGATAGTAGTTAAGGTTGCGGCTACCGCCTTTGTGTACTAGCACCTAAAAGTTGGCCTTTGTAGGCTTAAGGCATTGCAGTCCAGATACCCAGAGCACCCCTTACGGCAGAAACAAAAATGAATGCAAAAGTAGAATATCAAAAAGTGTTTCTGTCATGACATGAATGCAATACTGTTGCAACTAGGTAAAAAGCAACAATCAATCAAACTTAATTGTTACAAACTCAAGCATTTTAATTCACAATGGCATTTCTGAAATTAGCAATTGAAAAACAGATGAAAATGTTTTACTTAATCCAATAACCCTTTCTACATAAACTCTCTTGGAAGATATTCTGCACATCAAAAGTAGCAAAAATGTCTTGGACCATGATGCCCCTATCTGCCATAATGCTATCTTGCCTTTCAAACATTTCAGAAGCATTATTCAGCAAAGAGGACTTTTCAATTATTTGCCGATCACTTGCAGATCCTGCATACGAGTCACTTATAAATGAGACGGCACCCCTTGGTGTACACGCTATCATTGTTTTAATAGTGTTCTTATGCTTGTAGCTTGACCACATCATACTCTGACCTTCAACATGGGACGGTTTTTTTTATTGGAATTTCAGTTGCATCAAGAATGACCCTTGTTTTGCCAAATTTACATCTAAAATCCTCAGGCATGTGCTGGTCAATAATTTGTCTTGAAGGCCAGATATCAATTTCCTTCTACTGATAATAAAGAAAATTTATCCATGTAATAATTACTTTTGAAACACTGGTCTCACTAATTTCAAACATAAGGCTTAGCTTATAATCTTCTTTAGCTTGACGCAATTTAATAAGAGTCATAAATAACTGATCTGCTGGTGATAAAACAAGACACTTGTTCTTGAGTTGGTTTACTGCTGGTCCCCACGATGTGAAAGAAAAACATGAATTGATTATAATCATCAAAGCTGGTGTAATACTGAATAGCTTTACTGTCACGTATGAAATTTTCAACAGAAAATTTACCAAGCAATGTGCACTGTACTGCTGTATCTTGTACATGAAGAAATACTGGTAGGGACTTCAACTTCATCAGGCTCTATAGTCACTTCCATCTGAACATTCTCGACTTCTTGTATTGGCAATGACTGGTCTTTTCTTTTTTCGTTTGTGGCAGTCTGAGGTCTAAAGCTGAAAATCGACAGCACCTTTCTTCAAGATTGAACGTTCACCTGTCAAATATTTGAGGTAACAATAAGTGACACACAATATAATCAAGATTATTTCACTTGTTTCTGATTTTTTATAGGCAAATTATAATTATATACCTAAAACACATTTTCATCAAAATATACTGTTTACAGAAATTCACTTGCCAATGTGTGTGTGTGTGTGTGTGTGTGTGTGTGTGTGTGTGTTATTTGAATTAACTTAAATTTTTATTTTATTTTATAATTTATGTACTCTTATCTATTTTATCTATATGTGTATGTTTTACATAAAATTCAAAATTTATATTTGTTGAATATATATCAGTGGTCCGTTTTACTAAGCTTCGTAAGTTAAGATTTCATTCGTAAACGTAAGTTACGAATAATCCCCGTTTTACTAAACTTCGTAACTTAAGTTACAAAAAAATTCCTTCGTAAGTTACGACAGCACAAGGGCTACTCTAACTTACGAAATCTTGTAGTTTCAAAATGGCTGCTTTCATGTTGATGATGAACATTGATGAAAACGGATGCCAGTTAAGACGGGAACGTGTTTTCCGAGACCGGACACAAATGTTAGATACGTTAACGTCAGACGTTGAATTTGTTGAACGGTATAGATTCCCAAGAGAAGTTATTTTACGCATAGTTGATAGCGTCGATGACATAATAAAGCCACCAACAGGGAGATCACATTCGATTCCTTCCCACATTTAGGTACATGTATACAACATAACCTAAAGGCAGCTTGGGTTAAGGTCAAGGTTAAAAAAAAATTCAAAACGTACACTAGCAATGGCGTACCAAACTAAGACATACCCAAGCTGGGTCAAAATATACCCAGTATTTTCACCTTCTTATAATTATGCGAATAAAAAGAAAGGTCCAAAGTTTATAATTTATAATTATGTGTATAATTAAGTTTCTTTTTCTTTCTCATTATGAATTTTATGAAATTGAAGACAAACTTACTGTATAAAATATGTAGATCTTATTGAAACACACACACATACACACACACACACACACACACACACACACACACACACAATCTTCAAGTGAACAGAAAAGACAACCTTTAGTAAATGTAAAGTTCTTGCATGCTGAATTAAATCAAGTCACCATATAAAGTCATGCATGATCAACAAGCAAGAGGAAAAGGAGTACTGAAAATTAGCTTAGCATACACTAATGTGAAACAAAACATAGACAAAAACCTATATGGCTGGTTGGATTGGAGATGTTTATCTAGTCGGTCATTATGAAACTACAACAAATAAAACAAATATTTTAAGTCCACTACAAGTTCACTGTAAAAAACTCTCTCACAATAAGATTTTTATGTGTATAGTATTTGAAATTTGAAGAAAGTTGGTGTGATGTGTAATCCAATGGATTATTGAGGCCACAAATCCATTAAGGTCCCAATCTGTAAAGGATTAGCACTAAATATGAATTTATTTAATATCATATGTATTTATCACAATTGAAGTAAAGAGATTTGTATCTAGAGTAAAAAAAAGCCCTGAATAATAAAAATTTTGTTATGAAGAAATGAATTATACTAATATTATTCATACAAACCAATCTCTCTCTTTTCGCGCGCGCGCGTGTGTGTGTGTGTGTGTGTGTTTTGTGTGTGTGTGTGTGTGTGTGTGTGTTTAACCAGTCTATTCTTTTCTTAATACTTTTTGGCACCAATAATCTATATTGCAATAGAAATGTTATTAAATTATACTTGTTAGAAACTAGCAATATCTGCATTTATTGTATCAAACTTAATACAGTACTGTAGCTGAAAAAAAGAGTCATCTGCATGTATTTATGAAATACAGATATCTTGCTCAGTTGAATTAAAATCTTATAATCAAACTGATATGTTGCAATTTTTTTGTATTTCCAATAAACTAAAATACTAATATCTTCTTTTTTAGGTTTTGACATGTCTTCGATTCCTGGCTAAAGGTGATTATCTGTCTGAAGTTGCAGAAATCCATGGAATTTCCAAATCTTCTGGCTGCTTGATTGTGCCCAGTGTCATTAAAGCAATATGCTCAACATTTGACAACATTAAATTTTCAAAAAGGACAGATGACATCAGAAAAATAAAGGCAGAATTTTACAAAATTGCAGGCTTTCCAAATGTAGTTGGTGCCATTGATGGTACACATATTCCTATTCAAGGGATGTCATCAGAGGATGAACCACTGTTCATTTCTAGAAAGGGGTTCCACTCAATCAATGTACAGGCTGTTGTGAATCCAGACTTAAGGTATGTAGGAAAAGCTTAGAGTGTATTATATTTCTATATACATGTATTGCAAAAGTTAATTTGTGCAATATATTTATATACATGTATTTGCATTATTTTGTAATTGAATATTTGAATATATGATAACTTAATTTCTTGCTCCTCTAGCAAATTAAAAAAAATTCTTTTTACAATTCTCGCTTCACTGTCTGAACAGAAGAGAAAATCACTTATAGATTAAAATTGTATCCTAAACATGCAGTCTGATTTTTCTCTGCAGATTTACAAATGTGGTAAGTAAGTTTCCTGGGTCCACCCATGATGCCTTTATACTGCAAAGCAGTTCACTGCCAGAATGTGTGGCCAATCTGGAGGATGAAGGATGGCTCATAGGAGATTCTGGGTATCCTTTAAAAGAGTGGCTGATGACATCAGTGAACCAAGCAAGGACAGCACAGGAACAGAGATACAACTCTTCCCACTGTAAAACAAGAAATGATGTTGAAAGGGCATTTGGTGTACTAAAGGCTCGTTTTAGGTATTTGCTTTTGTTTTATCAAAAATTCCACAGTAGACATTCAAGTTCTAAAAAACAAATAAAAATTATGTTTTTTTTTCAAATTTTTGTACGAGTTTGAAATGAGCAGTAGAAAGTTGAACCAGAAAAGTAGACACAGAAATATTCAAAATAAGAGAATAAACAAGAGGCCCAAGATGGCCCTAATTTGCTCACCTGAGTTTAAATGTAACATTAACATATTTTTACATGTAACATATTTTAACATGTAACATATTTTAAATGTACTTGATAATACCTGGTTAAGTCATGACATGTTGCCTCAATAGAAGTGGTTTCAGATAACATTATTTTTGTTGTGTTGGATTTTAGCTATATAGGTCACTGTGAGAATGGCAATGGTCTAAAGTGCTATTGACTGAAATGAATGAAATGTGACCAGTAGTGTCTGAGAAGAAGTCTTTTGATGGATGTATGGATGGATGGCAGAGTTCCAATCGATAACAAAAAAAAATTCAAGGTTTTAGCTAAATCTACATATCAGTATCACATATATCAAAAATAATAATTCACTAAAAAGTAAAAATTCATAACATCTCTTCCGTGCACCATTTTAAGTCATAAAATTCAGAAAGTAAAAAAAAAAGCCTCACTGGGATTTGAACCCTCAACCCTTGGGTTGCTAGAATTGAAAAAGAAAAAGGTAGCCTAGAAAAAAGCAACTTGTATTTTACAGAATTTAATGGAAATTGTTAAACATTTGTTTCTTCACATAAGAAAATGATGTTTGGAAAAAGAGTTTACCTAAATTTAGTAATATTGCAATTTTGGTAAAAAGTACATTTGTGTACTACCCATAATCCTTCGATGTTTTAATTTTAATAATTTTTAAATTTCCTCTAAATTCGGACGGCAATTTTTTACCTCTAAATACGGACACGTTTTTGCTGAAATGCAGTTGCAGCATGTGATACAGAGCGCTTGAAATCAAGATTTAATAAAATCAAGAAGAAACTTTGTTGTTTTCAATTATTTAAACAATAAATTGTTGTTTTCACACATTTATTTCATTGTGTATTGGCGCCATTGCATCGTAACCTGAAACAGGTATGTGCAATGTATTTACGTTTTTAAGTAAACTCAATAAAATCATACCTTAAATAAGTGCCTTAATTTTCTATGAAAGTTGATTAAAATAAATGTTTACTGCCGAGAAAATCGTGTAAGACAGAATCTTGTCGGTACACTAGTTCAACATCAAAGACATTTTTTCTGATGAAAACAGGAAGTGACGTTTTTCACTATTCTCATGGGAATTCCCCAAATGACCATGTGTTTGTTCCAGCCGACAGACACGATAAAAAAAAATGCCTTTCTAAGATGAGAATTACATTAAAATATGTTTGAAATATGATTTAAAATAATTTAATTTTTTAACCTTTTATTTGCGGGAATCGGGACTTGTTTCATTTTCCTAAAATGTACACACATACATGGAGGCCTACACGTGGTAAAATATTGAATGTTTGATTGAAACGAAATTCTCTGAACTTGATTCACAAATAATGTAACACACGAATTATAATAATAATTTGACTGCAGACAATAAAAATAAAAAGCGGCATGTTGGTGCACCTCAAACGTTGGGAGTTAATGAAAAAAAGTCGCATCATTTACTTGTAAACACATGGCAACGTCGATGTGTATTACTTACAGAATCATGATTATTGATCAACAAACACTTTAAAAAATAATAATTAATGAAATAAACAACACAAAAGGTGAAATCTATTTGTATTTTATGTAAAACTTTAATTCACCATTGATTTATGCGTGGATATCACTGTTGATAATGTGTTAAAATGCCGAGAGGTAACCGGGGGTATTTACAATGTATAAAAAATAAACACAAAAACACGTAACCTAATTTTTCATAAAATTGTTGGAATTCACAAACTTGGTTTATAAGATGCTTTAGATGCCAAATATCAAACCAGATTTTATCTCAGTGAAGTGGTTTTCGAGAAGAAATTTTTTTAGGTTTTCAACTATTTAGGTCAATGTAGCTATGGCAACCTAAAAAGTAAAAATTCAAAAATTTCTTCCATGCACCACTGAAAAGCATAAAAATTCAGAAAAAAAAAAAAAAAAAAGTGGCTCCACTGGGATTTGAACCCTTGACCCTTGGGTTGCAGTGTCACATGTATATCAAAAAAAAAAAAAAAAAAAAAAAAAAAAAATTACACTAAAAATTCATAAAATCTCTTCCAGGCACCATTGTTAGTCAAAAAATTCACAAAATAAAAAAAAAAAAAAAAAAAAAAAGTGGCTCCACTGGGATTGGAACCCACGACCCTTGGGTTGCTAGAATTGAAAATGAAAAAGGCCGAAAAAAGCGACTTGTATTTTACAGAATTTCATGAAAATTGTCAAACATATGTTTCTTCACATAAGAAAATGATGTTTGGGAAAAGAGTTCAACTAAATTCATTCATTATTGTTATTTTTCAAAAAAAGTACTATTTACAAAATACAAAAAATAAACGCAAAAACGCGAAACCTAATTTTTCACAAAAATTATTGAAATTCACAAACTTGGTATATAAGACGTCGTAGATTCCAAATATCACATCAGATTTTATCTCAGTGAAGTAGTTTTGGAGAAGAAGATTTTTTTAGGTTTTTAACTATGTAGGTCATTGTGACCCACATTTGGTACCTATGGCAACCAAAAACACAAATCTGAAAGGCAATGTTCTATAGATGCTTTTGACCAAGTTTTAACAAAATGTGACCAGAGGTTTCTGAGAAGAAGTCGTTTGAAGCAATTGTTGACAGACGGACAGACGGACGGACGGACGACGGACGGTCTGCCTCTATTGATACCAATAGCTCACATGAGCACTTTGTGCTCAGGTGAGCTAAAAACAAAGAAAAGACTTAATTCTTTAAGATGTATAGGACCACAGATAATAACACTCACAAAGTTAGGATGAGCACTGAACATAATGGTAAAATAGTGTCCTAGTGGTGTGCTAAGTGTGAAATAATTTTTGTAGCCCTAACTTTCCGATTTCTTAAACAATTAGCAATTTTATAATACTGAACTATACTTAAGTCATTACATTAAAAAAAGTTGATAATAATACATGTGCTATCATAGCAATGATCAAGATCACTGTAGTATCACTGGTGATGTCATAAAAGGTCTTGCATCACATTCTGCTCATTGGCAAATTGAAGAGAAAATTCAATTGTTAGATTTTAAAATTGATTTTCTTAATATGAGCATTGAAAGTTTAATGTTGACTACTTCATTTAAAAATGCAAATGCTTGCTAATAATTGTTTAAAAATATTCATTTTGATTCTTGTTCACAGGTGCCTTCATAAGACAGGTGGGAGTCTGCCTTACAAGCCTGGTAAATGCACAAAGATAATTGAATGTGCAATGAGACTGCATAAATTGGCTATATCATTGTAGTAAAATACTACAAAATGTGTTGTTTTTATATACATTGTATACATGAGGCATTTCTCTTGTAATAGGTAGAATTTTAAAAAGGTACAATTACAGCAACAATAGTGTTTTGCTATACTTTGCTATACATGTATAACTCACATAAAAATTAATTAATATCTATTAATATTTATTTCAGATGGAAGAAGACATATTAATGACAACTAACTTGCAACTGGATCCTCTTCATCCAGTGGTAACTCAAATGCTGATGATGTACCAGTAGTATTCATGCATTCACTCTCAACTAAATAAAACATATCATGATTATAAAATTTGATGTATTTTAGATCCTGTTAATTTTTCGAATGATTTAATATATTGTTTCCATTTTTATTCTATATTAGATAATTAACATGTTAATGTTTTGAATAGTTTATTATATTTTTCTACTTCTTATATCTTATTAAATCATTGTTAACTGTATAATTTAGTTTTTTTTACTTATAGTCTTTTAATAGGGCACAACTATTGAATGGTCAAATCACAGCCAAGTATTTTGGTTCTTGGTTGGGTTAATTGATTGAATGGAGTTTTACGTCCCATTTAAGATTATTTCACTTATATCGAGACCTCGCATGCATACTCTTAGGGTAACGTGCAGTGAGTGTTCAGGCATTTTTCTGGCCACTCACAGGGTCCGGTAAAGGGACCCATTCCCAATGCCAAAAAGCATACATTTTTCCCAATTTTGACTGGTAGTGATTCTAGTTTAAGCCAACATTATTTGAAAAAGGTGGCTGTTCCATCATTTTCTTAGGATTGCTGGAATCATTATTACTGAAATTATCATTTTAAATCTCTGTCATGCTATCAATATTATTTCACCATTGTAATTTTAGATGACATTCAATTTGAGTGAATTCAATCAATATTAAGCATGAGAATCAAAAGCATCAATTTTACAGGAACTGTTATCAGTTAAATGCCAAGTGCTTGGTGAAAGAACAGTTGGTAAACATTTCAAGTTGTTTGTCTGACCTGGCCTGGATTCGAACACCAAATTCTACATAAGAAGTGAGCATTCTACCAACTTAGCTAGTAGCTACCATAGTATCATACTGTTTAATGTATTTTTTGCATGGACAAATCATATTTTACCTTCTGAAGATGAAGAAGTCTCATATGAAATTCTTGCAGATGACTGACTGATGATGATTCTTGAACTGGAATGAAAACAAACAAAACTTATATCTATTATGACCGACATAAAAATACTTACATTAATAAAGAAATGAGTCAATTACCTCCGCAGGTGGTCTTTATATAGATGACTAGGTAAATATGTTTGCATAAAATTACTACCAATTAAAGGTAGTTTGATCTGGAAAAAATGGCTAAAAATTTCCCAATTTTATCACCTAAATTAAAAATCAAAGCACAGATTGTGCTGAACGTAGGAAAGTAGACATGAAAGCCTGGTAACCGGGTTGATATCAATTCTTAGTCGAGAAGAGTGGAAGAATGGTGCTTTACATTTCTGTCAAGATTCTGTCCCTTAAATGTCATGGTGTCAATGACATGAAAAGACATAATGCTTTAACTTACTTACATCATCTTTTAAAAATATGCTATTTTACTTCTCTTCTCCCCTGGAATCGCTGGGGTCATGGTGACCAAGTGGTCTTAAGGGTAATCTTACAGGGCACAGTGCCTCTTAGTGCCTAGATTCAAATGCTGCTTGGGCAGATGCTAGTGTGAGAAAGTTTGTCAGTTTGCTTGGCAAATGTCAGTGGTTTTCTGGGGGCACTTTGGTTTCCTCCTCCATCTAAGAACTGACTACCTGGAAATGTGAAAGAGTCTTGACTGGTGCATAAAACATCATTACTCCACTACACTCGGAAACCTATTTGCCAATTTAAATGAAATATGTTTGAATGAATCTTGCTTGATGCAGATTCCAAAGTGACATCTTTAGCAACATTCAATCAATAATGACAATTACAGCAAAAAGGGAAAATGACTTCTGTAGTTTCTGATGACTGATTGATGCAAAAGACACCTCTGATAAGATAAAAAATAAGAGAGTACATGAGAGGACTTTGACCTTTGGCCTTGAACCATATATCAAAATGATCATCATATCAACACCTACAATATTCATGTACATGCCTATTCAAAAAAGTAATAGCTTTCAAGATAATTAACAATCTAAGCCTTCTTATACAGTAATGACATTGACCTATGAACTTGAATCATATATCAAAATGGCTGTTAAATCAATACCTACAATATTCTAATATACATGCCTATACAAAAAGCTAATAGTTTTCAAGATAATTAACAATTTAAGCAATCTTATGTTGCTATGAACTTGACCTTTGAACCAATGACCTTGAACCATAAATAAAAATCATTATATTCAATATCAATACATACAATATTCTAATATACATGCCTATATAAAAATTTAATAGTTTTCAAGATAAATCATAATTTAAGCCATTTTCCTTGACCTCTGAGCCTTTGACCTTAAACCATATATCATAATGATCGTCATTCCAATACCTACAATATTTTAAGAAACATCCGTATAAAAAAGTTAAAAGTTTTTTTAGATACTTAACAATATAAGCTGCCTTATACAGCTATGACCTTGACCTTTAAACCAATGACCTTGAACAATATATCAAAAAGATTGTTATATTAATACCTACAATATTCCAATATATATGCATGTACAAAAAGTTGATAGTTTTTTAAGATATATTTACAAATATATTATTTAAAGCAATTTCTTGACTAACTGCCTTGTCATTTTTCTGTTTTGAGCCCCAATACTACAATTTGTGCAAATCTATAACTAGATGATCTGAGAATAATATATATAAAATACCTAAGGTATACCTCTTGTACATTCTGAGGAGAAGATTTTCACTATTTCCCCTTTATGGGGCCCCAAGGGGACATAACTCCTTCATTTGTGGAAATCTGAAAGGCCTCACACAGGGCATGATGGTATCAAAGTTTCAATGAATTTGGCTCAGCGGTATTAGAGTAGAAGATTCAATTGTGAAAGTCTACGCACGATGTACGATAGACGACAGATGAAGATGGATCTCAACAGCTCATCAGAGCTTTCAGCTCAGGTGAGCAAAAAACCACAAAACAGTAAATATTATATAAAATGACTAAAAAAGAAAGACATCAAGAAGTTTCCAAACAATAACAGGATTTTTTTTAGTAAAACCAGTACTTCTACTGCCCTGAGTCAGAAAATGAAAGTTCTATCCAGATTCAGGAAAAAAAAAGAAAAGGAGTGAAAGTTGGCCCAAAACTCAGACAAAAAACAGTGAAGGCAAGTGAAATCTAAAGTCAGACCCTGTCTGAAAGATAATCAGAAGATTATGATTTTGTAGCACTTATGCCACTTGTAGCATGCCAGATCAGTGCAAATTCCGGGCATCAAATTATGAAAATGTCTGTATTTCTCAAATTGTCAAGATGGATTTCTGTGTAAATACTGTGAAATTTTTGCTTCTTCTATCTCTAAATGGGATATTGAAATTCTAAAATAAAAAATAAAGACTGATTGATTTTTAACAACTCTATAGAAAGTAAATAAAAACTTTGACTGAATCTCGACAGTCTATGTCATTATTCCAAATTAACCCTCAGGGGTCTTTTCCTAAAATACCCAAAATTCCTGTCCTTCAATGCTTTCGGACATCCTCTCTTTGAAATTTTAATACTAGTATTTTTTAAATTTCCTCTTTTTCGGATGGCAATTCTTTGTCTATAATTCCGGACATGATTTGCTGGAATTCAGGTGGAGCATATAATACAGAGTGCTTTTTAATAAAGATTGAATAGAACCAAGAGCAAACATCGTTGTTTGTTGTTGTTTCGATGTGTTTTGGCACGATGGATCGTTCTGTACATCGTTACTCAAGACCACAAGGGCTTGGTGTCAGGATTTCGGTATTTTTGTTTGAAATATTATTTATTGGTGTTTTTATTACATACAAAGTTGGTACTAGTTCATACATATCGATAACTTTGCCCGAAATCCATTTTTAACAAACTTCAAAAAATTCCGAAATATATAACATTAAAAAACACAAGGGACGAAAATACCGAAATCCTAAAACCAAGCCCACATGTACTTACGTTTTCATGTAAACCCAATAAAAATTATACCTGAAACTAAAGTGCTTTTATTCTGTATGGAAATGAGAGTTGATAAAAATTAATGTCCATTGCTGAGAAAATCGTGCATGACAACTCCTGTCGGTACACCATTTCAACATCAAACACATTTTTCTGATGAAATTAGGAAGTGACGTTTTCAAATAATTTCATTGGATGAGAAAAAATGACGAATCCCTCTGGTCAAGGATTCCAGAAAATGAATGATTTAATGTCCAAGCCGACACATGTCGGTATTGCTGTTATTGCTAATTTGTTTATATACACGGGTAAGTCTAGTTACCATAAACAGTTAAGTCAACTTATGACGGTGTTCCAAAATTGGAAGAATATACACAGACAAGAAGAAGTTTTACCGAAAATGGCATACGTAACAGTCCGTGACCTATTTCTGCAATGCGAACTATACCCTCTATATTTCATTTATGACCTTCTTTTTCATTCTTTAATAAATATTTTTTATTTTTGTTTTCATAGGGATTCTCTATATATTTTTATTTACAGAATCATTGTTGTTCGTTTATCTATTCATACATGTTTTCAATACAGTTGATATGCAAATTTCCAACCCCGGAAAAAAGCGAATTACTTCGCAACTCTGTGTGTATTGGGGTAGCGGTTTTATTATTCATTTATTTTTTATTTATTAATTTTTTGTCCGTGTTACTTTCTTTTCTTCTCTAAAATGTGTGATTCGAAATTGAATTAAATAAAACCAGAAATGCATTTGTAACACACAGATTGTGCTGTGCTGTACAGGTCTACTTCTTTGGTACGCAAGTATACAGTAGTGCTCAAGAAAACTGACATAGTTACGGTGCCTTAGTTACCAACAACGACATAACTAGAAAAGTCTTCGACTTTCCTACGTAAAAAGTACATTTGTAATACACTGTACATACACCGTTTACACAAATTAAATCAAGTTGTCAAATACTCTTTGCAGAGAAAAATTCGGATTTTGTCACAATTTACCACTTTTGAAATGAGGATTGCATCTATTACAACTTATGCAAGCAGGTAATGATATAGCTTTCTTTTTATTTCAGAACGTTAATTTTCCATATTTTTAAAAATAGTGCACAATTATTCCAATCTAGAATCTCCAAAAAGACTACTAGTTATTATAATGTTATGTTCAAAGTCACAATATTAGGTATTTTGACATCAATTTTTTTTATTTATATTACAATTTGCACTATATGATGCACCAACTGCCATCTAATTTTTTTATGATTTATTTTATAATCACATACCATAAGCAGCTGTATCAACACCACCTGTGATACCCTCTATTGCAACATCAGAAAGTGCCTGGCCTTTTTCTATTCTCTGCATATTGAGTCAGAACAGAGTTATCCCCCTTATATACTAAGAATGAATGAGAACAAAAAACTGAGATAAAATGTACAGTGGTCAACTTACAAATTTAGATAAATATAAAATTGATGTGTGAAGTATTAGCATGATTATAAAAATAGTGTATAAAAACAGACAGGTAATTTTGATGTCATCCCATGTGACAGAGTGGTGTTTAATTGTGATGATGGTTTAAATAATATTGATTAAACAAGCTGAATAATGTCACAATATTAATACCCTAGCAAGTGGCACAAGAGAATTTATTTATGTAAGATCATGCATGCAATTGATAAAGGACATTATGACTACTTTGATTCTAGATAAAGCAGAATATATATTTTCTAGTCTTAAATTCTGTCACTTGTTTATAAGAAATAAATAATTAAACTAGAATCAAAATTTTTGTCAATCTTTGACATAATCATAAAAATTGAATCTTCACTTTTTTTAATTTGTAAAAATAATTTTAGGTAAATGTTATTGATTATTCATTTACCAACTTCTCCCACTCCTTGAAAAAAACTTCAATGGCAGGGCCTCCTCCAGTCTGCCTTATGGCTTTTCTCCTCTCAGATTCTTTTTTCTTTGTTAGGCTTACCATGTCTGCCCACTTCTTTTTCACCTCTTCCACTGTCCTCTCTACCACATTCATAGAATTAATCCTGTTTGTAAAAAAGAAGTTGATATAAGAAATAAAATTAAGCCACTTATATAGAAATATACAATTTCAATTCGCTACACTAAAAATGTCATCACATATAAATTGAGGAAGAAAAGTGAAAATTAAAACTTCTGGTTTAACTATTTTCTGATCGTCAATCAATATTAATTAATATTGATATTTATAATTTAACTATTGATGACAAAGAAGTGCATTCCTTAAAACTAGTAGAAGGTTTAATCATTATAATACTAATAAAATAATAATAATTCAATATTTAAACACAAACATGTGTATCAGAATTGGAAATAACAGCCAGCCCAACAGTCCAAGACTGGAAACTTTTGGAAGAAACTGGTGAATTTTGAACTGCAGGTTGAACCTGGTTGTTGGATTCAAAATAGTTGAAAAATTAGAAGGAAGTCATGTTAAAGACAAAGCTTGATAAGTGGCCAGGTATCTCAGTCGGTAGACTAGCATCTTAATAGATAATGTAAAGAGAAGGTCCTGGGTTTGAGTCCCAGTTTGGTCTATGCATTTTTTTCCCTTCACTGTTAAACTTAAAATATATAATGTAGTATTAAAAATGAAACCCTGATAACCAACACATACAAATTCTTAGGCTCTGAAGTTTCAGTTGTTCTCATACTGGTACATCTAAAATTAACTGCAATGCATATATAAATTTGAGGTTTAACCTGTTATCAATGTGATTAATAATAATAATAATAATAATAATAATAATAATAAATAATAATAATAAAAATGCAATTCCTTTTTCTTGGGACTTAAATGTCTACCATATTGTTATGTATTTATTTATACAAAGTAGTTAGTTTTATTACCATTGATATCTTTTTAATTTAAAGCTTTTTGCTACAGAATGACCAAGCATGGATCAAAATATTTTGGATGAAATATCTAAAGACCAAAATAGCAATCCCAACCAAGATCTTATCACAATACATGTATGTGCCAAGTTTCTTTCAAAAATGTCATTTGCTTTTCAAGTTATCATCCGGAAACCAATTTTTGACGCCCGCCCGCACGACCGCTACGAAAACCTGGTTAATAATAAAATATACACCTTACTTAGCTTATTACAGATAACACATTTCTTGTTTTGAATTGAGATACATTTCTTATCTCTATTAATTTTTTGAATATATATGTAACAGAAAAGGGAAAAAATGGAGCAGTCAAACCGGGACTCAAACCGGAGACTTTCTCAATACTAGCTGGATGCTCTATCGACCACTTAAGCTACGTAGACACCTATCAAGCCCCATCAACTACGCTACATATACGAATCACGAAATGACTTTGATGTTAGAGGATATAACTTTCTTCTGATAGAATTATACATTTTCGACACTAATCTAGTGTAATATTAAAATCCACTTAAAATTTATATTACATTTCATATCTATGGATTAATCTTTAGCTCATTTGGTAGTGTGGTAATGTCAAGTGTGGTTAGCGCTTGGATGGGTGATTGTGATTCTCTACATTGTAATTTAGGTTGTAAATGCTGAAAAATAAATTTACAGATCGTATATGCCTACTTTTTGTTTGTTTTATATGGGATAATACCAAAATCACTTGTCTGAAATCTCTTGCCAAATCAATTGCTTCCTCTCTGATGTCACGGTTGGGCTAAATTTTGCCTTTAAGATGTGGTTATGCGGGAGCAGAGCCTCAGCTAAAGCAACCAGCTTGCGGTCAATCCAGTGTGGCTTTCTCTTTTTCAGTGCGCTGGTATCCATATTTCTGTTTACCTCTCAGACGACGTTTGAAAAAAATGAGGAAAGTGAAATATAATTACGCATGCGTGGCTTCCGTAACTAATGTAGAATACTACCTTCCGGGCAGAAGAGTGCTAAATCGTAACTTATGATTTTTTCGTAAATTACGTTGACGAACGGAACTTATGAATGCTTTTGTAAAACAGACCATTCGTATCTTAAGTTTTGATTTACGAAATTCTTAAGTGTAAATTTTTTTCGTAACTTACGAAGCTTAGTAAAACTCAACAGAGTTTTGCAGAGATTAATTTTGTTCCAATTTTTTCATTGCTGTTGTTGTTGTAGTTAATATTTTATAATAATAATCAAAAAGTGTACTCCTTAATACAAAATCTGGTGTCTTTCTATATATCATCTGATATCAAACACGCCATTTGCCTGTTACAAGTAACATATTCTGAAACAAAAAAGAAAAAACCACAAAGCAACGAGAACAAAATAAAAATCTAACAACGGTGATAAAATTACAGATAAGAGCAAACTAATATACTTAACAACATGCATTTTAAAAATAAAGAATACCGACAATCATGTTTAATTGAGTTAATAAGACAACAAATGCATAATGTAAATTTGATTTAGCTTTATAAAAGGAAACCCAGGATCTTCCCAATTTCAGCAGAACATTCTACCCACTGAGGTACCTAGCCAACTATCAAAACTGTTCTGCCATCTTTCTACTCATCCTGAATACCACCTCTAATTTGAAAGACTGCTTAAATAAATTATATTTACCACAAATTTTTTTAAATATTTGTTTCATTATTTTTTAACCTGTATATAAAGACAGCCTGTTCATAAAGTTTCCTGTGTTGTTGTGTACAGATTTGACTGCATTTGCATTTTGTTCGAAGTCTTGCACTTAAAAATGTGATCAAATGTCCAGTTGGTGCATTACCATGATTACTGTTGAATGTGTGCGTTTGTCTGTGACCTATTTTTACGATTGTTGCCTCTATTGTCCATTAACCCTTGAAACTTAAATATACAAAAAATTAAATCTAACATATAATCAAATATGAAATTCACGAAAAGAGATTGTACTAACCTAATACTGTGTTAGTGAAGTCGTCTTGCCTAAAATGGGCTTTGCACACAACATCCGGGTTCCCACAATTTTTTCGTTTTTGGATCCATTCTTTTGACAGCAAAACGCCATCTCAGACGCAATTCTGGATCCTTAGGATATTTATTACCACCGGAATTTTTGCACCCAGGTACAGAACAATACTGAGGCATTTTCCCAACAAGTCAGGCTGTCAGCGTTGGCACAATATGTTGTCAATGAAGCGTGTGTGACTTCCGGTACAGATTATGACCGCTAGTACACTAGCGACACCTGATGGCAAAATTATCGCGGCAAACCCCATGTACATCCATTCGTTCTAAAGCAAAAATCTTTTAAAATTTATTTCACAATCATTAATAATAATAATAATAATATAGGCCAAATTTTAATTTTAACAGTAACAGTCAGATTGTTGTATCTTAAAGTGTGTATGCATTGCCATTATAGTACCTTCCCATGATATCGCGGGTTCCATGATATCGCGGTATGTTTATTTATTATTAGCACGAGCGAAAAGCGACACCAAGCGGAGAAACAAAAATAGATTGTAAACAGTGGAGTCACGTTGCCCCGCGTCAGACAATAATATTCTGCAGTGATTTTTTTACCTCTGCGTCCTGCGTCCCTGACGCAAACTTTTTGCCGTGGACGCAGGATTTCAAAATCAAGGAGTCCAACGGATGCATAAAATTTTCATCAAATGCGTTTTTTATATTCCTTAAATATGAAATCGGAATTAATTTATTTCCTTTTCAAAGCTCGCTTCGCGGCTTGAAACGTAAACAACAGTTTATTTATACCCGGGTGCCTTTTACACATACACCGGCTGCGCATGAAGCGTTCTAACAATCGATCTGATAAGTGGGATGGCTGACTATTTGTCCAATCAAAGCGTGCGTAATAACAAGCAACTTCAACGGTGTTGAAGTAAATAAATCGTCTGCAGAATGACAGTTCTTCGACAGCAAATTCGGAAATTTTAATTGCGACCACAATTACCCCCAAACATTCCAAAGTTCAATCGTTTCAAAATCAGTGGTTACAGTTGTATAGCTGGCTTAGATACGACGAAACAAGAAATACTATGTATTGTATTTTGTGTATTGAGGCAAAAAAGTCAAACGGTATGGCAAAAGAAGTAATGTGTGAAAACTTTCAAATGTCTACGCTTTCAAGACACGCATGTCTAAAAGACCACCAAATGACATGTTTTGCTGGTCAGTGACAGAAAATAGTTTAGTTTGTTGTTAAGTGTTAACAGTTATTATTATACAGAATAAAACAAAGACAGTTTGTAGTTTTAATTTTTATTCAGAAAAATACAAAATCACAGTTTTGAGTAATAACAACTTATAGCATAATATATAGGATGCATACTTTCTGCTGTGGGACTCGTACTTTTTTAGCCTTGTGAGTCCCAGGACTCGCATAGAGGAAATTGTAAAAAAATCACTGATTCTGATGTATTGATTAATATGGTAAGTATACACATTTAAACCACATTTCATACTTTTCACGACTCTTGTCCACACCTTGATATATAGCTTACCAATCAATGGCTTAAATCTTTATCAAAACACTGTCTACTTATATGTGCCGGGTGCTGTCCGTGTCGTCTGATGTTTACATTCCCAAACAAGGTCAAATGGTCACGTGATCATTGTAAAATTACGTCAGTACAAGGAAGAAAAACTACGGTTGCCCAAAACAGTCGTTTGTGAAAAGTAATGTTTTTTCAAATCTCGAATAGAAAGTTATCAAATTTAAGTAACTGGTAAAGGAAGAAAAGAGATTTTTTGAGAATAAATAACTTAAGATATAACCATCAATGAATAAAAATAAGAAACAAGAGGCCCATGGGCCTTAACGCTCACCTGAGGATATTTCCAAAATTGTTTGCAAAGTGCAATAGACAATATATCAAGTACAGAAACTTTACAGAAACTCAAGTTAAGAACTCCCACAAAACTTAATCAGAAATATTTAGTCACATTTCATTAATAAACAGCTAATATGCATAAAGTAACTGTAGTGCAATGAATAATTTATAAATCATTAACCAATTTCAGTATACTTATGTGGCTATGTCCTTGACCTTTAACATATGACCTTGAACCATATATCAAAATGATCATCATGTCAATACCTAAAATATTCTAATATACATGCCTATACAAAAAGTTAATAGTTTTCAAGGTAATTAGCAATTTAAGTCTTCTTTTGCAGCCGTGACCTTGACCTTTGAACATATGACCTTGAACCATATATCAAAATGATCGTCATATCAATACCTAAAATATTCTAATATACATGCCTATACAAAAAGTTAATAGTTTTAAAGATATAGTGACAAATATATAATTGGACGGACGAAGATGGATAGCAATAGCTCATTTGAGCTTTCAGCTCAGGTGATCTAATAACTGGTTCTATTGCTTTCTTAGGAGATGGCCTGATCTCTCAGTTAAGACAGCTCAAAAATTATCATTTTTTCACGTGAAAAGCTAAATAACTATTACAAGGAGCTTTCCTCTTTAATGACAAAGCATAACTTGACAGACAGACCAGACAGGATCTATAATATTGATGAAACAGGGATAAACACACAGCACAAGCCCCTTAAAATTGTTTGTAGCACAGACACAAAGGCACAGGCTGTTACCTCAGAAAAATCTCTCACTACTATCATTGGTGCTGGAAATGCTGCTGGAAACCACATTCCACCTTATTATGTGTTCAAGGGGAAAAGATGGAACAGTGATCTACTTACTGGATGCTTACCTGGAGCTGAAGGTGAAATGTCTGAGTCTGGATGGTCTAATTCATCAGTGTTCCACAACTACTTGACACATTTTTTGTGAAACATGTTAATGTCAAAGATCACAACAGTGTTCCTCTCCTTATATTATTTGACGGTCACAGGTCACATATAAATTTAACTTTGACTAACTGGGCAAAAAAACACAATATTTTGTTGTTTGTGCTTCCACCACACACAAGTCATCTCACCCAACCACTGGATGTTGCAATAATTGCACCACTTAAAGCTATGTACAACCGAGAGTGTGATGCTTATCTTAAAGTCAATCCTGGGGTTAACATTTCAAAATACCAGACTGCAGAATTAACTGCTAAACCTTACTTGAAGGCAATGTCAGCAGAAAATCTTGTATCTGCATTCCGCAAGACTGGCATTTTTCCATTCAACAATAAAGCCATCACTGATGTTGATATTGCACCAGCATCAATCTACAAGCCAGCAGAAACAGAGGTGCCTCCCAATGAAGATGTGACTGATACTGTAATTGAGGTCTCCAATAACAATACACAGGAAAATAATACAATGTCCTTTGATACCGGATCACCAGAAGCACAGAAAAAGAGTAAGAGCAATGCTGTTACCTTTTTCAGTAATAAAGTTGTTATCGGAGTGGTGAAAAAAAAACAAAAGGAAGTTTGTGCCTCCCTTCTTATCAGGAAATTTAGCAAAGAAATCAAATATAAATACATTGAAACCAATTACAAATTCTAAAGAGAAATCAATCAAACAAGTTAAAAATCCATTATTTGAAACTACAAAAGTGAACGGAATAAAGCAGCAGCCTAGCACATCTGGAACTAATAAGAAAGGTGCACCATTAGATCTCCTCTCTGAAGATGGAGAGAGCAGCATGGATGATGAAGATGATGAGAAATGCTGTGTTTGCGGAAAATTCCAGCCAGATGAATTGCACAGATGTACAAGTGTTGTGTTTACTAAATGGGCCAAATGTGATTTTTGTGAACACTGGACTCATCTCATATACTGTACAGATGTCAGATTTATTAGGAGGGGTGATGAATTTAGATGCCCTCACTGTGAAAACCAAGCTTAACTCCATTTTGCATTTTGATTTTTTTATTTTGCATTTAACAGTTAAATTACTTTTACTGGATTTTATATTTAAAACATGTGTGAGTGTTCTTTCTTCAAGTTTTTAATTCGTTTAATATGTGAATAATTTTGCTCACGTTTGGATAAATTTTGACGCTTCTGGTGCTCCGTAGACAGAAAATATTACATTGCCGCGATATCATGGTTACCTCCCTTTTAGTGCATAATGGCGACATACGTAACATAACTACACATGACAAAATGAAACATTGTTTTAAATAAAGTTGCTGCAGAAATATAGACCTGATGTTGAACTATCGTTGTAAGGAATCACTTTTCAGGTAAGTGTTTATTTGTTTTAAAATTTACGCAAAACGATAAGTACCGCGATATCATGGAACCCCAGGCTACATTTATTGGACAGTTGAAATAAACTAGATCTACAGAACATAATAATGATAAAGCTAATAATAATAATAATTATTATATTTATTTATTTATTTATTTCTGACAAACAGTAATTCCTGATTAATTAAAATAAATTAAATACATACCGTATGCGAATGTTTTGTCCGAAACTCACAAGGTTCTCTTCGTGTACCAGACGCTCGATTTTTTGGCGTAATCTGTCAATTGCACGTGCCGAGCAGACGAAATCAAAAACATGGACCGAAAGGGATGGGATACGAGACAAGAAAATTGACAAAGAGAATTATCTCTAGAAAATTTGTTTGCACAAAAATCAAGCCCATATTATACAAAACAGGGGTTATTTCCAACAGCATAGCTCCAACTTATAATTTTGCATTAAAAAAGGATATATATTTATGTAAAAAAATATCGCGCAACTATGTAGATTTCATTCCCTTACGGATGTAATATAGGCACCAGAGTTGTCTTTTCTTTGTTTATATGCTGACAGTCCGAGCATGTCAAAACGAAAGTGGAGCTCGGATGATTTGACCATTGTAATAACCAGACCAATAGATCATCAAATTACAGGAGACACATTGAATCAGACAATCGCCAAAGTTACTCCCGTTTTGAACAAGTTACTGATATTGAAACCGCGGGCAATGAAGAAAATACGGAACTTATGTCAGATACGCAACGTCGCAAGTGCCAGGTGTAGAAATTAGAGAAGTCGTCGACGCATTTGATTATAGCGATGCCTTAGAAGATAGACAATATGGGATTGTCGAGAATACAAGAAAAGAGGCAAGCGATTGGTTCCCGTTTCATTCAAAGATAGAACTCCATTGGTTCCCGTTTCATTCAAAGATAGAACTCCATTTATACGTTCTTCTGCATTCGAAGACTCACGTTCTGGTAAGATAAAATATATGTCTTTCGTATAAAGAAACGGAGTGATTATTCACACGTACGGTAGAATAACGCATGTTGATGGCTGGCATTATTTACACGTACGCATGCGCAGTACGATAACTTATATCAGCCTTATACGGACAAGGTGTATGTTCAATGAAGTATATCGGACCTATGGTCCAGTGATTTAAAACGATACGATGAGTAATATAAGAATACATGAAATAAATTATCAAACTAATGAAACCATTTAAGATAAAATTATTATTAAATAAAAAGTTTGATAACGACAATATGTATAGAATTAAAAAATTATTATTTATAATAATAAAATAATCATGTATAATAAAAAAAAATATAATTAAAAAAATCATGTATAATAATAATATGATTTTGTCTAATATACTAAGATAAAATAATTATTAAATAAAAATTTATTATTAAATAAAAAGTTATTATTAAATAAAAAGTTATTATCAAATAAAAAGTTATTATTAAATAAAAAGATATTATTAAATAAAAAGTTTGATAACGACAATATGTAAAAGAAAAACATGTATAATATTAAAAAAATCATGTAAAATATTTAAAAAAATCATGTATAAGAATAAAAAAATCATGTATAAGAATAAAATAATCATGAATGATAATAAAATAATTATGTGTAATATACTAGGTAAGATTAAAAATAAATCATTAAAATATAATAAAAACCAATAAATTGATTATTAAGTGTGAAAAATTTGATAACGACAATACTAATTATATTAAAAATTTTATATATAGAATTTAAAAAAAATTGAAGTACACTTGTTAAAATTAAAAATAAATTATTACAAATTATTAATTAAGAAAAATGATATATTATTAAGTAAAATTAAAATTTAAAGACATAATCAAATCAAGACGTGTGTACGGATAAAAAATTAAGTTATTAATTTATGAATAGTGTTCATGAATAGTATTCAACTAGTTAACGCAATCGTTCGCTTTGATTACTATTGTGATAAGGACGTGATCACAGGAGTCCGCTAATGAAATAATGTAATTAACGCCTGATGCTGAGTAATTAATTGAGCGTTCGTTTCAACGTAATTAATTACCTTTGAGTGGAAATGCATTTGAAAGAAAATAAAGTTGAAGTGGTTTGGAATCGTTTGATCGCTGAAACAGCAGAAAACTACTTTTCAAAGAATCAGTCTATAGGTGACTCCAGTCATTATAGATTAATTGGTGAAAGAATGTACTTGACATATCCATGTATAAAAATGGGAGGAGGAAATCATGCCTGGGTAAATAATACATCATTTTATGGTTCATTATTCCTATCTCAATATAGACCACCTTGGTGGTACAGTGGGAGAGCGTCCCACTCGATAGCGGGAGGTCATGGGTTCCAGCCCTGGCTGAAATTGAGTTTGAGATACTGCTTCCTCACCTGGCGCTCAGCATTAATGGGTAGGAGTATGGACTGGTTGTCTGTCTGGTGTCAGTATAATGTGACTTGGAAGTGTACGCTTGTCTGTGGCATACTGACTCTGTGAGCTAGTACCTTAGTATAAAGTCGCCCTGATTGCACGCTAGTACAAGGCAGACACACTTGCACATCTCACACATACATAAAATTGCTCTTAGATTAATCCTCAGAGATTAATAAACTTGTTACTTGTTCTCATTGCAAGTACCTTAAAAATTGCTAATGCGAACGTTAAACAACATTACATTCCTATCTCTATACTCCTTCTTGAAGTAAATTGTGAAAATTTTGATTTAATTTGAATACTTATTACTAAAATCATGAAAAATGCAATGTCTGTAATTTTTGTCTCAAAGTAAGGGGGGGGGTTAATTTTTAAGAATTGAACAGCTATGAAATGTTTTTGGAATAAAATTTCAAGTTTCAGAAAGAAGAAAACGGAATTTGAACACTAGCATGTTGTGTGTTTATTAAAAATATATATGGTCATTAAATACACGTAAAACATGTTGTTACCACATTAACAGTGTTTTCATTCAAGTGAAAAAAAAGAAAAGAAAAGGAAAAAAGGATGTTCTTTTTGTTTTTGTATAAATTTTGCCTAATTTGTTGCTGAGATTTTTTTTTTATCCATACCAAATTATGAGGAAACTTTTTCTAATCTTATCCATTGTAATATTTTCAGACATTCTTCACCAAGTCATTATCACAGAAGATGCGCCACATGCGTCACAACTTAAAAATAAAAAGTCAGGTGAAAACAAATGCTTCACTGATGACACCACCAGCAAAAAAGTACCGTGCATTGCCAGAGACACCTAAAACACCAACTTCTAAAACAGAAGAAGAGGTTCAGGCACATTTAAAAGAACTGAAAGAAGAATGGAAAAAGTTGCAAAAAAATAGAAATACTAAGCACATAAAGATGTTGCTCAAAGAAACTCGGAATGACAGAGACAGGCTCCTAAAAAAAACACACACAGAGTCTCCTGAAGGCAGTAGTAGAGGAGTTTGAGTGTTTTACTGATGACCTTTATGTGAGTAATATAACAATTAAAACCAGAAGGTTAGATTAAAATTTAAATTTAAACTTAGCTCAGATAAAAGTAGTAGTTGTGTTAACACTTTTACACTTTTTATTTAATCTGTTTACATCATTAAACAAATTGAAAAAAAAAATAAATATAAAATTAATAACTAAAAAGTTTTTAAAAAAAAGTAACAAAATTGCAAGTTCAATAGAATTTGAGGGGAAAAATTTAATTAATTGAAAAAGATGTGTACTTCAATTAATTAAACAAAATAACATCAGAAATGCAATGCATTTGAAACTAAATTATAAAACAAAAATTTTGTGCTGCTTGTTTCAAAAATGATCATAAATATTCCAGATGTATCTTATCAAGTTTATATTGTTGAATTTTAAAAAATATGTTATGCCAACATGTTATGCAGTAGAGATTGTGATATGTTCATTTATTTCCACATAAGTTAAACTAAACATTTTTGTTAACATTTTGTAAATTAGTCCAATATATTGATAAAAATGCATTGAACACAATCAATTGTTAAAATGGTGCTGAACATCACTGCTAGTAATTTTTCAGCTATTCATGATGAGAAATGCTGAGCACCAGACGGGAAGCAGCATCTATTAAATTTGTTGTCTTGCAAAAAATGTGGGATCCAAGTGTTGTAAATCATGAAAATGTAAGAAGTTTGGAGATTTGTGTCCAGGACTACTAATAATTAAAAATTGAGGGTCCCAGTGTGAAAACTAGGGGCCAGGGAAGCAAAATATGATGTTCCCGAGATTCCTGGTGGCTGTTTTAATGACAAAAATATTTTCACATTGATGTAAAGAGGTTAAAAAAAATAAATATACATAGCATGTGAATGTTGCCTACAGAAAGGTATTTTGCATATATACTTACATAAGTGTATAGTTTCAGTTAGATTAATTTATTTTCCTTATTATGGCGCCGTTTTATGAAGTATTTTTCTTGTTTGAACTTAAATGTATGATTGAAAATATTTACTTTTAGGATGAAAACATGATGGCCGACATAATTGATAACATGGAAAGCCAAACCAAATTTGACAGGACTGGAAAAGGAGGGAATAAATGCCAGCATTTCAGAAATATTATTGAAGTGCATGATGTAAGTATGCTGGCATGTTGTCTCATTGATCAAGTACTATACGGATGTTCACAGTGATGTCATAGAGATTTTCAAGTAAAATTGGTTGGCAAAAACCTGAAGTTTAATTATTAGACACTGCATATAAGAAATACAGGTGAAATGATAACTTTTTTTAAAGCAAAATTTCTTTACAATTTTGACGTAGTAAAAAAGAGAATTTTTAGACCTTTATATCCATATAAAGTTTTCAAAAATCAGATGAAAGATGAGAGTTATCACAAATGAAAATTTTATCACTGTACATTTCTGTACAGTAAAAACCCTGCAAACATTACCTTAACCAACTAATTGTATATTAGATGTTATTTGCCATCCAAAAATGACAATCAGTGAACAAATCCATGAACATCCCTCTAAACCAGTTTCTCACTGGGCTAGAACAAGCAAACACACATGCATATGCAAGGTTCCATTACTAGTAGCCAAAATCATCATTCATGGATTGGCTACTAATTTTGTGAGAATTTCTTTCAAAGTTTAACATTATAATTACTTTTATGGATTTTTTTTTTTTGACAACAGCAGCCTCTGTGGCTCAAGTGTTAGAGGGTCTGCCTGGAGAGTGAGAGGATGTGAGTTCGTGCCCTGGCGGGGTCATACTTAATTTAAAATGTGAGATACTGCTTCCTCCCCTGGTGCTCACCATTGAGGGGACAGACTATTGACTAGTTCACCTGGTGCCAGTTTAATGTGGCTGGGGGAGTGGTATGCTTGTCTGTGGTGAACTGACTTGGTGACCTTAAAGCTGCCCTGAGAGTGTGCTAGTACAAGTCAGACCGAAAAATCCACACCATCTCATGCATACAGAATTTTATTCTTGTATTAATGCTTATAGGTTAATAAAGTTGTTCTCATAGTTAATAATTGAAAAATTGATATGGCATAAAGCAGCATTACAACCAACCAACCAACCACATTGGCAATTAAAGAGGTTTTAATGTTAGGAAACTGGTATGTGCAAACAACATACAGTGTTGATAATTTTAATTGTGAAAATTGTCATCAATAGATGAAAAATTGCTGCTGCTTTGTTGGGCACCATAATTTTCCACAATGTAAAGTAAAAAATGAAAGACTTTAGGGTTTAACTTGAGATTTAATACAGTAACATCTGTGACAAAGATTCTAACATGTATGTCAATAATTTGCAATTTTTTGCAAGAACTTACAATTTTTGTATTTTGTTTATTTTCAGAATGTCGATGATTCAGGTGTAAAATCAAAACTTGCCAGTAAGCCCTTGGAGCCACCACATTTAGTTTTATTCAAGAAAGAGGGTCAACTGAAAGGCGTATACATTATAGGAGATGCAGTTTCAATCCAATGTCAAGGGACGAGTGTGATTTCAGCTGTAACACAGCTACTGGCAACACACTATGTTTTTGACATAGACTATCCAAAATGTTATGCCATGCTTCTTGGATTTCTTCAGACATTTGTTTTAAAAGAACCTTTTTCTTATGAAACTTCAAAAAAATATAAATTTTTTGTGAGGAAATTTCGGCCTGTTTTTGATTCGATCAAAATTGAAAACTAGTGAGAAAAAGTGTGCTGGAGGCTTTTTGTATGCTTACATTTCCTTCTGACAATGACTTTAGACTTTGCCTTTTGCTTAGTTTTGGGCTGCCTGAATGTCTCTTTCACACTGAAGTTTACTTTGCAAAATATGATTACCTTGCAAATTTAACTTGTCCTACATTAATGAAATTTGGTAGGTATGCCTTGAAGACTACAAGCTGTTCATGTTACTAAATCCAATTTGCATGTATATTTAATACAGTTATACCCCCCTTTCCACTAAAGTTATAGGGCCTCTCGGGCCGAGTGGTCTAAGACATCCCTTACAGATCTCGATGCCTCTCTCTTCCGGCTCGAGTCCTGCTTGGTGTTGGTAGAAGAAAGTTTGTCAGCTACTTCGGGTGTGTCATTGGTTTTTCTCTTGATACCCCAGCTTTCCTGCACCATTCTAATCTGACGGCTTTGATGTAAGTGAAATATTCTTGACTGGGGTGTTAAACAAATTCAACATAACATCAATTTAGGTTTACCATGCATGATATTCTAATTGTTGTTCTGTGACTTTCGTTTCTCCTACAGTTTTAAATGAAAATCACTGAAATTTTGGTGTGAATTCAAGATGTTCTCATTGTTAACACTTTTGCACTGAGGTTTATTTTGCATTTTTTAATTTTTTTTTTTTTTTTTTTTTTTTTTTTTTTTTTTTTTTTTTTTTTTTTTAGTGTGTGTTTTACTGGTGAGCATATTTTATTTATGTGAAGTGTACCTAGTCATGGTTCCTCTTCACCAATTGATGTTTGAAATATTTTATGGCTAAGGCAGTTTCTTCATTTTTGGACGCAGCGCAAACCCTTGACCTTCTGCTGTCTAAGTAGACACTCTACTACTGAGTCACCAAGGCGGTTTATTGTATGGAGGTGTTCAGGACAGTTTCAAGACATACATGTATATCCTTAATTTATGATGCATGAAAGCCGTCAAGATATTTAACTGTGGTTTTTATGAAGTGCATTAGAATTTTGGGGAAAAACGCAATGCTGTCAGGGAATTTTGAATGAAGTTTAGCATGGGAACCATGCCAGTCCTAAATGTGTGTGTTTTTTCCCCTTAAATATTTTGTTTCATTCAACCTGTGTGCCAATCAACTTAGTTGTGATATCATATGTTGTATTTTAGCATTTTAAAATTGTCATGTTTTCTCAGTTTTTATTATTTCCTTTCCAGAATTTTTCTTTGAATTTATAAAAATGTTTATTCACTGGTCATTTTTCAAATACTCAAATATTTTATGATTGCATATTTTGTATATTTTATTGGCATGTTTCTTTTATTTTATACTATCTCAATAATATTGTGTTGAAATTTAGAAGTTTGTTAAATATTTTAGGAATGACAATTTTTGTGCTTATTTTAATTTGACTTAATTTTGCCAACCTCAACCTCAGCTATGATATCATATGTTGTATGTTTTGCCTTTAATAGTAGTCATTATAGTAGTATAATAGTTTCTGTTGTCAGTTTTTATTTTTGCTTTAATTTTTGATAAATATTGATTAACTAGTTATTTCTCAAATAATCAGATATTTGTATATAATAAAAAGATACATGCCAGTAAAATATACTCTTTCAACAACAATATTTTGAAATTGAATAAAATTTTTGTTAAAAGATTGTGTGAAAATTTTTGGGTTTTTTTTGCAGAACTTTATTCTTAAATGGAATAATTGTCTCTCAAGTATCAAAATTTTATTAGACATTGGGTGTTCTTGGGTTTAACGCTATGGCATTCTAAGATTTAACACATTTGGACGGATCAGATCTTTGAACACCTCCAAACATGTTCAGTCTGTATACACCAAGTGTTCGAAAGGTATACACTTTCATTTTAAACATGTTCTGTGCGTTCAAAAAGTGTTACAGACCCTTTGAACATGTAATGCCATTCAAACTTGCACACTGATGTTCACATAGAAACTTATAAAAGTGAAATACAAAATCATGTAAAAATATGTTAAACGATTAAAAAAAAATAAATAAATAAAAAATTGAAATATTTGAAAGATATGAAAAACACATCACTGAGCAAAAATGCATAATATTAATTTTAAGAGAATAATTAATCAACAAGAAGCCAACGGGCCTTAATGCTCACCTGAGGATATGTCCAAACTTTTTGCAAAAACATTAGACAATATATTTATTACAGAAACTTTCAAATTTTTCCTCAAGCTCAGGTGAGCTTAAAATATATATCAAATTAACAGTAAAAATAAAATGTCCTTCAATAATTAAAGGTAAATCACATTTTTTAAACATACGAGACTGTGCTTCAGTTTTTTTTTATAGAGAAGACAGTCTGTATTCTTTTTCTTGCCAAAGCCTGTTGCATATAAAACTTTAAAACTCATTGAATAAATCAAATATTACATAAACAGAAATGTAAGATTCACTATATTTATTCACCAACTTAAAACTTATTTTTACCATGTTGGCTGACAGCTAGTCGACAATATTATAGCAGTGTTTTACGATGTTTTGTAAATATTAAAATATCACATATCACAATGTTTTAACTTTTCTTTCAATATTACAAATTAAAAAAAAAAATAATAATAAATAAATAAATAAAATATATATAACATGCGATCGGACAACTATGGAATGATTATTTTCCATAGTTGCGCCACCCCAAGGAGACTTCTGACAAAGAAAATTTTTATGTAATATTAAAGTACCTTTCTTAAATAAAAATTTTCTCCAAAAAAAATTAAAAAATTTTTGGCTAGTTTTTGAGATATTTAATGTTTTTTATAAAAATCCAATTGGAATTCCAATAGGAAAAAAAAATCCAATTGGAAAAATGAAAAATTCCAATTGGAAAAAAATCCAATAAAATTCAGATGGGAAAAAAATTCCATAGAGCTGATTTTGCTTCGAAAAATATTCCAATTGGAAAAAAATTCCCAAAAGGCATTCATTTTTGGAAAATATTTCCAAAAGAAACTTACTTGGAAGAAAAATCCAACAAAAGGCTATTATTCCAAGAAAACCAATTCATTTGCAAAAAAAATTCCAAAATAATTACTATGTTGGAAAAATAATCCAAGGCATACTTTTTACTCATTTGGAAAAAAATTCCAACATCATACTATTTTGGAAAAAAAATCCAACATACTCTTATTTTGGAAAAAATTCCAACATTATTCTATTTTGGGAAAAAAATTCCAATAACATACCATGTTGGAAAAAAATTCCAATAAAATCCATGTTGGAAAAAATCAAAAATAATTGTTTGTGTAACTCTTTATATAAAATAACCTGTATCTGGGATTTTTTTTTTAAAATATCATAACATCTTTAACTGTATGATTGTAGAAGAAAAAGGGTATTGATAATGGTCTGACAGACAAAAACATGTTGATAATGCATGTCTGTAACATTATGTATACTTATCTGTTCAGAGTGAAAAAATGAAGGGTCATTATTTCGGTCATCCCATTCATATTTAAACTAACCCTAGAAAACATGACAACTTAAAACATAATTTCTATGTACATCTATTACATGTGCTTGGTTACAGTAGTCAAGAACATATAATATTGAATAATAATAATAAATAAATAAATAAATAAGTGTTAATTTTGATGGGATGCCATTATGAAGTCCCCAAAATGAAGTAATAAAATTTTTGTATTTAAACAATTCAGTTTATTTGAAACAATAACTGGAAAATGTAAAATATGTATTTAACTCTTGTTTATTTAATTATCATGTGATACCTTACTTTCAAGTTTCAATAGTAAATGTTTAATAAAAATATGTTTTTGGAGGGGGCTTTAAACTCTGATAAATAAATATAGCTCTTGTTTATTCGAAACACCATAACATTTGAAAAGGAATTTTGTTTTATATACCCTCTAAGTTTCAAAATTATCTGTCAAGTATTAAGGGAGAAAACTGTTCAATAAAAAAAATATGTTTGTGGAGGGGGCATTAAACTCTGATAATAAAGCTCTTGTTGCCTTTTTTAAACCATAATTAAAAAAGTATCATGGTCACAAATCAAACTATCAAGGTTTTTTAACAATAAACAAAATAACTGTTTCTAAATCTAGCTAAAGTAGGTGGTAAATACACTTGCTAAACACAGTCCACTATGCCACAAAGTCACATGGTCTTTTGACCAGGTGAGCTCATAATACTACCCTTAATGCTGCAGGTTTAAACTTTTAGTACAACTTTATCTTCAAAATCTGTATCATTTCACCCCATATCAACCTGTTTCCACCCTTTAGAATGACTGAGAAAAACGTTTTAGCCATCATCTACCTCAAATATTCTTCCATGATAAATTATACTAATTACTGAAAATATCAATTGAATGTTTATACAGTGTATATCAATAAGGTACAAAATAATTATTTTTCATCCTGTATAATTTTTAAAAGAATAAGTTATACCCTGCTCTATCAAAATTACTATCATAACTTTGACCAAATATTATTTAGTATGATTAAATTACTGGATTTTATTCCTGTATTTGAGAGAAAAGATCACATATCACCAGTTCATATTGTGATGGTAAACTTTTTACATATTTCTACAGGTAAACTGATGATTCCAAGATCAAGATGGCAAAATTTTACAGACAAATATCTCTGCAACACAAGTTGCTGCAATTATTTAATTATCTAAAAAATTATAACCATTAATTAAAGATAAACCACTTGTACATAGGCATGATTGAGTGGATAATCTTGGGTATCTGCCACCAGCCATGCTTACAGTGAATTAACAAACACAAAATACTATAGAACTGTTAGCAATTTAAAATAATACATGTACTGCTCTCATTTCTGAATAGCAGACTGAGAGACTGGGTAACAATACAGACATTTTAAATTAGAATGAAACTTGAGGATGTAGGACATTTTGTTCAATTAGACATTTCACACCATACCTTTTAAACTGAACTTACTTAGGCATTCAGTAAACTTTGTTTGATGTTCAATTTACCTGGATACTTAGTCACACTTCCTGTCTCTACTGATATTCAGTAAAAAGTTTCAATGGACACTTCAGTATGTATGAAATTAATGATTAATGAATTAAATACCTGATATCAACATTTGATATTATTATAAAATATTCAAAATATTAATATTTGATATCAAATTAATGATCTATTCAATATCAAGTTATTGAAATCCAAGATGATCTAAAAGTAATAAGAAATTTAGGTTGGATGGTTAAATGTTGTTTTATTATTCCAGCTATTGGTGATAAGACAACTTTCAATTATTTTTAGGGTGAAACTTATTAAAAGTTCATGGAGTGCATGAGTGTGCATTTATGATCTGCATTGTACTAGTGTGCACTTAAGTCAACCTAAATATTGCTAGTACACTCATTTGACTTGTCCCAGATAAACAGTGAAACCCATCAGGTCCATTATACTGGTACTGAGCTAACTATTAAGAGACTACAACAAGGAAAAGCCTTTCTCACTTATGTTTGACCTGCATCAAACCATCAGTGCTGAGACACCAAATTTTTTTGCAGGCTATCACCTTAAACACTTTGCCCTCTCCCAAAATAAAAAAATAATGTTTAAGGTGTTACATAATGTAATCTCCATGTTATGGAAACAAGGTATGAGATTTCAAAAACAAAAGACAACAAGAGGCCCATGGGCCTTAACGCTCACCTGAGGATATCTCCAAAATTGTTTGCAAAGTGCAATAGACAATATATCAAGTACAGAAACTTTACAGAAACTCAAGTTAAGAACTCCCACAAAACTTAATCAGAAATATTTAGTCACATTTCATTAATAAGCAGCTAATATGCATGAAGTAACTGTATTGCAATGAATAATTTCCAAATCATTAACCAATTTCAGTATACTTATGTGGCTATGTCCTTGACCCTTAAACATATGACCTTGAACCATATATCAAAATGATGGTGATGTCAATACCTACAATATTTACATGCCTATACAAAAAGTTAATAGTTTTCAAGATAATTAGCAATTTTAGTCTTCCAATGCTGATATGACCTTGACCTTTCAACATATGACCTTCAACCATATATCAAAATGATCATCAAAGCAATACCTACAATATTCTAATATACATGCTTATACAAATAGTTAATAGTTTTCAAGATAATTAGCAATTTAAGTCTTCTTTTGCAGCTGTGACCTTGACCATTCAACATATGACCTTGAACCATATATCAAAATGATCGTCAATGCAATACCTACAATTATCTAATATACATGCCTATACAAAAAGTTAATAGTTTTCAAGATAATTAGCAATTTAAGTCTTCTTTTGCAGCTGTGACCTTGACCGTTCAACATATGACCTTCAATCATATATCAAAATGATCGTCATATCAATACCTACAATATTCTAATATACATGCCTATACAAAAAGTTAATAGTTTTCAAGATATAGTAACAAATATATAATTTTTAGCAATTTCCCCTCTAAGTGCCTTGCCATTTCCCCATTTTGGGCCCCATGGCTACCATTTGTGCAAATCTGAAACTAGATGACATAAGTATGTTATAAGTGAAATAACTAAGGTTTATCTCTAGTACATTCAGAGGAAGAAGATTTTTAAATTTTTTCACTATTTCCCCCCTTATGGGGCCCCAAGGGGACATAACTCCTTTATTTTCGCAAATCTGAAAGGGCTTCACCCAGGCATGATGGTTACTAAGTTTCATCAAAATCTGTTCAGTGGTTCAGAAGAAGAAGTTGTTTAAGTGAAGTTTACGGACACACGCACGCACGCACGCACATACACACGCCGCGTCATACCATAAGCTCACGCTGGCTAAAGCCAGGTGAGCTAAAAACTGATATATATGATATCAAATGTCAATGATGTTGTATGAAATGGCATGGTACGAATTATTAAAATTATTATCAAACTGTTTTTATGCAATTTTTTAACAAAATAAACTCAATTCAAGTGGTACAGTGGTTTACACCAAAATGGCAAAGTTTTATTTGTGCATTTAGTTTCGGTTTTACACCCTAGTCAAGACCGTTTTCTATATTCAAGTTGCTCAATTCATAGATAGTGGGATACCAGAGAGCCCACCACAAACAAAAAGAAAAAAAATAATGCAAATAAATTTTTTAGTTTTAATTAGTGAATTTACTTAATATCTGTTTTCATTGTGATTATTTTATTGTCACCAGGACCCCACCTTTTTATTATTTCTTTTTATTTTATTTATTTTTTATTTTTATTATTTTTTTTGGGGGGGAGTGGGTGGGTCGGGGGGGGGGGCAAGTTCAAATTAAGGGATATGGGATACCCTTGATCGTTGGCTTGTTCCCAGATCCCAGATCCAGTGTATCATAGCCCAAATAAATTAACTAAGTCAAAAATCTATGTACATGTACAAATTTTTGGATTTAGTTCACCTGTTTACAAGGTGTACAATATAACTGAGATATAATTGATTATTTATGATATACCATGTATTCTGTAATCATGATACATATTTGTTGAATCATTCACTACACTGTGAAACAGACTGGTTTGTCTTCAAAATACATGTAATTCCCAAGATAAGGTCCGAACAATTAACATGATGATCAACTTCAGTCAATGATTGTTAATCGTACCCTATAATTTGTTGTCCCTGTACAATTGAACCAGCCCTGTTACAATAATATGTATCCAGTTTCAAATTTCTAACACATGTGTTAGTTGGCATTCAATATTGAGGTTAGTGGTTCAATTTTGATGACGACTTTTCATATTGTACCGATATGTTCATCGTATTTGGTCACAAAGGGTTGTAATATTTACATATTCTAAAACTCAAGTTTTCTTACACCCCAAAGCCCATGTAAAAGTTTAACAAATCTCTAAATGAGTAGCTAAATTGTTTTGCTAGAGTTCGGTTGCATTACTTTCCTAGAATCAATAATATTTAATAAAGTCCGCTTGAACGAGGGTATTTTTCCAGTCCATTACAGCTCTCTCTCTCTCTCTCTCTCTCTCTCTCTCTCTCTCTCTCTCTCTCTCTCTCTCTCAAATCGGTAATGTATGTTCTGTATTTCTCTTCATCGAAATGGGCCTGAACAAGTTATTCACAACCTTGCGACCAATCCACAACACAGCAGTAAATTCCTTGTAGCAATATGCTAAGTTATCACCGATATAAGAACATTTTGATAAGGATAAGTATATTCTTAATTAGTCATTAAAAACTTATATTTCCCTTATACAACACACATAACATTAACCTATATTATTATGAAACACTTCAAAATGGAACTCTAGTCAGTACTTCTCAGAATGAAATGAATGCAAATATGCAAATAATAATAATAATAATAATATAATGCTGAAAAAATATATTCAAATTAATCGCGAAGAACCGATAGAGTTCTATTTGAAAATAAATAAATAAATAAATAAATAAATAAATAAAATTTAAATAAATCAATAAATAAATAAAATTTAGATAAATAAATAAATAAATAAATAAATAAATTATCACAGAGAGAGAGAGAGAGAGAGAGAGAGAGATTGAAAAAAGTTTTGGACAAAACGTAACAGATAGTAACACATGTTGATAAAAAATAAATAAAATATAGGAAAATTATTTTTTAAAAAAATAATAATAAAATAAAATAAAATAAAATAAAATAAAATAAAATAAAATAAAATTAATAAAACAAAACAAAACTGAAAATAATATATAAATCTTATTTTTAAAGTGTGAAAAAGGACTTTAAATTTGAATATTTATGAATTTGTGTTACATTAAGTCTACATCCTTGCGATCTATGTAGAGACCCTTTAATTTGAATTATTTTGCCTGATGCTTAAAACAGTAGGGTAGAGAAGTGACCTGCCTAGATGTTGCATAAGCAGCCAATGTCAGAAATACTCAGGATGAATAAATGTCTCACTTGGGGAAATCAATTGGTTTTAACTTGTGATTAGACTATAAATATCAAATCTGAGAAATGTGTGTGTTCATTGCACCATAATAGGTAATATCACCATGTACATATACAGATTTATCATAAATCACTGTATGGGCTTTTCTGAAAAAATTACCCGGTGCTCTACCAGTTAAATACTAATGACTAAGTACTGCTGCAGAGTTTTACGTGTAAATAATTGTTTTGAATATTTTAATATAAATATTATCAGCGACGTTCCGTTTTAAATATCGCTGAATGTATAAACAGTATACCTAGATATTCGTGCCAAATGTAAAAAAAATCGAAACAAAATATTATTATTTTTATTTAATGATGTTTTGAATTTTCAACCGCTTTTATTGATCTTATTGATCACGTTTTATTAGGGACATGAAAAAGATAATACTTTCAAGCTTTCTGACATCTATATCAGAGGGTAGTGAAATTATGTAAAAATAACAGACAACAACAACAATAATAAATAAATAAATAAATAAATAAATATTGAGAAAAAACCCTAAAAGTAGATGTTTTCTTTATGCAGATAATTATCCCTTCTCGTACCTCAGCAAAAAGTTCAAACAGTAGTTTTGAAGCTGCATTAAGCTTTTCAATTTTCTGAATTTTTTTTGATTTTCTAAAAATATTTTTTTTTAAAAAAATAGAAAACTTCTAATCACGATCCGTGAGATTCATTTTCTAAAATTTCATTCCTTTTAGCTATAAATAAACGGAATCCTCTAACCGGTTGGTCAATGTTTATCGATGATTATTATTAGCTATGGAAAAAACCATGAAACGAAGGCGAAATATGACAAATTGCATTAATTGTCCGTCATTAATATCCAGATGTATTTGAAATGGTGTTAAGTATCCCTAACTAAGTCACAAATGACAAATTCAACGAATTTCTGTGTTTAATTTATCGTATTTCACGGTTTTCAAAGTTGAGTTTAAACGACCCGGGTTTTGATGACGTCACCATGTTCTAATATTAGATCCCACATGCTACATCTCGCTGGGAAATTATTGTTGTTTCTGTATTTATTCGAGCTTTTATCGTTGAACTAAATGTAACATTGTTCATTAGGAACATCATTAATTAGATTAGCACCGTTTTAATTTTTTCTTTGGAAAACTTAATGCAGCTTTAATAATCGTTGTCATAATAATTTATTATCAGTGTTCAAATACATGTTTGTCTTTTTCTTTTTTTCTTTTTTTTTTTTTTTTGTTATATTTTCCTGTTTTCATTGACTGTTTCAAAATACATGTCAATCAGTTAAAATTACAATTTTTTTTTAAATCGGAGGGGGGCATGCTCCACCTCCAGAATTTCACTCTTGCCATTGTTCAGACTCGGGATTCGCCCCTTAATCATTATAAGAAAGTGTATCCGTTTGCTTTACTATATAAATGTTCGTGATATTTTCTTTAAATGACCGCTTCATTATTTATAAGAAAAGGAATCTTGACTGTTGTATAACGCATCATTAGTGTTCGTTTACCGAACTTGGTATAATTTCACGGGGTTATAATGTTTATGGTACGATACATTTTCTGATGAAAATTACGATGCACGCCTGCAACCATATTAAGTTATGATTTTAAAGAGGTATGTATAGCACCATTATCTAATTTTTCAAATGATACTTTTAAATTAAAAAAAGAGATTCATTTTTAATAAATAAGATTAAAAAATGCCTTTTATTTTAATTTTGGGATTCGTTGTACCGTAGACTAAATTTTTGACAATAAAATTCCAATGCATGTTCTAATGTTACAGAATGTGAAAGAAAAGACATTTGATGTTCAAAAGGACTGACTGTAACCCAGCAATGCATCACACAAGGAACATGTGGGATATGGGTCAACGTAGTTCGGTTGCAGGAGAACTGGCAGGGAGCATGATGTCCAAGGCTCGTACCCTTGCCCAGACCTGCATTTTTCTCCATTTCAGACTACCATATTTATTATATTAGGGAAAATGTTGATCTAGACTAAAATTCATTTAGTGTGATGAAACAATGTGAGTGCCCCAGTAAATATGATACAACAATGCAAAAAATCCATGTAACTAGTGCATATGCAATGAAATTTGGTCTTTTAAAGAGTAGATCTGAATACTTAATATTTTTATGATTATTTAATGCCGAGTAATTTGTATTTTGCTTTGTCACCACACTCCCATCAGTTTACTGCACACACACAAGATTAGTTACATATCAGTGAAACTTGTATAATTTCAGTTAGTCAATATAAATACACTTGTACATCATTTATGCATTTTTCCATACAACATAATCAAAAATATTTGTTTTCATTTAAATAGTCAATTCTTTTCAAACAGAGTTATGCAGTTTAGTTATTTTTAATGGATTGAAATCTTTTCTGTGATGTTGATGCTGAATGCTTTGCACTGCCACTTTTGTTTCCCATTTTTTCCAAAATAATATAATCTTGGAATATTTTTCCAAATTATAGCATTATTTTTGATTTTTTTTTCCAATTGGAAAATTATTCCAAGATATCAATATTTTTGGAACATTTTCCAAATAATAAATTACATTGGATTTTTTATCCAAATTTGATTTTTATTGGATTTTTTTTCCCCAGAATAAGTCTGTTGGATTTAAATATTAAAGTGGGAATTTTTTTCCAACAATATTTTCATTTGGAAATTTTTCCAATTGGAATTTTTCATTTTTCCAATTGGAATTCCAATTGGAATTTTTTTCTTATTGGAATTCCAATTGGATTTTTATAAAAAACATTAAATATTTCAAAAACTAGCCAAAAATTTTTTAATTTTTTTTGGTGAAATTTTTTATTTAAGAAAGGTACTTTAATATTACATAAAAATTTTCTTTGTCAGAAGTCTCCTTGGGGTGGCGCAACTATGGAAAATAATCATTCCATAGTTGTCCGATCGCATGTTATATACAATAAAAAAATATAGTAACATTAGTTTGACAATCAGTTTCTATAATCTATAATTACAATTTGTTTATGAAGGTTGTAGTAAGTTTAGGAACTTTCTGAGTACCTGATCGTAAAACCATTTTATTAGCATACTGAATGGATTTTATTCGTATACCACATCATACGTTTTTAAAGTGTTTGTGGAGAACTATTTTTGTCACTTTTTTTTTTTTTTTTTTTTTTTTAATATATATATTTTTTTAATAACGTCATTTTCCGGAAAAGGTTGAATACGCTCTTCATAAGACTGTTTCAGGTGAAGCCTTAAGTAGATCTGATGGACAGACGGACGGACGGACGAATAGGGTATTTCTTAGTTAATCCCTTCAGGCTCAATTGTTGGGGTTGTATAATTATTTGTATGGCATTTCTAAAGCTTATTTCCTTAGAATGCCTGTATGTATAGACTTGGTATTTATTTTTTTTTAACCAACGGTACATATGTACTTAAGTTATACTAATTACCGAAAATTTCAAGATTTCATTTTCCGCTAGATTTATCTTAGTGATTTTAATTAAATTATTTCCATATATAAGTTATTGAAATATGTACATGTAAATCAAATTGTCTTATAATTATTTGTATCTAAAAGTATCTCAATTTAATACGCAATATCACCCAATAAACTCATACTTTTTCTGTCTACAAGCTGTAGACTGAGTTTAAAAACCGACACTCTAACCGCCTCGGTTGTTCAGTGGTAGAGCCTCAGGAGCGAGAGGCCGTGGGTATACAATTTGAGATACTAGTTCCTGACCTGACGCTCGGTGTAAAGAGGACAGAGTATCAACAGGTTTACCTGGTGTCAGGACTGTCAAGACGTCATGAGTAAGCACTAGTGTACGCCAGTACAAGACATACTATACACGCCGGAGTAAATATATACTTAATACAGCCATACAGCGTACTAGTATCCTAATACAGAAACAAGAGACTATATAGGGCCTACATCGCTCATCTGGAGCTCATTAGCCAAAACTTTAAACTTTGTAGAACTAAACATGCCAATTCTATATATAAAGTTTGGTGGCCATCTTGGATTTCTTATCG
The DNA here is from genome assembly GCA_029721355.1 of Tegillarca granosa. Classification (NCBI taxonomy): domain Eukaryota; kingdom Metazoa; phylum Mollusca; class Bivalvia; order Arcoida; family Arcidae; genus Tegillarca; species Tegillarca granosa. The sequence goes on along the minus strand of JARBDR010000807.1, from coordinate 8,831 downwards.
ACACAAAAACATAATTTTGGAAAAGCCTCTATTGGAGCAAATTCAGTTTGACTCGGTAGTTCAGACTCAGAGCAACAATCTATCAATATTGAAATTTATTTTAGCAATGACGACCATCTTGGAATATGGGCGGGATCAATATTTCAACAAAATTACTGAATTTGATTTAAGAACCATCCATGCAAAAAGGCACAATCAAAGCAAACTAAACAAGAGGCCCATGGGCCTTAACGCTCACCTGAGGATATCTCCAAAATTGTTTGCAAAGTGCAATAGACAATAAACTTTACAGAAACTCAAGTTAAGAACTCCCACAAAACTTAATCAGAAATATTCAGTCACATTTCATTAATAAGCAGCTAATATGCATGAAGTAACTGTAGTGCAATGAACAATTTCCAAATCATTAACCAATTTCAGTATACTTATGTAGTTATATCCTTGACCTTTAAACATATGACCTAGAACCATTTATCAAAAATGATTGTCATGTCAGTAACTACAAAATTCTAATAAACATGCCTATACAAAAAGTTAATAGTTTTCAAGATAATTAGCAGTTTAAGTCTTCTTTTGCAGCTGTAACCTTGACCTTTGAATATATGACCTTGAACCATATATCAAAATGATCGTCAATGCAATACCTACAATATTCTAATATACATGCCTATACAAAAAGTTAATAGTTTTCAAGATAATTAGCAATTCAAGTCTTCTTTTGCAGCTGTGACCTTGACCTTTGAACAAATGACCTTGAACCATATATCAAAATGATCGTCAAAGCAATACCTACAATATTCTAATATACATGCCTATACAAAAAGTTAATAGTTTTCAAGATAATTAACAATTCAAGTCTTCTTTTGTAGCTGTGAACTTGACCTTTGAACAAATGACCTTGAACCATATATCAAAATGATCGTCAAAGCAATACCTACAATATTCTAATATACATGCCTATACAAAAAGTTAATAGTTTTCAAGATAATTAGCAATTCAAGTCTTCTTTTGCAGCTGTGACCTTGACCTTTGAACATATGACCTTGAACCATATATCAAAATGATCTTCAAAGCAATACCTACAATATTCTAATATACATGCCTATACAAAAAGTTAATAGTTTTCAAGATAATTAGCAATTCAAGTCTTCTTTTGCAGCTGTGACCTTGACCTTTAAACATATGACCTTAAACCTATGTTAAAATGATCATCATATCAATACCTACAATATTTTAATATATGTGCCTATACAAAAAGTTAATAGTTTTCAAGATAATTAGCAAATTAAGTCTTCTTTTGCAGCTGTGACCTTGACCTTTGAACAAATGACCTTGAACCATATATCAAAATGATCGTCAAAGCAATACCTACAATATTCTAATATACATGCCTATACAAAAAGTTCATAGTTTTTAAGATATAGTGACAAATATATAATTTTTAGCAATTTCCCTCTAAGTGTCCTTGCCATTTTCCCATTTTGAGCCCCATGGCTACCATTTGTGCAAATCTGAAACTAGATGACCTAAGAATGTTATAAGTGAAATAACTAAGGTTTATCTCTTGTACATTCAGAGGAGAAGATTTTTAAAGTTTTTTACTATTTCCCCCCTTATGGAGCCCCAAGGGGACATAACTCCTTTATTTGTGCAAATCTGAAAGGGCTTCACCCAGGCATGATGGTTACCAAGTTCATAAATTTGGCCCAGTGGTTTTGGAGGAGAAGATTAAAATGTGAAAAGTTTACGCACGACGCACGACGCACGACAGACGACGGACGACGCACGACGGAAGAAGATGGATAGCAATAGCTCATCTGAGTTTTCAGCTCAGGTGAGCTTAAAAGATTAAAAATAAAAATTTTACAAACTGTTCTATTATTAATAACGAATGACGACCATCTTCGATTTCTATCAACACCAATTACATTATTTTGGAAAAACCCTCAATTTGGGCACTTTGCGCCAAGCGTGCCGTTCTGGAGAAGAAGATTTTTAGCTGTTTTTGCTATTTATAGTTACAGCGACCTTCTCAGTGAGCGTGGCCTCACCAAAAACACTATTTTCAATCGGAATCACCCGGGGACTATATAGACTAAGTTAAGATGAAATTGGCCTAGCGCTTTATGAGAAGATGTCATTTTAGTGAAGTTTACAGACGCACGCACGCATTGCACATATGCCGCGTCACGCCATAAGCTCACGCTCCCTTTAGCCAGGTGAGCTAAGAATACAAGGTTTATCATCTAATTATAACACAAAGGGTGTAAACAGTTTTAATTGGTAAATGACCCATAACAGAAATGCAGTAGAACTCCAAAAGTAACAAGATTCCTTGCTCTTATACTTCATGGACTTACAATGTACCTGTATAATCGAGCATGAGAGCAACATGTTAATAATGTTATTCATTTTCAGTGTTTCTGATATGAAAATGAGCTAAGAATATGTTAATTTGGGATTCTTTTCCTCGATTTTGTGAGGGTTTTAATTTAAAAGACTATTTTGTCGCGTTTGTATATATATATATAAACTTAAACTTGCAAATGTGTTGGGTCTCGCATATAAGACCTAAATATTGGGACCACACAGAAATACTGTAGTTAGATGAAAATTAAGTTCAAAAACTAACCATCTTATGATGCAACAACACATGTATAAAAGTTTTTTCTAGTGCTTATTTGACTACCAGTCATGTCTTTTTAAACCTGATTTTTGGGTCGAACCCAATAAATTTATCGAAATTTATTGGGCCATGTAAGAGAAGGCCCAATAAAGTATACACCATATACAATATAGTTGGGACCCCATATACAATATAGTTGGGACCCCCTTGTTAAAGACCCAATATTTTATATAACATCATCCAATTAAAAATATCACGTGTAGGACAAAAATGGCATGTATTACACAAAACAAGAGGCCCATGGGCCTTAACGCTCATCTGAGGATATTTCCTAAATTGTTTGCAAAATGCAATAGACAATATATCAAGTACAGAATCTTAACAGAAACTCAAGTTAAGAACTCCCACAAAACTTAATCAGAAATATTCAGTCACATTTCATTAATAACAGCTAATATGCATAAAGTAACTGTAGTGCAATGAATAATTTCCAAATCATTAACAAATTTTAGTATACTAATGCGGCTATGTTCTTGACCTTTAAACATATGACCTTGAACCATATATAAAAATGATTGCCATGTCAATACCTACAATATTCTAATATAAGTGCTTATACAAAAAGTTAATAGTTTTCAAGATAATTAGCAATTTAAGTCTTCCAATGCTGATATGACCTTGACCTTTGTCTTCATTTGCAGCTGTGACCTTGACCTTTGAACATATGACCTTGAACCATATATCATAATGATCGTCATAGCAATAACTAAAATATTCTAATATACATGCCTATACAAAAAGTTAATAGTTTTCAAGATAATAAGCAATTTAAGTCTTCTTTTGCAGCTGTGACCTTGACTTTAAACATATGACCTTGAACCATATATCAAAATGATTTTCTCAGCAATACCTACAATATTCTAATATACATGCCTATACAAAAAGTTAATAGTTTTCAAGCTAATTAGCAATTTAAGTCTTCTTTTGCAGCTGTGACCTTGACCTTTCAACATATGACCTATATACAATATAGTTGGGACCCCCTTGTTAAAGACCCAATATTTTATATAACATCATCCAATGGAAAATATCATGTGTAGGACAAAAATGGCATGTATTACACAAAACAAGAGCTCCGCATGGCAGAGCATGATACGCCCGTCAAATCTGCAAGTCATTTATGTGGATATTTTGCTTATTATGAACTGTAAAGGGACTTATACAGTTCATATGAGCTGTTCATAATCAATAAGTCAATTCAATTATTCATCACAATGATACAAAATGCAGTGCACAAGTCAACAAGTACAATAAAAAACAATAGTAATTATTGAGATTTTGGTATTTTTTTCAGTAACAAAATAGACTTACCACCAGCCACACCATTTATATAATTTTACCATCATGTTCTTGTAACCTTCATCACAAAATTGAGGTAATCTCTAGTATACTGGGTTGTTTCAAAGACAGCAAGTTCTTCAGCCTACAACTCTATGTTCTGCTCCCTGGTAGAATAAGTAGAAGTATCCACCAGAATAAGGAAAGCTTTGGATAAGTAGTCCAGAGGTCACAGGTTCAATCCTTGGGTGGGGCGAACTTCTCTGTGATAAATGATCTTGGATATTGAGCCAAATGGTCATTTGTCTCTCACCCCTGATTAGAGAAATCATTCCAGATTATTAGTCAATCACAAGCGGAGAAACTGGTAATTGCTGGTGACAAACATGCGGGTAGTATTCAAAGGGAGATAACTCAAAAGTTAAGGAAGCTTGAGTTACTGTTCTTGTGCACTGTACTTCTCATCATTGTGATAAGTAAACATACCAAGTTTCAAAACATTCCAATCATGGGTTTCAAAGTTATAATGCAGACAAACACTCTGGCAGCACACAAAGGGGAATAACTCAAAAATTAAGGAAGCTAGAGTTATGGTTCCTGCGCACTGCACTTGGCATCATCGTGGTAAGTAAGCATACCAAGTTTCAAGTCATTCTGACCATTGATGTCAAAGTTATGATCCGGCCAAACATGATAACAGCATTCAAAGGGGAATAACTCAAAAATTAATGAAGCTAGAGTTACGGTTCCTGTGCACTGCACTTCGCATTATCGTGGTATGTAAGCATACCAAGTTTCAAGTCATTCTGACCATAGATGTCAGAGTTATGGGCCGGACAAACCCGCCGCCAGTACGCCCGCCCGCCCGCCCGCCAAGGGTGATCCCATAATACACCCCGTCTTTGAGGGGCGTATAAAAATGGAATTTACATAAATGTCTTCAATTATATATAAATATTTTTTTCAGAGAATTTACAAAATATTACACCTCATTTGAATATATCGCAAAAATTGGTTATGATATATGTTAAATGACTGGCTATCTTCTTTCAGAATTTCAAATTTGGACAAAATCATTTGATAATAGAGTCCACAATGGTCATTTATACTTTTTTTTTTTTTTTGTTTACAGTAAAAGTGACTATCAGATGTTGGGTCGGATGACCTGGTACAAACTTTAGTCTACCCCACCTAGGTACCTTTCACACCATATTTGTTTCCAATAGGCCAAGTGGTTTCAGAGGTGATGATTACAGTTTATGTACAGATGCCTGTTTCACTACGCCATAAGCTCAGCTGGCTCTAGCCAGTTGATCTAAAAAGAAACTTTTTAATTCTTGTGTCATGATTTGTCCATATGCAAAAGATGACATCATTAAAACTACTATTCAGCAACACCACGAATATGGTTTTTGGCACAAAGTTAAAGGACAACTAGACTGGCAATCCCTTGGTATTCAAGTTAGGTTTATTGCAAGTTATCAGTGTGCTTTAAAACTGCACAATTTCTGCAACAAGCACTTCAATTGTGTGCATTGCCACAATTTCTGCAACTTCACCTATAGCTCGTGACCTCTCGATACAATGAAATACTCTTGATTAGGGCGTTAAAACCAATTTTATCTATTGATCAACACTTCACAGATATTGGCTTTTTGTTACATAAAAAGGTGTTGATATCTGGATAATCATGCTTTTCTTCCAAGTAAAAGTTTTGCTGCTGCTGTGAAAGTACAAACACACCTGTCAATATAGGCAAATTCGTACCAAGGAAACAACCATTCTTGTCAAACATGGCAGGATCACTTTGTTTACCAAGTCATGTGATACAATTAAGATACTAGTATATCCAGATAACGTAGAAGGAGATGAACCTACAGAACGATGTATCATAATCATGGTTTATTCTAGCCTAGCAGAACAATATTCTAGTATTCCTTTTGGGAAAAACCTATCAAGCTTTATTTTAGCACAATGTAATTTTAAGTGAATACCAGTAGTCAAGATGAAACATGTTTGATAATTCAATATTTTCAGTTTTATAGACTGGATACAGATGAAAACTCCAATACAGAATGAAGAAAGCTCTTGGCATTTTTAAACAAACATCTGTCACCAGTAAATTCATTTTTAAATGTGACATGTTCTAGTCCATCACTAGTTGATCCAAACATTTAAAAATCTGGTGTTATTGATTCAGTTATGAGGAAACATGCATGTTATTATTGCATTGCTATGTACAGAAACTAGAATGTTAATAATATATTTTGTACGGGAAAATGCCCATTACTTGTTTTCTGTGAGTGCAAGATTTTCTGGAAAAAATCTCACACAAAATACCATATCCAGTATACAATCTTTCCACAAAAATTGAAATAATAAAAAAAATATCCAGATATGACAAAAAAATTTATTCAACAATAATAAACTAGGTAATTTGGAAATTTAACATAATGAACTACAATCTTTGAACACAATCAACTTCATAAATATACAAAATAAAAAAAATAATTCCTTTAAGTGAACTATAGGTTTGGAAAAACATAGCTGGTCTATTTTATGTTTTTAGTAAAGTAACTTTCTGTCTCTTTCAAATTCATTGAACACCTGATCACAGATAATTATCAACATAATGTACGAACATTACGATTATGTAATTCTTTTTTTTAAAAGTATTTAATCAGTATTATCACATTTTCTCAAAATTCTTCCAAATTTTAACATTTTAACCCTAACAAGATATGTTTGTGACAAATAGCCACAGTTCAACATTTTAACCCTAACAAGATATGTTTGTGACAAATAGCCACAGTGGCAAAGTCTGTATTGAATCTGACTGTCATGTGTCACTTCATGCACTGCGTAGTAAAATAACTAAAATAAAAATAATAAAAAAAAAACAAGAGGCCCAATTAGGCCTGTATTGCTCACCTGAAACAACCTTATTTTATTTTTTGCATTTTCTTTTAAAAATATATCCAATCAGTAAAACATAAACAAACACATTTCTATTATTTCAAGCAATATCTATCATAAATTTCCTTTCAATGGTTATGTACTTTCAGAAAAAAATTTAGGCTTAAAATAGACCTTACTTGCATATTACATAATTATTGTACAAACAAATAATTGTACAGAAAAACCAACTACATATGTTCAATTTCCCTGAAATCTTTTTTCTTTGTGTCAAATTTAAAATTGTTTAAAATTGGTACATAAAGGAATCCATAATGACCATTTATATGATTTTGCTATTTTTAGTAATGGCAGCCATCTTGGATTTCAGACAGACATAAATGTAGCAGTTATAATTTTTTATCTAAACCACCCAAGGACCTTTCACACTACATTTCCATTAATTGGCAATGTACTTTCAGAGATTTTCAAAGATTTAGGCTAAAAATAGACTTTTTTTGCATATAACGTACTTATTGCACAAACGAAAAATTGTACAGAAAAACATGTTATATATGTTTTATCCCCCGACATATATTTCCATGTTTCAAATTTCAACAAAATCAGTAAAAAATAAACTCGTAATGGCCATTTATAGGTTTTTGCTATTTATGTTAATGACAGAAGCCATCTTGGATCTAGGATTACATGTCGGAAACAATTTTAATTTATAGTTACTAAGGACCTTCCACACCAAATTTCATTTGAATTGGCCAATTAGTTTCAGAGGAGAAGATTAAAGTATATGGATACCAGCATGCACGGACTCAAGCACACTCTACCAAACCATAAGCTCATCATGGCTTTGCCAGGTGAGCTAATAATAATAATAAAGAAATAAGTTTTTAAGTTTTAAGTTGTTATAATTATACAGAATAAAAGATGGAACAAAAACAATATGTCACTAAAACTTCTGTACAAGTCAATAAAATCACAAACCAAATTTGCAGTAACATGAGTATTAGACAGTTCTCTCAAAACATGACCTCAATTTATACATTCTATAGCAAATATATCACCAAAACTTCACTTTTTGTGAACAATGTTATTTAAAGATTTGCTCAGATTTATTAATCTAATTTCCCCAAGACAAAAATGATTTTGTAAGAGCATCAATCCATTTAAAATTTAAAACTAAGGACTCTATATTTCATTCACTATAGAAAACTTTAAAACAAGTCCATCATTATAGCACACTATAAAAATAGGCCAATTAAATCATGTAGATGTTCAGTCTTTAATGATTTTCAAACAATTAATAAGAAAATAAAATCGAAGTAAAGATAAACAATTTAATGAAAAATTATGAAATCTTAATTCTCAAAGATTAAAATTTTAAATGGCACCACAAAATAAATGCTCCTAAAAAATTGAAAAATATCACCTTTCATAGAGAGAGCCAAACAATAATTTTTCCCATTATAGTAAAATGATGAATTTTTAAAAAGAATTTTTTAAGTATTTCACCAATGATGCCTTACTGGCTCCGCAGTTGTAACAAAAAATAGTAATATTTTCAAAGTTACCCGCAAAAACATTTTGTCACAAAGAAAATATTATTTTTACAGAACCATTCATAACAAAATCAAGTCAAGAACTGTATCACTAATATATAAATTTGCAGCACAAAATTTTCATATGCTGTTTGCTCTGTTACAAATCAACTTTTTAATTCAGTATTAAATTAAAAATAACACAAACAGTTATTACATGTAAGGATAAATATTAATTTTTTTGGTATAAATTTTTATGTCAGTTTAATGTAATGTTATAATATGTGTGTTACAATAATTTCTAAAAATTTGCACTAAAATGTTTAAGTGCACAAAAGCACAAAACCAACATGTAATCTTGAAAACAAACTTTAAAAAATAATTTTATACAGATCAATATTGGAAAGGTTTCAATAGAG